>CAUIVZ010000009.1:10904982-11330654 GCA_961763995.1 Juglans cinerea
GCAAAGAGGTTTCCTGTAATAACAAATGGGCATTAGTTAGAACATCTATCAAACATAGTTGTTCTAACCAAGCAATAGAAGAAACAAATCCGAGTGTACAGTGAAGACACAAATATTTTAGGATCCACTGTGACAAGTATTATTACCAGGTTATAGGTTTCTCACAATCAACAATGTTGTTAGGTGTCATAGGTACAGAACAGTTTCCTTCTACAGCAATCCCAAACTGCTGACCCTAAATAACAGTTTTCTTTATGGATAGAACGCTGAAGTTGAGGTGCTCACCTTTTTTCTTTCATATGTCGATTTATCTAAATTGATTTTAACATCTGGATTGAAATCTTGGTTGCAATAAAGTTAATCCAGTGAATGTAAATACCTAAAATGAAAATTTCTGCTCTTGGCTCTTGGTATAACTCCAGATTCAACAAAAACTAATCCATATCAAGCAGTCAAGCAATTCCTACTATTGTTATAATTTATGCATGTTAAATTACATATGAAGCTCCTTCTAGATCTTGGAAAGAAGAAGGGAAACAAAGTTGAAAAGGGCTATAGTCGCTTAAGAAATGAAGATATCTTCAGATTTCTGCAATTATCCTTCCGTATCCTCCTCCATTCTTCTCAAATCTAAACTATTCAGAGCCAGTTTTTTCCTATTGACACTAGGTCCTCAGCAGCCTAATAAAGCAAAGGATCGATCAAATCTCTTATCCAGTTAGAAACTTAAATTAACAAGTTTGTGGAAGCCCAAACATTGAAAACATTCCAACATAACATACCATATACAACAAATTACTCGAGCTCATGTCACATACCATATTGATTACTACAAGTCTCCTATCGGCAATTTCTAAGATATATGTATATATATATACATATAAAACTTTGGACAGCAATGAAAAAAGAGCTGAAAGAACTAGGAAAAAAACAGCAAGACTACAAACATGATGATGGGGAAGTCTTATATATATATATATGTATGTATATATATATATATGTGTGTGTGTGAAAATCTCAGGCCATAAAGGTGATGATGGACTTTTCCACAAACCCAATCAAGGGTATGGGTTTGCTTCATCTACATCTTAGAAATTAGTTATAATACTTTTCAAGATTATAATAGAAAAAGTATAAGCAGCAGAAAAGAGTGAAAGAAGGAAGAAGGATACCAGCAATACCAGCAGCATCACTGCAAACTGAAGAGACAGAAGACAGCCCACTTGGTAACATCTTCGAATGATATTCAACTCCACTGATCACTTCAGTCCAGAAAACTCTCTCTCTCCTCTATACACCTTTGTACCTTTGTGCACAAGTGGCTCCCAAGAAGGCCTGTATATATAGGTAGTGATGATCGTACTTGTCTTCCTATTTTGTGGGGTTTCCATCGACGTGGAAACTTCATTTCTTTTTCTTCTTCTTCTTTTTCGAAAATGGGTGAGAAAGCCTCCTAATATAATAATCTAATGGTCTGGATCTGCAGATATAAAGGTTGCATATAGATATACTTTTAAGTGGAACCCCCAGTACCAGAAAATGAATATTTGAGAGATACCCATGTCCCTGTGAATAAATAAATGAAGTTTAATGCATGCATGTGCTTCAAGATAAAGAGTATATCCGAATATTGGGATTTTCTGAAGTTCTCTGATGAACCGGATTCTCAAGCTAGAAGCTATTTTCTTTTGATTAATTAATAAAGTTTTAACTTGAAGAACACCACAAATTATCTTGATATACTTCTAAAATCGGTAATATAATTATCTAGTTTGGCTGTAACCATGGTATATTTTACACAACAAAACAAGTTCGAACTTGTTCATGAGATGCTCATTTTGATAGAACAGATTATTTATATTATATTTTGTAGATTTATCTATAAATTTTGAATTTTGCTAATATCTTTATAAAGTTTATATATACATATATTAATGATTATATTTATAAAGATTCAAGTAACATATTTAATATTATGAACATGATATCCTCTATTTTTTTTTAAATATTAAAAATACTTCTATTATAAAGATAGAAATAATACTATAAAAAATAATAAATATGAAGTTAGTTGATTTTATACGAACTTATACTCACTGAGCGGAGCTTTATATAAGCTGTATAATTTAATAATCAATTATAATTTTATATTCACGAACAACTCATTTAATAAATAAAATATCATCGAATTTAACCCAATCTAGAATGACTTCCGGAGTATTATAGCCCGATTTGTCTTGTATTTTAAAGTTTAGACACCCGAAGGACATGTATGGTCTTATTTCTCTGGGTCTGGGTCCGGGTCCCTATTGTCCTGCAGAATGGCTTATAGTAAAATAACAGATATTTGGTTGGTCCGTTAGCTTTCTAATTTTGTCATGATGGCCATAATTAGAAGTACTTTTTGCTATAAAATTAAAAAATATTTAATAAATTGAGAACCATATATACATATAATAATATGAACAGTACTATTAGTGATAAATCCAAACAATTATAATCATAGTATAAACATGTTCATGCATTTTAACTTATCATGACTCACACCACCAAAACTAAATAAAAAATTCACTATAAAAAAAACTGTTTATTTGTGGTCAGTTATTTTTTGTGAAAATAATTATTTCCTGCTAAAATAAATTTAATTTCGTCGTAAATAGTCATTATCGTCACAAATAATCCATCACAAATACTTATTTTTCTTGTAATAATTATGATAATCATAGTGGCAATCACTAGGTTTCTATGATATATATATATATATATATAATTAATTATGAATGATGTTAAGTTGTTAACTAACCCCCGGGCCAGGGTGGTTGTCCCAAATTGAATAAGTTCATGTCCTCTTGTGCCAAAATAAAATTGGTATTTTCAAGACTCGACAACTCTCATTCTTTTGATCTTTTACATAAAGCACATTAAAAGGCAAATCCGCCTTCGGAGACGTAATCCGAATTTCTTGTTCGGAGAGGCCAAAATCAAATGAAGTTGGGACGTATAATCCATCACCACATAATCTCGAGTTTAAAGACAAAAACAATAAGGGGATAATGTCTTTTAAGAGGTTGAAATAAATTGGAAGATTGTCTGATACTTTTTTTTATTTTATTTTTCTAAGAAGAGACGGATGCCACTCACATAACAGTTTCGCCCCAATTTTATTAATAAACCCTCACTTATAGTGGAAGAATACCGTGGTTATAACCCAAAGCGGCTACAAATATCAAAATAAACAAAAAATTCAGGCCTCAACAAAAAAAAAAAAAAACCATATAAACTCAACCACGACACAATTGGCACTAAGAAAGCTTTAAAAAAAAAAAAAAAAAAAAAAAAAAAAAAAAACATAGAGTAAGAAAATAATTAACTGAGTGTAAAGAAAGACATACCTAGAGATAAAACCAGCGCCCATAACCCACTAGCAACGTCTTCGAGTTTTTCGTATATAGGGAAGACTCCTTATGTCCAGCCGGATATTACCACTAATGGAAGTAGGCAGTTCAGATAAAGAAAACCATGAGCCAATTTAACCCTTAGCACCCATTTTAGCAAAACCATCAGCAACCGAGTTACATTCTCTATAGCAGTGAACAAGAGAAACATTAAGCCTAGCTAGACGACTCTGAATTTCATCTCAATAATCTTCCATGTACCACAGACCACATCTCTGATTCCTCAACCAGTTAAGCACTAACATGGAGTCAAGTTAATCTCCACAGAAAAAACACCCAACAAGCCAATGTGTTGAAGCCCATGAAGTAAACCCATCAACTCTGCATAGTTGTTAGAATTATGCCTAGTGGCTGCTACAAACCTGCAAAGTAGATCACATTTATCATCCCGAATGATGCCTCCCACACCCGAAGGACCCAAATTACGAAGAGAACAACCATCCACGTTCAATTTAACCCAACATTGCTTAGGAAGCTTCCACTTGACCAGAATAATAAACTCCTTCCTCATGACATACACTAGACCAATTGTTTTTTTGTACATTGTTTATAAAAATAAATAGATTATATTTTTTAAGAGCTTTTATAAATAAAAATAAAGATAATTTAATTTTTAGCAATTTATCAATTATACGAAGATGGATTTAGTTTTAATAAGAGCCAAGTGTGGAGATGTTCAAAACTAAATCAAACAGTTGGAGATGTTCAAAATTACCCTAATTAATTAAGAGCATTTTCATATTCCTTTATCTCGCCTATTATTTCTTAGCATGTTGGTTTGCTACAAACCTCCCCAAAAGTTGTTCTTGTTTTTTTAGGGTTGAAATGCAAGTAAATGCACGATTATTTTGGAGCAATAGATGTGCATGAGAATACCAATTTATCAATGTTTTAAAGCCTAAAAATAACACAACAGTCCGAAATGGGAGAAAGTTCAATTCTCGGCCTCACTGAGGTTGTTCTGGGCCATGATTGGTGTTTTGTGAAGCCCCTGGTGGTTTTCCGGTGTGACTGTACGGTGCCATGCGTACATCCATGGTAGTGAACAGTAAGTAAATATAAAGAAAATAAATAGAGAAAGACACAAATTTTCGTGGTTCGACACTGGGCCTACGTCCACAAGGGTTCGGGGATGGGAGAATCCTCTATAATATGCTTATTTACAATCTCTCATGATCTTTCATCCTAACTGTACAATGGATATCTGAATTATATCATTCGGTTTTTATCCTCTCACTGGAGTCTTTGTGGTGAGGTTGAAGAAGGTGAAGTTCCCAATAAGCCTTGCCCCAAAGTCCCCCTAAGTCGTTTGTTCCCTCCACTTTTATCCTTTGCCCCCTTGCTTTACGTCCCTTCACCCCTTCTTTATGTCACTTCCCCCCTCTTCTTCCTGACACTCTACACTCCCTCAACCTTTTGTCATTTCCCTCTCTCTTCTCATTCTTCCCTCCTGATGAGTTCCCCCCATCGGGCTGGGCCTAGGAAATACCATGGGCCTGTTTTATTTTATTCCTTACAGTTGCTCACGATTCTTAAGTGCAAATTGCTCTAAAAAGAAGACTTTGAGAATTTTGAAAGATAAAATATGCAATTGAACTGATCCGCCCAAGTTTGTAGAGAAATAAATTTCGGGAGTTGGTCCCTAGTTATCCGTCTTACTTCGTTAAGTGATAAAGATTTTTTAGCGTAGATTAGGCGGGAGATGGGCTCGATCGCATGAAGTGCGAGCGTAGGGCTCGGCTTAGCGAGATAAGCAGAAGATAGGCTTAGCCGCATAGAGTGCAAGTGCAGGGCTCGGCTTGGCGAGGTGAACGAGGAGATAGGCTTAACTGCATAGAGCGTGAGCGCAGGGCTCGTCTTGACGAGGTAAGCGGGACATAGGCTCGACCGCATAGAGCACGAGTGCAGGGCTCGTCTTGATGAGGTGAGTGGGAGATGAACTCGACCATTTAAAGTGAGAGCGCGGGGCTCCACTTGGCGAAATAAGCAGGAGATGAACTCGACCGCATAGAGTGCAAGCGCGGGGCTCGACTTGGCGAGATAAGTGGGAGATAAACTCGACCGTGTAGAGTGTAGGCACGGGGCTCGACTTGGAGAGATAAGTAGGAGATGAACTCGATCATGTAAGGTGCGAGCGTGGGTCTCGATGTGGTGAGATAAGCGGGAGATAGGATCAACCGCATAGGGTGAGAACGCGTAGCTCGGCTATGGCGCGAGATGTACTCCAATGCATAAGTTGCGAACACGTAGCTCAGCTATGGCAAGAGATGTACTCCACCGCGCAGGTTATGAGCGCATAGCTCCATTATGAAGGGAGAAGTACTCCACCGTGTAAGTTGTGAGTGCGTTGCGAGTGCGTAGCTCGACTAGGGCGGGAGATGTGCTCGACCGCATAAGATGCAAAAGGTCCGACACTCGAGTGACATGCCCGCCTGTTGGGCGCCAGGGGGTCCAAGCGGCCCCTGGCCCTTCTCATTTGTTGACTCATTGTCGAAAATAACCTAGGAAAGACGGTCATGGCTAGAGTGTAAACACTCTGCGTTTGCTGGAGGAGATGTTGTCTCAGCAGTAATGTTAGGCACCTGAAAGACTGGACCCACACTCTGCGTTTGCCGAGTCAAGAGGTACCCGAGAAGCATCTGTCTGAGGTGCTTGCATGGTGGGGTAGAGTCTGTCCGAAGTGCCTGGACGGGACATCCGTTGCTTGTGCATGGCCCTGCATCACCGGGCAACTCCGTGACTAGCCGGGCGACTCCACGATGGCTGGGAGAGTCGAGACGCGAGTTCCTCGCCACTTGTGTCTGAGTCAAGATCTAGTGGTGTCGAGCCAGGACCTGTTGTGGTGTTGAGTCGAGAGGTACCTTGGCCGAGCAAAACACGGCCACACGAGGTCGAGAAGTCCATGGATGGTGGTAAAGGTCTATTCTCAGTCACCAAGAGGTAGTAAGTCGGCGGCCATAATGTCCTGTTGATAGCTGGAGGGTGGATGCCCGCCCGCCACATTGAGGCTCTCGCGATGCGCGTCCCAGATGTGCATACCCCGGCGAACGTCATAGCTTCAGGAGGGGTGAGGCTCTTTCGGAGACAGAAATTGCCAGCGACCCCAATGGTGGTCGCCAATGGCTGTCTCAGGTCCCCCTGGTGGCTGGCGGGATGGATCCCACCGGCCCATGGGTTTCTGTACAATGTGCGTTCCAAACGTGAGCTTTGGCCCTCTTTGCTGCTTCGGGAAGCGGGAGGCTCCACCGGAGATAGAAGCTGCTGGCGACCCCAATGGTGGGCATCAGTGGTTGTCTTTGGTCCCCCTAGTGGCTGGCGAGATGGATCTCGCTAGCTCGTAGGCCTAGTGCGGCGTGGATCAAGTGAGGTTGTCCCAGCCGATCTTGCTTGGCCGTCCACCAGTGCGGTGCCCGGAAGCAAGGCCGCTCGCGATGGGCGGCGGGAGGCCAACCGTCGTTGAGTATCCCTGGGTGCACTTAACTTGCACCCCCACACTGCTGTGCATGCCATGGCTAAGTCCCCAAGAAGCCCTGCCCCAAAGTCCCCCCAAGTCGTTTGATTCCCTCCTTTTTTATCCTATTCCCCCTTGCTTTATGTCTCTCACCCCTTCTTTATGTCACTTCCACTTTACTTTATGTCACTTCCCCCTCTTCCTCCTTACATTCTCCACTCGCTCAACCTTTTGTCATTTCCCTCTCTTTTACAGGTGCGGGGTAACACCCTCCTCGCCCCTCACCTTGCATGGGTCAAGGAGTGGGGTTTTCACCCTCGCCCCCGCATCCCAGTGGCAGTGTACCCGCCTAGGCACCGGGGGGCAGGGGCGGACTCCCAATCCGCCTCCCTTCCGCCCACTTCAATAATGGACTATAGTCCACTAGGCCTAAAAATTATTTATTAGTTCAAAAGTGATCAAAAACACATTTTTTAACTCAATCTGTAACTTTAAATTTGTAAATATGACTACAATTTAAAAAGTATGTAGTTTTTAAATTTGCTAGTGCATATTTTGTGTAAGTTGTAGTATAATACAAGAGTCTCACATTGCTCAAGTGTAAGACTTGTATTGTCAACACAATCTATAAAAGAATCACCCTACTACACTACAACTTACACAAAGTATTAAGTAAAAGTTCTATTTAATAATATTAATATATTTATATATAGTAAAAAAAATAAATATTTATATATAAATATATATTTATATAAAAAGAATTTGGGTGAGTGGTATGGCCCCTGCCAATATCTTGCCCTATGGGGCGAGGCGAACAAGGGCAAGATGCGAGGTCCCGCTGCCCACCCCTACTCTCTCTTCTCATTCTTCCCTCCTGATTGGTCCTCCATAGGGTTGGGCCTAAGAAATACCATGGGTCTATTATATTTTATTTCTTACACAATGGAAACATAAGGTCTATTTAGGGGGAGAGGATGTTCTTCATGGTTTTGGTCTAAGACTGACGGTTCAAATAAAACATAGGATATAACATATTAAATAATTTTTTGGAGTAAATCTATCCATTCATAAACCTCTTCATTGACACACCAAAGACATCGCTAGCATGTGTGATATACCACATCAGTTTATTAAAAAAAGTATGATACTTGGAGTTTTTTTAAGAATATAATGGTCCCTAAAGAGAAACGTTTGATTTATAAAGAAAATTACAAAAATTATTTAAGAATTTGACGTGTCTTAATATGATATTTTTATTATTATTATAAATTAGATATGACATTTTATATCAAACCACACTATAAGATAACTTTTTATAATTTTCTTTGTATACCTAACTTTCTAATGAAATCAGAGTTTTGTTAAAACCCATGAAAACTCCCACAACAAACGTTGAAATGAAAAAACGTTTTGGTTGTTTTAACTCAAACCTCAGATAGGTTAGGAAACAACATGGGAATTCAGGGAATTTTTGTCGTTGCCACATAAAATAATTGGAGAGGTACTATTGTATGAATCATGATCGACACTCAGCCTATTGCTTGGGTCCATAAGCTGGCCGCCTTATCTTGTAGCAAAGAGCTCCGCAAAGGCCCACCCACCACCAAGTAAATGCGTTTGTTTGTACGTATTCGTATGGGAAAATGATAAACCACCTACTATTGTCTGCAACCATTTTATAATTCTATTTAAAATAAAAGGTAATTATATAAAATTTAAAATATTTTTTAATAAAATATGCCGTCAATGCACATGGGTTTTTTTTTAACATTATTAAACTTTTTAAGAAAAAAAAAATTATTAATAATAACTTAAATTTAGCGGTTGCTATTTATTTGGGCTTTTCTACTCAGTATCAAAGTCATAAAGATTAGCACGATGTGAAATCGTAACGATTTTATTGGATTGAGGTGATGGTTCATTTTATGTCAGGCATTTGATGGTTTGGAGTATGTGCCCTAAAGTCATGTCTCGCATGATACCGCCAATTTAGGTTTGGAGGTTGTGCGGACATATCAAGAAATGCAAATTGGGTTTCCAAAATAAATAATTTGGCTCAATTTGTTAGGCATTTCGTTAGGTTAGTGAGTTTTAGATATGACTAATCGTTCTCTAGAAAGGTTAGTCACGATTAGTGCCTTGTATAGGTCACGAGCTATTACGTGAGTTGTGGAAGTAATGCTAAGAGGTAAGTAGCATGATCATACATTTACATGTATGTACGGTAAACGACATATCTTTTATAAAAATATTATGCATGTATGCCCTCCATTCACTACAACAAATTTGAGATTTTGGAACGAAATTATTTAGGGATGAAATTTTTTTCGTCCCTAAGAGTCATTTATTGGGACGAAATATAAATTTCGTCCTAAAAAGTTGATGACTTTACAAAATCGTTCAAACGTTAAAATAACCGTTCGAATAGTATTTTTTGTGACGAATTAAATCGTCTCAAAAAGATTTTCCCATTCGAACAGTAAAATTTGGCGGAGAATTAATTTATTATGGCGGGGAAAGTTCAAAAACGTTCGAACGATAATTTGTTGTGTTCGAACGGAAAATATTTGGTGGCAAATCCTGGTGAGAAGGTTTCTAAACCGTTCGAACGGAATATATTTAGTTAGAACATATTCAAGCACCACATTTATACATTCGAAGGTATAATATTAATTTCGGTACGAAACTCAAAATATAAAAAATATATATCATATATACAAATTCATTAATAAATTTTATGTAATTAATTTTAAAACATTTTAATGATTTCTTTTATGTTAAATAAGATTTTTAATTAAATAAATATTATCAACCACATATATATTAATCAACCAAATAAAGCAAATTATCAAAACGCCATATATATTGTTCATAACTATAACAAAAGAAAATATAAATAAAAAATAGAAACTACTATGTTGCAAGGTCTCTACACACATCCTCGACTGCAACTAATTGTGTCTCTACCTGTGTCAGTCGAGTACTGAGCGTGACCTGAGTTGCATTATTGGCATTAATCGCTGTATGTAACTCATTAACCTCTGTACGTAACCCAGAGACGGTAGCCATAATCTCAGTACGCAACTCAGACATGGCAGTATGCACTGCATCAATCACTGCTGATGTGTGTACGTCGATCTCAGCAAGCAATATGTCAGCCATCTCCTCGTGAATAGATGTGCGTGATGCCTCAGCCTGTGTAGATGTCTCACCAGCCGATACTCCAGTATCTCCCGGCTATACATCTCTCTGAATCTCAGCCCTGTCAGGAACAGCCCCACGAAAACGAAATCTAGAGTGTCCCGTGCTCCGTGACAGGGTGGTGCTGTTGATCGGTGCCATCGGAAATCAGGAACGCTCGGCAGGTTCGGACACGACCCCGACATGTAGCAAAAATCAAGTGATGAGGATCCCAAACGGCAGTATATCTATCGTAATAAACCGTGCCTCTGGTCAAATCCTCTCAAATATATAACCAACGAGGTCGATCGGGATGCCACGAGCGACCCGTATCATAAATCTCGCTCGATCCATGCCGACCTCGGACTTGTGCTGCCGTGAGTCAATATTGTTGGCAATGATCAAATTCATGATCTTGAAGAAAGAAGATAAATCTGTCTGCCTAATACTCTTCATCCCATCGTACACTGGAGCATCTGGACCAACAATCAAGTCTCTGACCTCATGATCAGCAAGTGTATCGATCTCATCTGTGTAATCAGGTCCCTCATCTTGAGATATAGCTGCATCACCTGAAGGATCAGACTCTCTAGGCGGCATGTTTGGATAGGCATAAAAAAGCCTAGGAATACCCAGATATGTAGCGAGTCCGTCCGCTGAAAATATAACAGGAGCTCCTCGGACACAGATCCTGTATGCCCCTCCATCGTCTCGGCTGGTAGCACCAAGTTCTTTATAGAACTCAGTAACGATCTCAATGAAGGAAACGAGCTCCATTCCTTCATCTCGCTGATTTAAGATTGGTGTCCAACCACGATCATTAAATACTGATGGGAGGGAATGACCCTCCCATATAAGAGTTACAAAATCAGACAGTTTTACCTGTCGCTCAAGTAAAACAGTCCGCTCTCGAACTGTTTGGATGGAAGGTTCTCCTGATCTACCACGTTTACGGCCCCGATAAGACATTATTATGATCCTGAGATTTTAAAAATAAAATATACATTCAACATTAGTGATAAAATCTAATTACGACTAAAAGATTTACAAAATTATATACTAATAGCAATTTAATAAATTAATTGATAGAACTTATAATCAATTAAACGATGAAAACAATTTAATAAGCTAATACAATGTAAATTGACTGAATTTAATAATATGCGTTCGAACGCCTAAATATATGGTCGAACGGACCATTAAGAACGTTCGAACATTTAAAAACTGTTCGAACGGACAGGTTAAATCGTTCGAATGGAAACCAGATCTAACTCGGCCATGGCTGAGTCAACTCAGCGGCCACGAAAACACCCAAAATAGCATCGATTCCGTGGTTTCTTTTACAAAAAAACATAGTACTCTTCATTTCTAAACATCCTACGGTAGATTTATGATGTTCTACAGTGACTATTGATGAAAAAATCTAATTTAAAAAAAAAACAAATAAAACCATAAAATTATAAAATAAACGGTAAAATGAGTTTGAAAATACATACCTTCACTTGGGAGGAAAAGTGATTGATGTAGGTGCTGATTACGGCGGCAGACGGCTGCGATTGTAGTGCGTTCAAACGTTTTCTCGCTTTTTCAAACGGAGGGGACGGCAGAGTGAGAGAAATCTCTGCTCGCGATAACTTATACCTGCATAACCGTTCAAACGTTAAATATTAACGTTCGAACATTAATATAAAACCGTTCAACCGTTAATATTTCACGTTCAAACGGAAGTTTTTAAAGTTTAGTAAAAATTATATTAAATGTATATTATATTTATAATCCTATAAATTAATATAATATATATACTATTATAGTAGATTATATATACTGTAATATATGTAATATTATAATATATATTATGATAGTAGAATACTTTAAATGAAAACATAATAACTTATATGTATTTTTTTATAGTATAATAGTAATATATCATAATACTTTACTATCAAAGTGTTATATATGAGGTTGTAATATATATATAGTACTATATGATAGCATATAGTACTATATGGTATGAGTTTATACTTAACTAATATATGTCATTCTATATATTCCATTATACTTTACTATATAAGTTATATATGATACTATACAACATATATATATAGAATATAATTTACTAATATACTATTATCTTATAAATTTCTCTATGCTTTATTATGTGACTTTAGTATATTTGAGGCTATATATATGTGAGTATATATTACTAATACATATGATCTTACTAATACATATGATAGTATAGATCACTATATATATGATAGTATATATTACTATATATACTATATATTTAGTATAGATTACTATATATATGATAGTATATATTACTATATACATGATAGTATATATAACTAATACATATGATCTTATAGTACTTTTCATTTAATGATGAAAAAAAATTATATTTAAACATAAAGGTTATATGTTCGAACAGTACTCGTAAACCGTCCGAACACATATGTGGCGTTTGAACGTATGAAACAAACATTCAAACGGATTATTGCAATGGTGGGAAAACATCCCGCCAATTAAAGACTGCTGGATTACTGTTCGAACATAATTTGTTATAGTTCAAACGGATTATTGCAGTGGTGGGAAAACATCCCGCCAATTAAAGACTGCTGGATTACCGTTCTATCGTAATTTGTTATAGTTCAAACGGATTATTGCAGTGGTGGGAAAATATCCCGCCAATTAAACTATAGTATCATCTAATATGTCTATATATATTAATGTTGTTCTTTTATTCAAAGGTATAATGAAAAAAAAATATTAATAGACATTTACAATACCGTTCGAACAGTTAAAAATAAAAGTTCGAACGGTTAATTTTCGAGTAGGAATAATTCAATAACGTTCGAACATATTATTTATACGTTCGAACGTGAAAATCTAGGAGAATTCTCCCGCTAAATATTTTCACGTTCGGACGGTTAGTAAATAACCGTTCGAACATGAAATCTTCTGCAAAAATACGACAGAACCTCACAATATTTTCGTTCTCCTCCCTCGTTCTCCTCCTACGCGCCCTAGCTCTCAGTGCCGAAGTTTACCCCCTTCGCGTACCAGAGGTATTCTTCCTCAAACTAGCCCCCAAAGTCAAAAAAATTTTCATCTCACTTAATTATTCTCGGATTACTACTTGTAGGGGAGCTTCTTTGCACGACATATCACCATCTCCTTCCCTTTTCATCTCCAAAAATTTAGGTATACCTTTTATATTCTCATGCATGGTTTGAACTTAATATTTTGCAATGTTAGAAATTTGTATGCTTTGATATTGTTGTTTGTGTTGCTGTGAGTTTGTGATTAATGGAGTTTTCGGCGTTGTTGAAGACGACTGAAATCTTGAACGAATACGTTTGAACGGTTAGGATTACCGTTCGAACGTATTTATTATGTTCGAACATAGGTTAGTACCGTTCGAACGTAAACATTACATCAATGTATTTACATTTAGAATACAAATATATAAGGATAGTTGTAAATTATATGTACTACTAAATCTTTAAATTAAAATACAAATAATTAGGATTTAATATCACTTAAATAGTTAATTCTAAATTAATAAAATTAATATTTAAATTAAAATACTATTAAATCTTTAAATTAAAATACAAATGTATAAGATTTAATATCACTTAAATAGTTAATTCTAAATTAATAAAATTAATATTTAAATTAAAATACTATTAAATCTTTAAATTAAAATACAAATGTATAAGATTTAATATCACTTAAATAGTTAATTCTAAATTAATAAAATTAATATTTAAATTAAAATACAAATAGTTAAGATTTAATAATACTTAAATACTTAATTCAAAATTAATAAAATGAAGTTTGTAAATTAAAATACTACTAAATCTTTAAATTAAAATACAAATAGTTAAGATTTAATAATACTTAAATACTTAATTCAAAATTAATAAAATGAAGTTTGTAAATTAAAAACTACTAAACTTTAAATTAAAATACTAAGAATTAACTTAAAAAACTAATACTTAAATACTTAATTCTAAATTAATAAAACTAATATTTAAATTAAAATCTGGAATAAATCTTGAAATAATACCTACTAATTAGGTTTTTCTTGTATTGCTGTATAAATAATATGTTGTTATTGTTTGACATATGTTAGCATATCTTGTATTGTTTGTTCATCAAAATAAACTTTAGACCCGTTCGAGAGTTATCAATCCGGAATAAAGCTTGATTGATAACTCTTGAATTGTCCAGAGTGGACAGTTTGGGATTATAAGATCATTCTCGCAAACTATAGAACTATGTCTGTTGTCGTCCAACATTATGATTTTGGTAGATTCATCCATTGTTCTCTGAATATGCAGTTTCGGTGATGGTGCAACGACGTGTTAATTGTTAGTGCATACAACTAAACGAGCATATTTGGAGAACTATGGGGAGATGCTACCGAAATTTTATTGGACGTGACAGATAATAGATCATAGGTTGGCGACTATGATCTTACAATCCTGAACGGGATAGGACCAACTACCTGGTGAAAGGTGGCATACTCATTGATTGGTACATGATACATGATTGTTTGCTGATGCACACATGATTGTTTGTAATGAATATAGTCGGCATGGATAAGAGTTAGATGAGAGTTAGCGATCGATTGGGTCAGAATTACAATGTATATGCTGAAGGTGTTAAGAAATTCTTGGAGTTTGCATTAAGTACATGTGATAGTGATGGGCGTATCAGATGCCCATGCAAAGAATGCAGGAATTTGCGTTCTTATAAGATAGACTTGGTGAGAGAGCATCTGTTTGTCAAATGTATTGATAAGGGTTATACTGATTGGGTCTTACACGGCGAACCATATCCAACTTCATTTGAGGCTCCACATGAAGAAGAAGAGATCGATAAAGATGTATAACCAGAGATTGTTGGAGATGAATACGATGAGGATATGGAGCAAATGTTAGGTGACATCGATGCGGGAATGTTTATGGATGAAGGTGACACAAACACATCAAGCTCAAATGATGGAGGTCATAACACTTTTGCACACTTGTGGAATGATTCACAGCGTGAGCTATATCCAGGATGCAGAAGACACAGTAAGTTGTCATTTACCGTAAGATTTCTACACATAAAATCAATGTGTCGATTATCTATTAAGGCATTCAATATGTTACTTGAGCTGTTTAAAAAGGCACTGCCGACTGACAATACTCTACCTCATAACTTCTATGAAGCAAAAAAGTTGAAACAAGGACTCGGATTTGATTACAACGTAATACATGCCTGTAAGAATGACTGCATATTATTTTGGCGAGAGAATGAACAGTTGAACGAGTGTCCTATATGCCACGAGTCAAGATGGACATCGTAAAAGGCAAATGTTCCTCAAAAGGTCGTACGCCACTTTCCATTGATACCTAGATTACAACGATTATTTATGTCACGCGCAATGACTGTAGACACGACATGGCACTCATCGGACAAAGTAAGAAACGATGATATTTTGTCACATCCTGCTGACTCCCAGGTGTGGAAGAAATTTGATCAGGAACACCCATGGTTTGCTGAAGAACCGCGTAATGTAAGACTTGGGTTGGCAATAGATAGATTTAATCCGTTTGGGAACATGAGTACTAGTCATAGTACTTGGCCAGTTGTAATCTACCACCGTGGAAGTGTATGAAAGATCCATATTTCATGATGAGTTTGCTCATCCCAGGTCCGAGGTTACTGGGAAATGATATAGACATACACTTACAGCCATTGATTGCAGAATTGAAAAATTTGTGGGAGAATGGGGTTGTCACATTTGATTCGTCAACAAGCAAGTCGTTCAAGATGCATACTGCGGTGTTGTGGATAATAAATGATTTTCCCGCTTATGAAAATTTGTCAGGTTGGAGTACTAAGGGGAAAATGGCATGCCCAACTTGTAACAAACATACCAAATCTAAATGGCTTACGTACGGGAGGAAATTATGTTTCATGAGTCATCGTCGATTTTTACCTAGTGACCATAGATAGCGTGGAAATTCTAGAATGTTTGATGAAACTATTGAATGGGGCCAACCTCCACCATATTTGTCTGGCGAAGATGTACTTGCACAATTTATAGATGTTGGTTGTAATGAATTTGGTAAAAAACAACGAAAGAGAAAACGAGCTACGAATGAGTTGAATTGGACAAAAAAGAGTATATTTTTTGAACTCCCGTACTAGTCGAAGTTAAAATTGCGGCATAGTCTTGATGTTATGCATATTGAAAAAAATATATGCGAATCCGTATTGGGAACATTGATGTCAATTGAAGGAAAAACAAAGGATACAATAAACTCAAGGAAGGATTTGAAGCGGTTGGGAATAAGACGGGAAATGCAATTGCAAGAAATTGGTTCGTCTGTCTACATGCCGATTGGGTGCTATACATTGTCAAGGAATGAAAATGTTACATTTTGTGAGTGGCTAATGAAGATAAAATTACCGGACGGTTATGCCTCGAATCTAACAAGGTGTGTGAGAACAAATGATTGGAAAATAACTGGATTAAAAAGTCATGATTGTCATGTTTCTTACAGCATATCTTGCCTATTGGTATCCGTGGGTACTTGACTAGAGATGTGCGCGTGGCTTTGACTGAGTTGGGTGCATTTTTTAAAAACTTATGTGCTAGGACGTTGAATATAGAAGTTTTAGATCGAATGGATCGAGAAAGTGCCATAATATTGTGTAAGCTAGAAAGTATTTACCCACCGTCATTCTTCGACGTCATGGTTCACCTAGCCGTTCATTTGCCACGTGAGGCTCGGCTTGCAGGACCAGTTCAATATAGATGGATGTATCCCATTGAATAATTTCTTGGAAAGTTGAAACGTACAGTGGGTAACAAGGCCCGTCCAAAAGGATCAATTGCAGAAGCATATATGGAAAAATCTAATTGTAAGCGATTATGTGCACTAATACGCGTACCCATTCAATATGATTGGTCAAAAAGTAGATTTTATTGAAAACGGTGCTAAAGCATATATGGAAAAATCTAATTGTAAGCGATTATGTGCACTAATACGCGTAAGTCGATTATGTGCACATATATATCGCGTACCTATTCAATATGATTGGTCAAAAAGTAGATTTTATTGAAAACGGTGCTAATTTGAATTTAAAATATGAAGGCAACAACATTAATACGTAGATTGGTACGCAAACTTGCTTGTACATATCAAAACTTAGCATATATTGACGATGAGTGGCATACCTTCTGTTCCAAATATTTCCATGGAGTTGACACTCAGTTTGATCTGCCAGAAAGAAACTTTGACGCTGACCGAGCAAGACAACGGAATGTGTTTTCTATGTTTTCCCAACAAGTTCTTCCAATTGGTGCAGTGCGTGGTTATGACTTGTGTGGAAGAGAGTTCGAGAAAGCTCAGTGGTACGTGCTGAACAATTGCCCTGAGATAGAGAACTACTTGAAGTAAGTTTTAACTTTTTCTTCATTTAAATTCCCTCATTTACTTTTAAAAAAGTCTAAGAATATAAAATATTTGTGGTAATCATCAATTTCAGTGATCATATTAACGTGCTCAAGGAACTGGGAGTAAATGATATAAACCAGAAACATGAAGAGGAGTTCCCGAGATGGTTTGAAGAATGGGTAATGACATTACATATGCTTTACTCAATAACTAATGAACAAATATTAATTTCAATTTTGATATAGTATATGTTTTACTCAATATGTAGGTTGTACAAATGCATGCGAATAATCCAAATGATATATCGGATGAACTGTATGCATTGGCGCATGGCCCATCGAGACGATCTGCTTGATATTCTGCATGTATTTCCCGGGGAAGTATGTATCACACAATGGATCGAGATTGTTATAGGAAAACCCAAAATAGTGGTGTCCTAGTCGAAGGAAGTCATGATGGAGAAAATATTGATTTCTATGGGGTTATTGTCGATATAATTGGAATGAAATATTTGGGAGAGCTTGCGGTGTATCTATTTAAGTGTGATTGGTGGGATTTAAGCAATCCTCGTACAGGAGTCTGTGATGATGAATATTTTTTGAGTGTTAATACATCAAACAAATGGTATGAAGATGATCATTTTATTTTGGCTTCTCAAGCATCTCAAGTATTCTACTTAGATGACTCGAAGTTAGGAAATCAATGGCGAGTAGTACAAAAATATTCTCCAAGAAATATATATGATGTTATCCCTCAAGCAGAAGGACAAGATCAAGAAGAAGATGACTCCTCTACTCAAGAAGCATACCAAGAGAGTCAATCCGCCTTAAATTTGTTTGTGGATTTGAGCTAGTATGAGATGATTCCATTAAATAGAGAAGATATTGAGGCTGAAATTGTTGATGCGACAGTTGAGGAAAATGTTGAATCATCTGAAGTATCTATAGATGATGAGAGTGAATTGCCAAATGAAACTGATACAGATTATGATTGACCAATTATGTGTTAACATTACACTTGATGACAAATATTTTACTTATTGAATGTATCAGTAGTTTGAAATTATGCCACCAAAGAGGAAGGAAGTTCGCAACCCATCTCCACTTGTTCCTAGCTCTCCTTTAGACTTACCATTAGAGATTGACTCTACAGAACAAGATAAAAATCTAATACTCATAAAAGTTATTAATTAAGGTCCTATAATAGACATATAAATGAAATTGATTATAATGTTATATTTTATAGAGTCTACAGTACAATCTCGTCAAGGTCGAGGCACTACTAGAGGGATGACGTTGGAAAAATATCGGAAGGTGGGTAAGATCAAGGTTAACATTCCTGACGAACATACCGGGGGCGAAGGACAACCAGCAGCTTGGCTTGCATCGCATGTGGGTGCTCTTACAAGAACTTACGCACCTTTGGCAACGACTTCATGGAAGAAAGTCTCCCAAGATGTTAAAGAGCTTATCAAGAAGCGTTGTTTGATAATGTTTAAAACATTGATTTAGTAGAATAAATTTCTATATTTTACTTAAATTTAGAATATTATAAATGATAATGTGTTTGTGACTATTTTTTTCAATGATGATTTCGAATTAAATTTTGGTCGGAGAGAGACGCGTAAGACTGTGGAAGAGCTTATGGGTAATGCATTCTGCAAATATAAGGCGAAGTGTCATGAGCATTATAATAAGTTTGAGAAGAATGAAGATGCACGCCAACATCCTTTTCAGGATGTCCGACATTCTGAGTGGGAAAAACTTTGTGACATGTTTGAGGATCCATCATATTAGGTATAATTAAATTTAATTATTTTACTTGTCCTATTTTTTATTTCGCTTCATAATATTTTCAATTTCTTTGCAGGAGCGAAGTTCTATAAACAAAACAAATAGATCAAAATTGAAGATTAATCATCATGCAGGCTCAAGATCTTTCCATCGCCTTTCTAAGAAATTGGTATTGCTATTTTTTTTCTCCGATATAGTTAATTATTTGGATGAATCATAATGACTTTATATCTTAACACATTTATTGTAGCAAGATTCAGATACTAATTATGATCTGACAAAATTATATGCTGCATCGCACACTGATCGTAATGGAGAGTGGACTCATCCTGATGCCCGTGAAAATTATGTAAGTATTATAACCTGTTTTAATTAAATATATTAGAATATTTATGACGATATTAATTCTTTATTTTATATATGTCTAGGATAAAATTGTTGCCCTACATGTTGAATCTGCATCAGATCAAAATTTCTCAACAAGTGATATTGATATTTTTACACAAGTCTTGGGTCAACGTTCAGGA
Organism: Juglans cinerea; assembly: GCA_961763995.1. Lineage (NCBI taxonomy): Eukaryota > Viridiplantae > Streptophyta > Magnoliopsida > Fagales > Juglandaceae > Juglans > Juglans cinerea. The sequence continues at coordinate 10,924,849 of CAUIVZ010000009.1, forward strand.
TATTTGAGGGGTTTGGGTCGCTGTGTAAAGCTTGGTCCATCTTCCTCTTCTTTTGGGAATGCATCTATGACTTCTATAGCGCTAGAGAATGCGAATTCCAGAATCGAAGAATTGACTGCAAGACAGCATGAGTTAGAGGCTCAATTAGCAAAACAAACAGATATGGAGATGCGTATCAAACAACATGAAGAACAACAAGAAGAGTTCAGAAGACAGATGCAACTCCAAATGCAGCAGCTTATGCAACAGTAAAGGCCTCCAAGCAACTGATGGCTTTTTACGTACAGATTTTGGGATTATCTATTTATGTACGAACAATGCCCGTCTCGACTGTTATTTATTTTGTTTGCGCTTATTATAACACTTTTGTGAGTGTTAAACAGTTTCTAATGTATTTTTTCAAATATTATGAATGTCTATTTGGTTTTCTATTATTGATTTAAATTAAAGAGATTTCGTTCGAACGAACATAAAACGTTCGAACTCTATGTTCGAACGACAATAGCGTTCGAACGTTAACATAATGTTCGAACGAAATTTATGTTCGTAGAGTTCGAATGATCACACAACGTTCGAACGTCATTTATTTCAGTCGTGTTCGAACATAAACTATACCGTTCGAACTCATATACCGTTCGACCTGACCATTTAACGTTCGAACACAAAGATAAATTCATACCGTTCGAACGAATTCATGTTTGTTCGAACATATTTCACAATTGTTCAAACACGTCACTACTGTTCGAACTTAAAATTGTTTCCGTTCGAACGATATTCTAGGACGAATTTCAACCGTGATAAAAAGAAATTTCCGTTTGAACGTGTTCAAACAGTTTCCTTTAATTTCGTCCCAAAAGATATTTTTTGGGACGAAAGGGTGATTTTCGTCCCAAAATACCTTTTGGCACGGTGATGTTGGAACGACCTTGGGATGAATTTTTTTCGTCTCAAAAATTTTTCTGGTGCGAAATTGGGGTCTTTTGGGACGAAAAGTTTCATCCCAAAAGACCTTTTCTGTTGTAGTGATTGAAAGCCCTTTTTACATACCCAAGTCATGATAAAATTATGAAAATTCATGATTTTACGTGAAGAATTATGCATTAAATTATTTATGAAAATTCATGATTTTATGAAAGGAGTTATGCATCAAAAGATTTATGAAGAGTCTTGATTTTATGTGAGAGTTACGTATTAAAATATTTATATAAAGCCATGCATGATTTTATGTGAAGATTTATGCATTAACATATTTATGAAAAATCATGATTTTATGTGAGGAAATATCTATCATGTCATTTTATGAAATATGTAGGGGTGTAACCGGTCAGGTTTGGTCCGGTTTTAGATAAAATTTAGGACCGAACCGATATGCATCGATTTTGCATTTTCAAGAACCGATTCCGCACCGGTTAGCCTCTAAATCAATACTTCTAGTTTTATCGATTCCGGTCAGGTTCGGTCCAGTTTTAATATACTACATACTATATTATATAATATATATATATAATAGTATATTATAGTATATAATACTATAGTGATAATATATTGTAGTATATTATAATATATATTATAATTGTATTATAGAGTATAGTGATATATTATAATATATAGTGATATAATATTAGTATAACTATTAATACAATATACTATAGTGATATAAGATTTTAAAATTTAATATTATATTAATTAGTAATTTATCATATAATATAAAAATATTTTATATATAATTATATATTATATATAAAAATTATATACAATATAAAAAATTATAATATATATATGAACTAGTCCGGTTCGGTCCGATCCGGTTTTAGAAAAAGAAAAACCTAAACCAGACCGATTTTAACTGGTTTTAAGAAAAATAAAACCAGTACCGGACCAAACCAAAGTCGGTACCGAACCAATCCCACTTGTTCAGTACACTTTACCAATTCACCGGTTTTTTTTTACACCCCTAGAAATATGCGATTTCATTTAAAATCTATGATATGATATGACAAGTATGATTTTGATGAATTATGAATGATAAGATATGTAAGGATCTATGTTATGATATGAAGATGGTACCATATGTTATGGACATATTGCATTGCCAGGTTGTACATGTTGATAGTGCACCCAGTATATCTTCTTTATGTATGAGTTCCACAAGGCCACAGACGGATTCAGAATCTACTTAGATTCACTAACCCTAACTTACGGGGGTCAACAGTGGGTACCAGCCTATGATAAGTTCATGTTCATGCTATTTACGTATGTATTTATGAGTATGCATATTTTTCAAGAAAATCATATGTTTATTATGTTTACTATATGATGTGTTGCTTATTGAGTATTCGACTCTTTTTTATATATTTTTATGTGTTTAACCACCATAGGTGATGTTGTTTATGAGGATGGGAATGCTGGATAGGACTTGACCCCGGGAGGCGAGGCAGAGGCCTAGACAGATTATCTATGATTAGTTTTATGATTTTAATTTAATAATTTATTTTGATAAGCACATGAGACTATATTGATTTTAAATAAGTGTTTCCGCAGACTCTCTTTTGAATTTTAAGTACTTAATAAAGATTGAATTTATTTATTTATGAGATCTTTCATATCTGCACTTCGTTAGTAAGAAAAATTTTTAAATCAAGTTTAGTAGCACACATCGGTTCCCCAAAAATTTTTAAAAATTTATTTTATTGGAGAGTGTGGTGTTACATGTATGTTGTTTGAACGATAAGTCAATGTCCCTCTAAATTTCTCGTTCGATCATATATAATATATGTTCGAACATTGATTAACCTTCATGTTTGAACGTTGTTATATGTTGTTCGAATGATAAGTCAATGTCTTGCTAAATTTTATCACTTAAAACGCGAAATGGTCATTTGGCCATATATAATTTCCATTCGAATGTTTATTTAATTACGTTTTTTGTGAATGTTTGAACAATTATTTTATTAGGAACTAAATTTTCCATCTTTACATATATCGTTTCAACGTGTTCGAACAGTAAACACCTTCTGTCTTTTTGTAAGAATGAAATTTGAATATCATCCCTACATCTTATTTTTTTAGTATTTTTTTAAGACGATTTTTGTTTCATCCGTCTCAAAAATAATTTTTTGTTATAGTGATGGCAGGGATCGAGCGATGCTAAATGTTAAGAAAGACGTGACGTGGCTTCCTAACACCAACTGATTTTTGGTCATGGGTTGATAGCTCACGGCTCAACAAGTGATCAGAGCTCAAAGTTGTGGGATTGTTGGAATATGCTTATAATATCACTCCATACGATCGTTAAGCTCGCGGAGTGCGATGTTCTTAAATTTTTATACAAAATATAATAAATAATTTAATATTTTTAAACATGAAAATAATAATAATATTAAAAAATAATATTCTAATAATATTTTATTCAACTTTTAACTTTTATCTAAAATCATCTCATCTCATTTCATTTCATCTCAAAATCCAAACTCCACCAAAACTGGATTAGCATCTCGCAGAGGCTGAATTCAGATTGTATTTTTTGACTGAGGTCCAGGTCAGTTGCAAGGGGTGCTCTAAAAGTATTTCTTTTGCTCACTCTTTTATCTTTCCAAGACGTGGTTATGCTTATCTTATTTACTATTGCTTTCTAGTTTCTCCTGTGTTGGGTTCCCTTGCCCCTACCAGATTGATGCCTTTGGTTACACTGCCACCTACCGGGTTGATGTGTTTGTGCATTGTTTGATCATATTTCCATATGCTTAGACGGACTGACGATTTGGTGTTCTTCAGCTTTCACAGCTTATTCTGATTGAGATGGATACTAACACAGATTGATTTCTCTGCACAAACAGATATGCACTTGTGTGGTTGTGAGGAGATAAAGGCCTACCCCAGTTTCAAACAATTGGTGGGAATTGGGCTTGATCACAGGTAATTAAACATTCTTTAGGTTTGTATTATTATTATTATTTATTTTTTAATTAGTCTTATATTAATTATTAATACAATTTGGAGGATTGCCTGTTGTCATGTAATACTCCACGCGGAGCCATTGAATTAAAAAAGAAAGTCTACATAATTTATAAGATCAGATCCTTGTCAATGTTGTCATAGTCATATTTATTAATACGGTGGACTTTAGCGAATTGTTTAAATAATTCAATAATTTAAAAAATATATTTTTTCTTTTTCAAGACAAAGAGGGAATATACTATTTCATCAATTTAGTCATTGGCCTATCTATTACCAAATGACCCAAAGGATAAGGTTGATTCATCATTCATTCGTGTTTCCAACAAATCAATCTTGAGAAATATACTTTAAAAACTTGAAGTTCTTGTAAGAATTGGATAATTAAAAAGTTTTAAAGCGGTCAAAGAAAGAGAAATGATGATGTTCTTAAAAAATTAAATGAATATTCATTCTTCTTGACACCCATTAATGTATCGTATTTTAAGTCTCGATTTGGATGGAGAGACATCTCGTAACACTCTCTAATCTAAACACTCTTTTATCCAACTTTGAGATAGTTTCCATTATTTCTATTGGTTTCTATTATTATAAAATAAGTAAAATTGGCCATTTCTGATTTAAAATTTATTATTATTTATTTATAAATATATTTATAAATAAAATAAAATCATTACAAATACTATACAATCATTCGTGGAACCCACATCTATCTCATCTTCAACAACTTAAAACCATCTCATCTCACTTCCAATCCAAACAAAAAATTTTCAAACTCATCTTTCATCTTATCTCATTTCATCTCTCAATCCAAACAGAAGTGATTTTTTTTTTATTCAAATGGTTGGCTTATATAAACATCGATCACTTATAGAAATGTTTGATTCCTAAAAAGATTTTACAAAAAGTAAAGTTCATTAACGGATATGATATGTGGTGATACATTAGATTGTAAAAACTCTTTTATTATAAAATAAATTTTACAATATTTTACATTCAATTATATTAGTTTATGAATTTTTATAAACCTAACCCTTCTCAATTATTGGCATTATCGAAAGAAGGAAAATTCTATGCACTACATCATCATCTCATCTTATTTTCATCTCATTATGTGAAATGTGATACATTTATCACTACTAGATAATTTTTTATTAATAAAATGTAAATGTAATGTATAACATTACTCTCGAATGAAATCCACCGTTCGAAACACGTAAATGAGCCGAAAAAAAAAGTGAAAAGAGAACATTTATAACTAAGATGTCAAAATCAGTAACCTAACGTAAAAAGACTGTTTTATTAACACTTCCAAATGTGCACTCCAATTAAAACGAGTAGCTAGAGCAACCCATCGGGAACTATTTCCTTGCTGCCATGTTCAACACGTAACATGCAGTACACGGTCACTTTCTATTTGCATCAATGCATGTTTGCCTGTTTAACGACACTCTATGGTTACTTGGATGAACCTCATTGGCTATATATAAAAATCTTATTTAATTTCTTCGCCTTTTGGATAATATATTCCAACATCGAATTTGGTCAAGGGATCATAATTAATGTGATGGATGCATATGAGCCCCTAGCTATTGCAATGGATAATACCAATCAATTGATTATTTTTATGTATTTCAAAATACATCCCTAGCTTGTTTCGATTGAAAAGTGAGTCAAATTAATCAATTGTTCATTTGAAAATATGATCCTTGATCGATGATTATTCTCTTTATAGGTAAAATTTGATGGCTAGATAAGACATGCTACATACATACATAAGATTTGGCTATTTGTTGATCAATTCTCTCAAATACGGACACATATATAATAATCTCATTTTATTATAGAGCAATGTCATGTCATTAAAAAATAGATGACATATTGATCTGATAAGACAAAGGACAATGCTAAGCATCCCGATTGCGGGAGCTACCGCTTGCATTTTTTTTTATATTTATATTTTTGTTTTTACTTTGTGATTAAGAAAGTATTTTTTAATGATGTTGTGAAATTTTTTTTAAAAAATATATATTTAAAAGTGTTATTAGCAAGAACCAGGAAAATGATACTCTCACCATTAATTCTTACAGTTCGATGTTACTGTTGAAATTTTTTATTTTATTTTTTAATTCTTCATTTTACTTAGTGATTAAGGAAATATTTTTTAATAATATTATGCTTTTTTTATTTTTTTAAAAAAATATTTAAAAATATTTAAAATATAAAAAAATAATAAAAAAAGAAGAACAATTATATTAACGGTAACTCCTAACTATACCTGGAAGCGGTGGACATAACACCATCTTTAGACAAAAGTATTACGTAATTAACAATTTTTAATTCCTTACACAAATACTTTTTTATAGTATTTTTACTTGATTAAATCTCATGTATGTATGTATGTATGTCTGTCAGTCATGTCATGTCATATCCTATTAACTGCTAATTAATCAAGTTTTCACACCACTTGAGGAGAAAACAATTAGAGCACAGGTATAAAAAGTCCATTGGCATCCCAACAACCACACGTACATTTGATCCAAACCATAATGAAAACTTCCTAAGATTGGTTGGATTTGATAAAGTCATCAAAGAGTATTAATTATATATAAGATAGATTTGACTTACTATTTTTTTTTTCATCTTTTCTCAATTTATTTTTATTTTATTTTATTTCATTAAGGTCCCATTTAAATATAAAAACATTATCAATTTATCTCATCATTCAAATTTTTCAAATTTTTATATAAAATATAATAAATAATTTAATTTTTTCAAATTTCAAAAAAATAATAATATTAAAAAGTAATATTCTAACAATATTTTACTCAACTCATTTAAAATCATCTCATCTCATCTCACTATCCAAACGAATCTATTGTTTTTTCTTTTAATTTTGGCACGTAATTAAGGCACATGGGTCATCCCTAGCAAAACATAAATAATGTCTCATATTTGAAATGTAGTCATTTCTCCTACAAATATACAATAAAAGGCTACTTCGAAAAATATGAGTTTTGCTACACAACTTCCACCACACTCCACACTCTACACTTTTTTAATTTTTTTTAAATTTTTTAAATTTTTTTTTAATTTTTTTTTAAATTTATCCTTTTTAAATTATTTCAAATTTACTATTCATTATTCACATAATAAATATTTGATAAAATAAAAAAATAATAAAAATTAAAAAAAATTTAGAGTTTAGAGTATTGGGAAGTTGAGAAGATTTATTAGAAAAATATATAGCACAATATCTCGTATGGAAGAGGAGGACGATAAAATCTGTAAAAAGAAAAATAAATTAAAAAATAATATACATATAATTATTTTAATAATTCTATTTTAAATAAAAAAAATATTTTATAAAATAATTGATAAAATAATATCAATTTATAAAAATACAATCATACACGTGAATCACGAAGTTATAAGAATTTCTAATTGATTTTTTTAAATCTCTGGCTATGATATATATAATTGTCCACCTCATTGGAAAATGAGCTAAAAATGTCCGGTCGTTTTCTGACATTGATCTTTAATCACTGAGCACGTGGCACTTACATCATTCACGCAACCAGCTCGTAGTTCACACGTGGACTCGATGTCAAGGATCTTGTATGGATTCTCATCTCAAAATAGATAGGTTTATTATTCTATTATTATTTATCTATTTTTTTTATTTAATTGTTTTTTTATTTTATTTAATGAAAAAAATATTAATAAAATTATATATTTTTTTAATTGATACATTATTCGTTGCAAGTCATCAATCCAAAATAAAAAAATATTTATTAACAAAATATTAATCGTTGCAATGTTTAACTCTCTTCCCGAAGTCGAAACCTTTGTTCACTCACATTGTCAACAATAAATTTATAAAATCACTAGTAAACCGGAGCGGACCGATCTAATCGGTGGATTTGGTTACGTATCAGATTTGGTTTAGTTGGGTATCCATTTTATTTTTTTCAAAATGGGTCTGATTTTGATTATTTTTTTTTTTAACATCGAACTGAATTGGATCAGACCGGTTCATATATATTTTAATTATATATAAAAAATATTTTATATAATATATATAATTATATATAAAATAATTTTATATTATATGATAAATTATTAATTAATATAATATAAAATTTTAAAATCCTATATCATTATTGTCTATAATACAATCATAAATACACTACAATATGTTATTACTATATTATACTATCGTATACTATATAATATATCGAAAATATCAGACAAAATCGAACCGAAACCGATAAAATTGAAAGTACCTATTTAGGGGTGTAACAGGTGCAGTATTGGTTCTTCAAATATCAAAACCGGTATATATCAGTTCAATTCTAAAATATGTTCAAAACCATATCAAACCGGACCAATTTCACTCCTAATCACCACCCACTTGAGTTGTGTTCTTGACATATAATTATTTTAGTTTTTTAATAATGTATTTGAATATGAAATAACTGATCTCCAAATCGTACATTTTTAATAAGAATTTAGAAAAAACTTTCATCAGATCACTGTAAAATCGCATCCTAAACATATAATTTAAAGTTTAATATATGTATTCCTGATTGAGTCGGGATGATTTTCTTCCTATACAAGTAAAGTAAATTAAAACGTAACAACCAATATTTAGAAGATGAACATTAATATGTTTGACTGAATAATACAAGTAAAATTAAAAAAATAATTTAGGATATGTGGTTATTGAAATGAAAATTATGTTGAAATATATATTTTGTATTAGAATATATTATAATGAGAATGTTGTTGATCATGATCAGCTGTTTAATTAATTATTGAGTAATGCTACATACAGTCGTGGAATGCGCAAACGCCGTGCAGTCGTTTTGGAAAAAGAGTGGGGTTCACTATTAAAAAATTAATTTCTTTTCATGTGAGTCTCATATTTATTTACTTTTTTCAAAGCGACTGCACGCCGCTTGCACACTCACGACTGCAAATATCATTTCTCTTAATTATTATTGTAATTGAGTTTGGACTCGACTTTTGGATGATCAAAGCTTATTATTATTTGTTAAGACAAGCTTATAAATATTATCCTATATATATCTGGCAAAGATTTTAGCGTCATAACAAAGTAATTAACAAGAAAAATATTCATTATTTAAAATCGAGCAACTTTAATTTTACATTATTAGAATGCTTAATTAATATTCAAACAAGATTCTTTATAGCTAGCTAGCTAGTAACTTTAATTTTATGTGCATCATATATTTAAATTAATATTATAATTTTAAAAGCATAAAAAAAACTAAAAATAAAGAATAAGAAAATTATAAGAATAAAACAAAAATAATTAAAAAAAAAAGAGTAAAGTGTAAAATTAGTAACCTTTTATATTATATGTACTGTACACGTGTTGCACCAATTCAAGTAGGAGATGATTAATCCCTAAAAATCTGAAACCAGCGGCAAAGTACATATTTTACGTTTGCTTTATACTACACGATTTTGAAAACCATGCAATATGGATGCCAAAGAAGATCATCAGCTGTTCAATGATATGTGATCATATGCAGAGAAAATTACTTATATAAGCTTAATTTAATACCACATCTTGACAAATTAACAAGAAACTTAATGCTGCACGCAACTTATATATACTACTGTTCGTCGTTTATTCAAACAGTTCTTTTCTCCCCCGACCCTATACACCTAAGTAGAGTTAGGATTATTCTTATCCGAACTGATCTAGGATTTCGAGTAGGAAAAATATAGACAGGTAAATTAAGTTCCATAATATATATTGAACATGTAATGTTATTCCAGAAATTCACTCAAACAACTATAAATGACGTGGGGTTCACTTTATTATATATGTCTAATTTTCCAATAAGGGTGCTGTTTGGATAGTGAGATGAAATGAGATGGTTTTAGATGATGAAAGTTGAATAAAATATTATTAGAATATTATTTTTTAATATTAATATTATTTTAAGATTTGAAAAAGTTGAATTGTTTATTATATTTTATATGAAAATTTAAAAAAATTATAATGATTAGATGTGATGAGATGAGATGAGATGTGATGATTTATGAATCCAAATGATATGTTAAGGTCTTAAAATTTATCATGAACTCTAAAAAAATCCAAATCCCCTTTCAAGCTTTCCGAGTTCTAGAATTATTTGGTTGTCTCTACCCTCGATGATCTAGACCCAAAGATCCAAAACTGATTGATCATTGAGTCATGACAGCTTATGGTCCCAACTTATTTTATTAACCTTAAATGATCAAAAATCAACCAAACTCATTCACTTTTGGGTCCCAAACTAGTTCCAGTGTTATCTTGTGGGTTAGATATATACGCAAATATGGCAGATTAAAATGATTCTTTATTGAGTAGTACTCGATAAAAATACGCAAGTATAACACTCAAAGTTTAACCTTGCCTCAATCAGTCCTCAAAGTTTATAAGTACACATATAAAATAATATTATTATTTATCTTAAATTCTATCATTCGTGACATAATTAATGTCATAATTTTAAGGTACAGTTTGAATATTGAGCTGAGTTGAGATGAATTGAATTCTTTATGAATAGTAGTAATTAGTTGAGATGGTGGAATGAGTTTTGTAGGGTCCACTTAATATGAGTTTAAATATGTTTGAATGTTAAGATGAATTTAGATGTATTTATGAGAAGTTGAAAAAGATTATGAGTTTCGCGTATAAAAAATTTTTGAGTTGAAAAAGATTGTGGTGCCACGTGTAAAGATGAGTTGAATTAAATTGAGTTGAATTTAGTGATTTAAAAAGTATTTATATATTGGATTCAATTTAAAATTAGACTGAACTGTCTAAGTTTAAAGATAAATAATTCTTACAGTCGTGAGTGTGCAAGTGTCGTGTAATCGTTTTGAAAAAAGTGAATAAATATGAGACCTACATGAAAAGAAACTAATTTTTTAATAGTGGACTCTACTCTTTTTCAAAGCGATTATACGATATTTACGCATTCCACGACTATATATAGTATTACTCAAGTTTAAAATGTATCCTAAGCGACTCGTCCAAAGAATAAATTTTAAATGGTTACATATTTGTAAGTTAATCTATATCTCTTCCCGACACATGACACCCACACCCGCACAAGCAGAGACGCACAAAAACAGGCTGTTAATGTTGGAATATTCTATCCCACAACCAGACAAAGCTACAACTCTGTTTGAAAGCAGTAGTGGCACATTCAGCTTCCTGCAAATTAATCATAGAGGAGAGAACCAGAACAAAAGAGCAGTTTACTGCAGCATTCACACATACATATAAATTAATAAATAAAGACAGCCTGATCAAAAGTCAAAAACTTCAATTACACGCAACTAAACAACAACAAAAAACCAATCATAAGGAACCCATAAAACCAAATTCAGTTTCTTATTCCGAATTTTTATATATCTATTAATGAATGACATTAATCCCCAATTGCTAAAATAAATAGATAAGAACAAGTGAACATGAACAGTGCCGAATGAAAGTATTTTCCTTTTCCTTTTCACTACTGCGTAACATTTCTTTGAAAAAAAAAAAGAGAGTAGTCGCGGCCTCGCGGCCATGGATTAATACAGGTAATGGTATAGACTCATAGATTAAAACAGTCGTCACGTTTCCAAAAAGCCAGTCATTCTGAGAATCGAATTCCGAACATGGCTTAAATCCCGGCCCTTGAGAGTCCTCCCGTTGCCGGTGCAAAGCGAGAACGCCATTTTCCCGGCGATTCGCCGCTCTATGATAACGTGGGGAGGTACCATTTCCCCGTCTTCCCGTACGTCGTCAAGGTCATCGCTAACCAAGTGGCGGAATATTCTATCCGGGATACCGAGGGGAGGCGAGTTGGCCATTCTCTTCTCGGAGTTGGACTTCTTGGCCGACTTGTTATGGCGACCCATTTGATCTTGGAAATCTGAGAAAGCACTGTCTTGGTTGAGTTGGTGATGCCGCTGCTGCTGCTGGTGGTCGGGAAAAATGACGTCGCATTCTTGGAGTTCTTCGAGCTCCTTGGCCATGGGAAAATGAAAAGAGAAATTTAATGAAAGAAAATGAGAGAAAAAGAGATTAGAATGGAAGAAGGGAAATGTGGTGGGGAGTTTTTATAGGGGGGGAGAAGGCAAATCGTGCTGTGTACAACTGATTGCTTGCGACTTTGTGTTGCGAGAGATGGCGTCACCATAAAGGCGTTGAGTGTGATCCCATCGCTCTCTCTCTCTCTCTCTCTCAAAATAATTCGTGTATATGAGTTTTTTGTCAGTGTTTTCTCTGGTTTTAGTCGGCTGCACAATACAGCTCTTAAAGCTCTTTACTTACGGCTCACGGATTGTGCTTTTGTTTTTGTTTTTGTTTTCGTTTTATTATGACTGCAGCTTGTGTGGCTGATGCATTGACTTGACTAAATCGGCTCAGCTTTGGTTGATCAGGTTTTAAACTTGGTCATATTTATGTTTTAATACTTTTTTTTTTTTTTTATAAAAGTAGAATTTGTTATATTTACTTATATTTTTATTTATAAGACTTATTTTATTAGTTTTTTTTAAATTTAAATTCTAATAATTTTTAGCTTATTAATAATTGACATTTGGAGAAATAAGTTTTTATTAAATACATCTAGCATTTTCTATAAAAATATATAACTTCAATTCAAACGTCTTTTAATTAAAAAAAATCACAATTTCAATTTTCTAATCAATCATTTACCAAAATCTTAACTAAACGTAAAAACATATATTAGGTTGTAATGGTGTTGTACTAGGGATCTTATGAGATAGTGTAAAATTACTTCTCAAGCATTGCTTGAAGAATTGGGAAGATAAAGGATGGAAATCAAGATTAATCAATACCTCAAAGTCTAAAGTCAATTACATGTTCAATTTTGCCTCTTAATTAAAAGCTTTGACTAATGAGAAAATTAAGGCCAAAGTACAAAAGAAGTTTATGTATAAACAATATTGAATCGATCAATATAATTTTATGTACGAATTCTTGCGATATATTTTGGAGAAAGCTAGATATTGCTACGTAAAGTCTATAATATTTATTATTATTTATATAAATTTCTTAAAATTTATTTATTTTTCTCTAAAAAATAATAAGAACTTAGAAAGATGATTAAGATTTCGTTTAGATAGTGAAGTGATATAAGATATTCTATAAATACTATAAAAAAAATAATAAAATATTAAATAGTAGACTATTATTATATTTATCCAAACTAACCCTAAAAAAGATTATTGGTAACAAAAGGAAGATGTTTTTGGGTTTTTTTTCACCATAAAAAGACAAAAATAGAATTGGTAGGGTTTAATAAAGCCAGAGAGCCGAAGCCTAGCCGAACCAAACACCATTCACCAATGATTGTGTAAAGGAAGGAAGGCGTAGCCGTAGCTGTGAAGCTATTATTAATTATATATGTATATACGGATAATTAATAAAAAAGGTCCCTACAGCTCGGCGCACCCGACGGATCCGGCTCCGCGTTGGAGGTGGTGCTGGGGTCCACCTAATGTCATCCACTGCTGCCACGAATGAATTTTCGAGCACGACAGACCACTAGATATCTCACACGTGGGTGGGAATCTCAATAATTCTCCTGTGTTGCCACATTTGCCTTGTTTTTGTTTACGTGTAAATTAAGTACTCCCCGTACTAATAGGAGGGAGGAGGAGTAGAGGGTTTTCATCTCCTTGTTCTTCCTTCCAAGTGTGTGTTTTATATCTACGTGCATTGTTAAGGAAGCAAACAAAGACATATAAAAGTCAAGGGAGAGAGATAATGCTGTTTTTTTTTTACTACACAGAGAGATTTCTTTTACAGTATCCACAAAGATTTCTATTTTTTTTTACGAATTCTACTTATCATTCTTATCTCACATATTTATTTAAAAAAATAAAAAATAAAAAATAAGAATAGATGTATAGTATAAGGATAATAAGTAGAATTTTTATTTTTCATTTTGCAAAAGGATATATATATATATATATATATATATATATCTATTATAATGGTAAAAAGTGAGGTGAACTAGTGAGATTAATCACCAAAAAATATATAAATGAGAGATGGGTACTTATTAATTAATTACATGTCCTATTTTACAAGTTTTGGTTAAGTGCAAAAACCTTCATGGGTTTTATATGATTTTATTTTATTTCTCGAGTTTCCAATCTTATCGTTTTATTCCCTAGATTTTAAATTTTAATAATTTTTTCAAGTAAATCCATCAACACATTTTCCTTAATTAATAAGAAAAAATGTTGAAGCAATAACATGTAGGAGTGGTATCCGCACCCACCTTCCTCTCCGCATTGGGAGGGGGGGGGGGGATAGTTGGGCCCTCGAGCCCGATACTGCTCCAAGCCCTCGTGGGTGGGTGCCCCTATTAGGATGCGAGGGTGGATTGGCCTCTAAGGCCATCTACTCACCGCCCATGACTAGAAAGAGTGCTTTCATAGAGAGAGATACTTGGGGCTAAGGGCGGCGACGACGATGACTGGACAAGGTTGGAGATGACGGCAATCGGGCAAGGCTTTAAAACAGAAGAAAAAGAGACTAAGAGGGAAATGAGGGAGAGAAAGAGGGGGAGGGGAGGGGAGGGGAGGGGAGGGTAGAACAAAACAAAATACCAACACGAGATCATTTTATTAAAACGTGTATTTAAATATATATTGGGCCAATCGAACGGGTGAAAACTCGAGGCTGGATGGGGCCCCGTCTCCTGGCACTCAAATGTGCAGGCATCCACCCTCAGTACTCTCGCCGTGTTTGGACGGGTGCTCTCACCTGGGAGTCTTTTAAAATTAATTTACATTTAATTTTATTCTAGCCATGTGGCATGTCATGTATACAAAAAAATGTCTAGAACAAATTACGATTCTATTTTAAAAAAACATAACAAACAAAAAAAAAAGTTGCAAAAATGAAAAAAAAATGCAAAACAAGTTATAAATTTTCTTTCTTTTATTATTATTATTATTATTGTTGTTGTTGTTGTTGTTAATTTAAGCATTTATATACATTTAAATTTTTTATTTTTAGAATGTTTTTGCGTTCCGCTACAAGAAATAAGACCTTTTATTTTTAAATTTTTTACTTTTAAAATGTTTTTGCAATGAACATTCGGTGCAGTAAAAATTTATAGAAAAGATTATTTGCAGCGATATATGGGATAATTTCCGGCGATTCTTGGCACCAAGAAAGGCAGCATTTCTTGTAGTATTCAAAACTGGTTTTTTTTTTTTTTGTTTTTAGGTCTTTCTATATTAAAAATATTTTGATACTTATTTTTCATTTGAACATTTTTTAAGATTTCGTTCGTAAGTGTCTTTCTTTCTTTTTATTTCTTTGATAATATTTTTAAAACAATTTTATACTTTTATTAATCCTTTCCAGGGCGTAAATTGACAAAGTTGAAAATCCAAAGAGCAAAAAGATAATCCTACATGAAAATCTAAAATTTTTAGTATAAGAGACGGGATTATTATAGGTTTTAATTTAAAAGTTTTCATAGATATTAATGAGTTCTTCTACTCATCATCTCTACACTAAACACCTGTTGAAAAAAATAAAAATATAAAAAATAAAAGTAAGTATGTGATGTATAAATGATAAGTAGAATTTCTCGATATTAATATGATGAAAAGCTGTATTTTCCCTTTTCAGTGCAAACATGTAATGTTTCATAATTGAAGTTTGGGATTTAGATTAATTAGATTATGGCCCATTCTTTGGGCAACAAGGTATTCTCAATAATTCTAGATATTTCCTTCCTAAATATCATTCAAATGTAAAAAAAATAAAAAATAAAAAATTAATTTTTTCATCTAATCATTATAACTTTTCATACCTTCCAAACAAAACACAAAACACAAAACTTTTTTAAATTCTAAAACAAAAATTAGATTAAAAAATTATATTCAAATAATTTTTTAATATTTTTATTCAATTTTTTCTCGTCCATTTTCTAAAATCTAATAAAACATTTTAACTCAAACTATTTCAACATTATTCACAGATATTCTAAAATATTCAAAGTTTCTAGACCAGCCTAAGGTCTTGTTTGGATTAAAAAATTATCTCAACTTATCTTATCTCATTTCATCTAATCATTACAATTTTTTTAAAAATTTTAAACAAAATATAATAAATAATTTAATTTTTTTAAATCGTAAAACAAAAATTATATTATAATAATATTTTATTCAAATTTTGACCGTCTATCTGATAATCTAATCTCTTATCAAAACCTAATTCTTGATCTCTTTTTGGGATAATGCTGGAGCTCCCGTTGGAGCTCCAATGTATTTTATCATGTGTATTTTTTAATTTTTTTTTTATATAGATGTTTTTAATAATTTTAAATATTTTTAAAAAAATAAAAAAATTTATAATATTATTAAATAATACTTGCTTAATCACGAAGTAAAATATAAAATCATATTTTATGATTTTTTATTTTACTTCGTGATTAAGGAAGTATTTTTTTAATAATTTTTTTTTTACTTCTTGATTAAGAAAGTGTTTTTAATAATATTTTAAATTTATTTTATTTTTTAAAAAATATTAAAAAATATTAAAAAAAATTATATAAAAAACAACTTAAAAAAAAACACATACAAAATATATGCTACAGCCCCCAGAGCTGTAGCACGATCCCTCTTTTTGGCCAAAACATGCAAAATTCTTGATCTCGTTTTTGTCAAAAGATGCATATTTATTACACAGTACGGTAGGTAAGATCAATTGATCTATTGGTTGAACAGAACTGTCAAGGTATTTTGATTTGAAAGTCCTAGGACTACTTTTTTATCACAAAGAGAACAACAAATTTTCAACAGAAAAATTAAATGGCAGAAATGTCCTGAAGTCGAAATTGTTTAATTTCGGCGCATTTATGGCAACAAGATAATTAAAGGAAATGATCATGAGTTCCATCATGTTTTTTTTTTTTTTAAATAAAATATTTTATTCTCAAGTCTGCTTTACATGATCACATAATCTAATTTAAAAAAAAATTTTAAAATTTAAATCTTATAAATTAAATATTACCAATTAAAAATATAATAACTCATTTGAGGATTAAGAATTTTAAAATTGTCAAGAAGTATATATATATTATTAATATAATATAATATAATATAATCAAAATAAAAGTTAAAAATTTATCAATCACAAAAATAACCTATTTTAGTGGTCCATTTAGAAAAGTCTATACCCACCATCAAGGACGAATAAGAAAATATATAAACTAAAAGATGTGTTAAGTGGTCCATTTAAAAAATCTTTATCCACCAAAGGGCTAAGGACGAATATATATGAAAAATATATAAACTAATTCTACTAAAAATATGTATAAACTAGAAGATGTGTAATATTGGCTGGCTTTGAATAAAGAGAAATGATAGTTACAGTCGTGAGTATATAAGTACCGTGTAATCACTTTGAAAAAAGTGAATAAATACGAGACCACATAAAAATAAATTAATTTTTTAATAGTAGACTCCACTCTTTTTTAAAGATATACGGTGTTTGCATATTCCACGACTATATATAGTATTAATCTTGAATATAATAACAAAATCATTCCAACCCAATTTCTTAATGCATCCAATTTTCGTTTACGCAATACAAGATTTTGAAAATCTTTCATAAAATAGAAAAAACTTACGATTTAATTATCTAACCCCTAAAACCTGAAACGAAAAATTAAGGACACTCGAGCACGTACGATCTCTTCCTTCTATCGTGTGGATCTAACAATCCCGAATCTGTTTCCATTGGGAGAAATGATTAGTCCACAATTTGTTTTTACAATTGTATACCAAATGAAGAATAGGTTTGTAAAGAAACTTATTTTTAATGAAGTGGCCGACATGCTTGCATTGATTAATTGTAAAAGAAAAATTCTATTTCTAAGCCTCATACACCACACACCATCATTTTTATGATTTTTTTAATTTTATTCTCTTACCAAATGTGTGGTATATGGATTATGAGTAGAATAATTCAATTATTTTAAGAAGAGAAAAGATACTTACAACCGTGAATTGTGTAACCGCCGCGTAATCGTTTTGAAAAAAATGAATAAAATATGGGACCCACAAGAAAAAAATTAATTCTTTAATAGTGGACCCCACTCTTTTTCAAAGCGATTACGCACTTCACGGTTGTATGTAGAATTACTCTTTTAAGAATAATAAAACCAAAAAAAACTTTAAAAAAATTTTAAAAAAATAAAATTTTTTTGGTGTGTGGTATATGGGCTTATGAATAGCAATGCTCATTGTAAAATGAATTGTAAAAGAGTTGTAGTTATATATCATTAGCACTCATTTGTTCTTATGCAGAAAGAAATATGCTCGGAAGACCGATAAACGGCCCCCCAAATGGACCCATGCTTTTTATTTTTTTGTTTACGTAATTGTTAAGAAAATGATTATTAGTAAATTTTTATAATTTCTAAAATATTTAAAAAATACGTGAAAGAAAAAAAAAATTAAATTATTGTGATTGGTCCAAACTATCGGTACCTTTTATAGATACCAATAGCAAGACTTATGCACAAAACTCTCTCTCTAAAGCACACAAAACTCTCTTTGAGTACTACGGCTGACAACGAAAGCCCCCAACCCCCAACCCCCAACTCAAAAGACTTGCAAACAATATTATCAAACACACACGTTACAGACTTCCAACTGTCACAAAGACAAAATTTTCGTGACGATTCAACAGTAAACTGTCATAAATTATTTTTTGTAATGTCATTAGAGACATCACCAAAAATAACAAAAAAAAAAACTTCGTCACACGGATATGCCCATGATCCATACCATCCCACATTCAATATATTCTTCTAATTTAAGTTAAAGTTGTTAAGTGCAAAATACATAGAATATATATGAAGGTATAAGATAATTAATAGAGTAAAAAATATTAAAATGGTTAAAGAAAACACAAAAGAAGAAAAAGGGGATGTAGATGAACTAATAGAGTACGTATATATAATTTTATGTTAATTCCTTGACGTATATGCACTCTTCAGTGAAAATGACTACTGGAGGGGTACTGTTTCTCCTACTGCAGTTTTGGTTTCTAATCCATACATATATGCATGATATTAATTCTCTATATATAAGTCTAGAACATATCATATACGTACGTTAATAGTTTTGAATTAGGACGGGGCCGACAATGACTTCAACCTCATCTTTGATGATCGTGGCTATTATATATTTCATGGATTCGTATTTATATATATATATATATATATATATATATATATAAATGTTCTTTATCTCTCATGGTCTTCAAGATTCCGTACGTGAATATAAGTCACGTAACTTAATTAGGTTTGAAAAAGTAGTGGTTCTACCGATCACTACACCTAGAGGGGGGTGAATATGTGTAATCCAATTTTGATGGTCTTTTCAAAAATAGAGACAAACAAACAATTAATCAATTAACACAAACAATCAACACAATGATTTTGGTCACGAAATAGAAACTCATTTGAAGAACTTCTTTAAATTCTAAAACCACTCCGGGTGTAAGACACCACCTAAAATTCACTATAGAAAAAGTTTATTACAATCAATTTAGAGACGCTTACAAAACTTTTGTAGTTCCTAAACTTGGCTTACAACACGACGAGTAACCCACTCGATCTCTACACGCATGTAGTGTCGGAACTCCGACCTTCTATAGCTTCCCACGAGAACATCTCGATCTCTGCATCAACAGCAGCTCCAGAATCCTTCCGGACAATCAACACGTCCACATCAATGGATTTTGAATAAGATTTGATCTTTAGTGTGGTGTGGTGAAGATGTGTTTGTCCAAGAGAGATTCACAAGGTGAGGAATAAGAGATGAAATCTTATTCCAAGAGTGTGGTGTGGTGAATAAGATTTGATCTTGAGTTTATTTCACGACGCTCAAAACCTTGAATTTTAAGTTGTCTTGAACATTGGCTCGAGCAAGGTGTCGAGCGCACGTTGTCTTGAACATTGGCTCGAGCGAGATGTCGAGCGCAAGTCGAGCGAACCTCTCTGGAAGAGTTCTGCTCGAGCGTTACGTCAAGCGTACTTTGAGCGAACCTCTCTGTATGGGTTCCGCTCGAGCGCCACGTCGAGTGAACCTCTCTGTATGAGTTCTGCTCGAGCGCTGCGTCGAGCGCACATCGAGCGAACCACTCTGGAAGAGTTCTGCTCGAGCGCCACGTCTAGCGCACTTCGAGCAAACCTCTCTGTATGGGTTCCGCTCGAGCGCTGAGTTGAGCGCACATCGAGCGAACCTCTCTGGAAGGTTCCGCTCGAGCGCCAGTCGAGCGCCAGTAGAGCCGGTTGAGCACACTTCAATCTTTTTCATGTTACACCGCTTCAACACTTGTTACAACTCAATTTTACATAGGTTTTCACAAGAATATGCCAATCAATTAAATTTTCCCTCAACAAGGTTGAATCACTACAACACAATTATTTTTTAGTGACTATTTGGAAAATTGTGACCATCCCCAAACCGTCACTAAAAAGTATTTTCTGTGATGATTTTTGGAAATCGTCACTAAAGATAGATGAGGGTTTTTTTTTTCAATGTTCGAACCGAGAGCAAATTTACGTTCGAATGTCACATATACATTCGAACATTGTGGCTACCTACGTGCGAACGTAAAATATTTTGGCGCCAACGTTCGAATGTTAGTAAGTAACGTTCGAACATTAATTGTAAATTTAAATTAAATATGATTCTAATTTAAAATTTATGTGATTTTTATGGTGCATAATTTGTGAACAAGTCTAAAAAATTGTAATATATTTATATACACACAATTTATAAAATATAAATATATATATAAATATTATATATATATTTATGTTTATATATATTTGAAGTGCATTGATTTAGTATTAAAATTAGAAAATCTAACATTAAAAAAGATTGAGAATTGAAATTAAAAAATAATAGATATATTAAATAATATTGTTCCTTACAAATATTAAAAGCAAAATACAAAATATGATAGAATTTCGTAAACAACACTCAGACGAACGCGTTGTTCACGAAATTCGTACTCCGTATCTCCTCAGTCAAACTATCAACCTTCTCGTTGAGGATACCTACACGATGGGCTATCTCGGTGACAGACTCTTCTACAGCCACGATCTGTCGATTGATATGTGCAGTCAACTGTGAGATCACCGCATCAACCCAAGCAGGCCGCGCATCTCCCACAGATGTACTCGTCGGCTGCTGACTACTACTCCCCACACCAGGCCCGGGCGGTGTCGGAGGAGCTAGATCTGCTATAGGGGTGGCTGACGTCGAGGATACCCCTCGTCTGTCCAATGCTACGTCGATGTGTGCTCATGTCGAGGGGGCTCATCTGATCTGTGACCCGCTCCTCCGGTTGGAGTGGCACTCTCTGAGCAAGTAATAGCCGGCTGATGATGACACCATATGGGAGGTTGTCTGTGGAGACAATGCTCGCCTCGTAACGGATTCTCTCAAAGATGCGCAGTGGCAAATCGATGGGATTTCCACATGCCACTCATATCAAAAACTGTGCCCGAGTCTGACTAAATGTGATTTTATGTGCCAAATGATTCATGTTTGTTGCAACAATAAGCTGCAATATGTGGAAGAAAGGTAGCAGATGTATTTGATTGAAGGCGTTCTTACTATCGATCTGCGTGCTATCTCTCCTGGTAAGGATGAAGAAATTCTCGTCTCGGCCATCATCCCGAGCCTCACGGTCAATACCCTTGGCCTCTGACCGGTCTGCATCTATGGCATCATCTACTGGACAGTTTGACCAGTAGATGATGCAGAAGTGTCTACATCTGCATCGAGTGTGACCTGTGCAGATGTAGATGTGTGAACGATGGTTGTGTCGCCAATCTGAGAGTCAGCTGTAGTCAATATCTCAACTACTCGACGAATCCCGAGGAGCTCGGTGATCACATCCGATGAAATCTCAAACGACACACCGTGTATAGTGACGGTGTGAGAGGATGCGTCCTGAGACATGGAGCACATCCTTATATAGAACTCCCGAACCATTGAGGGTGCATATATTTCCCCAGCCTCTATTGATGAACACATCTCTGAGGTTCATCTGCTCCCATCTGAGCTCTTCAAACTCATTGATCAGGCCTCTTGCTCCACCATAACAATACAAGCCCTGATCCAAGCAGTGTCCTCAGTGGCTCCTTCTTTCTCCTGTTTCCTAATATGCAAAGGATGAGCCATATTCTAAAAATAGAAAAGGAAAAAAAATTATTAGTACTATTGATGCATCTTTCGTATTAATTTTAAACTGTTTTGCATTAACGTTCGAACATAATATAACTTGATGTTCGCATGTTTTATCTAAAGAAAGATACACGTTCTTTAGATAAAAATTATATTAACATTCCAACATAATATAATATACACGTTCGAATGTTAAGGGCATAACGAATAAGAATCTTGAAATGTGTTGCGTTCGAACGTTATGCCTTCCAGTTTGACCGTATGTTTTTAACATTCGAACGTAAAATATTGACTTCTGCAACGTGGAACGCAAAACGACGGATAAATTAAAAAGTTGTATGTTTGAACGTTAACATTAAACATTCGAACATAAATGTGTTGAAAAGTAATGCTCGAATGTACAAAATATACGTTTGAACGTGGAAGGCATAACGACTATGTAATTGAAACGTCGTACATTCGAACGTTCTGTCGAAACGTTCGAACATTTTGACATAGGATGGCTGAGTCGACTCAACCATTATCGAAAATCACGTACCACGGTTCTAAGTGACCAAATGTCACCATATAAATGAAGTATATACTTAAAGAAACTTTTCTATGGTGACCATTTGACCAATGGCAAGCCGTAGTGGCCGAAAAATGGAGTTAAAAATTCAGTCACCACTAATGTTCGGTTTACACAAAATCCTACTAAATCTTAAAAAAAAAACATGTAAGAAGACAAAAGAGGGATGTCTACCTTTTTGTGACGGTTGTGGCGAGGTTTGACGGCGAAGGCGACGGTGGAGAGATAACGATTTAGTTCTGAGAATGACGTTTCCTGTTTCAATTTTGAGCTTATATATATGAAACGTTCGAACGTCATTCTGAGTAACGTTTGAACGTTTGACGATTTAATTCCCAAAAATATATTAATAATTTATTTTATTATTAATATAAGTTATATATTAGAAGGTATACTATAATATATCCCGAACGTAATCTAATATTATATTATAATATATATACTATATACTAATATATATAGTATATATCATATATATAGTGTATTATGGGTATTATGTATATAATGTATTATATTGTATATTATATATATAACGTATAATACTATATAGTAATGCTATTAGTATATAACATAATATATTAAGTATTATATATATTATATATATTATAGTCTAATATAATAATAACTATATATAATAATTCTAATTCATTAAAATGTCTAGATTATAATTTAAGGCTTGAATTATAAAATTTGATGAATAATATCAAAGATCTTAAAAGAAAATAACAATTAATGAGACAAGGCTATACATTAATGATGTCTAAATATCATATATATCAAAGTAGACAAGCGGCAATAGAGAAATGGGAAGCTAATTGCAACTTCCTAAGAAACAATTTTCCTTTCATATCATATATAATGATGTCTAGGTATCATATATGCTAATACTATACACTAATACTATATATATAATGGAAAAAAAATTCACAATATAATTAAATTCATGTATGCATTTATAACAAGACATACAATCATTTTTATAATCTTTTTCTAGACCATATTTTATTGACTATAAGTTAGAATATTACTAACAACATTAACATATATATTTTTTCGCTGTTTTGTTAAAAATGTAAAAATTAATTCCAAATAATTGATATTAGATTTTAAGAATATTTTATGTTCTTAATAAGTTGTTTAAAATAACATTACATCAAACACATCAAGCAATTTAACATAAATATGTGATATTATTATTATATTCATAAAGCCTAGTATTGCTATTTTTATTAATTATGCCATTTTTGCCATTAGCAAATCCTAATTCTAGGTTAGCTGTCTAATATTAATATTAGTATTTATATAAATATACTAATATATAGTATTACTATATAGTATAGTAATTATATAGAAATAATATTACTATATAGTATAGTAATACTATATAGTAATGCTATTAGTATATAACATATAATATTAAACTAATACTATACTAATATATTATATGGTATGATGTTATAAATATATAACATTATCCTAATACTATTAGTACTTATCCTAATACTATTAGATATATACTAATACTATACACTAATACTATATATATAATGGAAAAAAAATTCACAGTATAATTAAATTCATGTATGCATTTATAACAAAACATATAATCATTCTTATAATTTTTTCGTAGACTATATTTTATTGACTATAAGCTAGAATATTACTAACAACATTAACATATATTAGTATTGCATATGGTCGGTTATACCGCCGGTATTACATGCTTTCATGCATATGGCTGGTTATACCGCCTATTATTATTATTATTATTATTATTATTATTACTAGAGATTTACGTCTTTGGTATCAGAGTCATTGGCGATTATTTTGTCATATTATTGTTATATCACATATTATTTTTATAGGTTTTACTGGCCAACTGACCAACTAAAAGGCTGGTGGGATCATTACCTTTCAAATGTCACCTCTCATTCTCAAGATTACTCACCCTGGTATCCACATCTCATAATCCTGAAAATGAACATTTTTCTCCAACATATTCACAAGTGATTGGAGATGATGCCCAAATATACACCTTGAGTAAAGAAGAATTTAAAATTAACAAAGAATATCTCAAACAAGATTATATGAAAGAAGCAAATAGTCACAAAATGTTAGTATTTTTCTCGACTTTTCAAAAATAAAAAGAAATTATATTCAAGAGAAATATTATGAGTATCTAGAAAAAATACATATATATAACTATTATATTAATAATATTAACTACTGAATAATGTCCTACATTCACGTTCGAACGTACATTATTTACATTCGAACATTAAAAAAATGTGAGAATTTTCCCGCTTGATTTCCTCAGATCTGTGATGATCTTTCCACGTTCGAAAGTTTCAATTTAACGTGCGAACGTGAATCGAGATATAGGAGAGGAAATCGATTTACATTTGAACGTTAAATTGTAATACGTTCGAACACGAGAAGAAAAATTAGAGAAATTTCTATCTCGATTTCCTCACCTCTGTGATGATTTGAATCGTTCGAACGTTAATCGATAAAATGTGTTGGGAAATTTATAAACGTTCGAACATTAAATTTCCATAGGAAGAATGTTTTCCCGCTCGATTTGGGCTCTGTCATAGGAAGATACGTTCAAACGTTTATATTTAACATCCGAACGTTATCTGCCGAAAATTTAGTTGAAATTTTTTAACGTTTAAACGTACAACTTAAACGTTTGAACGTTCCATCTAATAATTTAGTTTTTGCATCAATACACGCACGGGAGGAAGCATACTGATTTTTGCTGCTTCTCCTATGCTCGAAAATAACCGAGAGAGAGAGATGGTGAGAGAGGTTCGTGGGTTAGAGAGAGAGAGAAAGTGATAGAGTGAGAGAGAGTTGAGTGAGAGAGGGTCGTGGGTTAGAGTGAGAGTTAGAGTGAGAGAGGGTTAGAGTGAGAGAGGGTTAATATTTTGGAACTCTAGAGCTCTATTGATTTTGGTAAGGAAAAACTCTTTTTATTTTTTATTTTTTTGAATTTTATGATATTTGTCTTGTGTTTTTTTTTTTTATACATGTCTCTAACAAGTTAGTGTTGTATTTTTTTGAAGGATTTGTTGTTTTGGCAAGTTGAAAACTTTTGATTTGTAAGAGGATATTGTGAGTGTTAGGTATATTTCTAAACTTTAGCAATATGTTTATACATTTT
Organism: Juglans cinerea; assembly: GCA_961763995.1. Taxonomy (NCBI): domain Eukaryota; kingdom Viridiplantae; phylum Streptophyta; class Magnoliopsida; order Fagales; family Juglandaceae; genus Juglans; species Juglans cinerea. The sequence goes on from CAUIVZ010000009.1 coordinate 10,950,819, forward strand.
ATTGTGATTTTATTGTGGATAATGATGAATATAGGATGTGTATAATGTGAGTTTTTTGAAGGACTTTGATGAATTAGATATAGGTAGAGTATTTTGAGTTGAGTAGTGAATTTTGATTGTATATATACATAGCGAATATGTATCGATTGGGTATTGATGAATTAGAAGAATTAAATTGTTTATATTGATGAATTAGAAGGAAATATTTGTGATATGGATTGTGTAATATGATGAATTAATATGGAAAAATGTGTTGTGTTTATGCTTACTAATAAAATGGAAAATTGTCTTGTGTTTATGCTTACTTTTGAAATAGTGTGATTTTTGTTTGTGAATTTTGTGAATATTTTGTGGTATTCATTGATGAATTAAATTGTTTAGAAATATTGTTGTGGGAATATTGTGAATATGTTGTGATATGGATTTGAAATATTGTGATTATTATTTATGAATTTTTAATGAATATGTTTATATGGTTAGAAATATATTGTGTTTAGTTTGTAGATTTATGTGAATTTGTTGAAATAATATTTTTTGATGTTTTTTGAATTTGTTCTTTAACAAGAAAATTATAAGTTTAGGAACTTAATTTAAGTTAAAATTAAAAACATTTAATATGAGAATTAATATTTAATATTTAATAAGTATATATAATATATTCATACTAATTTAGTTAGAATATGGTTATTATGAAAATTATAAGTATGATATATAACTTAATTTTAAAAAAACGAAAAAAAAGTATAATATACATATAATAACTATAATTAATAATAACTTATTAAATATTCTTACCATTGTGAGGTTTCAAACCATTTTACTATTAAATATATATATATATATATATATATATATATAAATAAAGTAAAATACTTTTCAAGAAAAAAGTCTTGAACCTACCAAATAAGTAGAGAGTTGGAATAAATAAATATACTTATTTAAAATAAAATAGAGAGTAAATAAATAAGGATAAAATAAATGCTTATTTAGAAATTATATACTTATTGTCTATATAAATAAATAACTCACTAAATTAAGTATAACAATTAAAATTATAATTTAGGAATGATAATAATTAAAATTATATAATAATAATTATATAATAACAATTAAAATTACATAGGTATCAATTAACAATGTCCTAAGATATATAATAACAATTAAATTTACAATCATTTAGGAATAATAATAGTAAATGATCTTAACTAATTTTAGTCTAATTACTTAACTGTGACAAACTCTCCGGCCTTGACAACTCTCAAGGTCAGAGAGACTACGACAGTCATGATAGGAAACTTGTGAACATATTCTTCCATCTCAAGGTCGGAGAGATCATTCTCCCTCGTTATCTACTCATGATAGGAAACTTGTGAACATATTCTTTCATCTCTTTATAATTTAACAATATAATACTACTATCTGTTTGACATTGTTAATTCAAACAACATGGAGATATTGTTTGTAATGTTTTTTGATAGATATTGTGTGACATTACATAAATAACCTTAGACCCGTTTGGGAATTAGTGTACATTAATGTGTCCACTAATTCTTGAATTTTCCAGTGTGGGCAGTTTGAGATTATATTATCTGTATAGCACAATTTTTGTTACTCCTACTCTCCATGTTTAATATGAAATTTCGATGTCTTCCTCTACTGTTCGTAGGGTCACAATCTCTTTATGTGAACATGTATATTTGGAGAACTATAGGGAGGTGCTGCCGAAATTTCTACTAACGTGGAAAGTAGTAGAGTGACGAGATTTGTGCAATATGGATAATATAATCTCGAATGAGATATGACTAACTACCTTATAAAAAAAATAATGAGAATTAGAGCATGACATGCATGTGAATTTTTTATGTACGTGTTATTAATAGATAGATGTTTTTTAGAAATGGATAAAAGTTGGATGCGTCTGGGCGATAGACTTGGAAATGATTACGTACCCTATGTGTGTGGAGTAAGAACTTTCATTAATTTTGCACGGGCCTCTACTGATAGTCGTGGTTACATTAAGTGTCAATGTCGAGGGTGTAAAAATTTGTGTGCCATAGAGTTTGATGAAGTTGAAATTAATATATTTGTGAACGGTATGAATCTGGGGTACCCGATAGGTATTGCATGGTGAGCCGTATGAACAATTAGCGGATGTATTAGTCGATCATCAAATTATTTGTGGCACATGGATGATGATTATGAGCAGGATAAGATTAAAGAGATGTTAGGTAACATTGGAGCTGGGATGTTTATGGATGAGGTTGACGACAATGCCTCAAGTGGCCGAGGGATTGATTGTGAAAATTTCACTGCAATGTGGGAAGATGCAAAGCGTGAGTTTTATCCAGACTGTACAAAACATTCCAAAATGTCGTTTATTGTGTGTTTGCTTCACATTAATTCATTGTGTGGGATGTCGACGAAAGCAATAAACATGGTATTGAACTTATTGAACGAGGTGCTTTCCGAAGGGTCTGCATTGTCGAAGAACTTTTATGAAGCGAAACAGTTGAGAAAGAGATTAGGATTTAAGTACAAGTCCATAAATACATGCAAGAATGATTGTGTTTTGTTTTGGAAGGAGAACGAGGAGAAACAAACATGTCCTATATGTGGAGAGTCTAGGTGGAAGGGTAAGAAAAATGTGCTGATTAAAGTGTTACGGTATTTTCTTTTGAGACCTAGGTTGTAGGGGTGTACATAAATCGGGGACCGGCCGCCACCGATGTAGACCGACCGCCGGATTCAGGAACTGGCCGAAACCGACAGAGAACCGGTCAGCCGGCGGTAGCAATTTAACAAAACCGATGTCGGCCGGTTCAGTCTATGGTTCAGGCCCGGTCTGAACCGAAGAATCGACCGACATTAATAAGTTTATTTTTGTAATATATTTCTTATACATGAAACGGCGTCGTTTTGGTTTGTAACCCATTTAAAAAAAAAGAACGAAAACGACGCCTTTATTATTATTTTTTTTTTGGGGGGGGGGGGGGGGGAAGGATTCAAAACTCCTAACCCTAACAAAAAACGACGCCGTTTGGTTCCCCCGGTTTCACTTTCTCCTTCCTTATTGATTCTTCGCACTTCACACTTCGCAGCTGTCGTTCTCTTCTCAGACTCCCTCTCCCTCTGACTCTCTCCCTCTCCTCGGACCTCACGTCTCACGGAAAAACGGACTAACTCTCAAACTCTCCTATTTCGTCGTTGACGACCCACACGCCGCACTACCCTCTCTCCTTTCTCGTCGTCAACGAACCACACAGCCCTCATTCCCCTTGTAAGTTTTTGTTGTATTTCATCTTTGTTGGATTCCATTGTTTTGTTAGTTGTTAATTTATGAGAAGAATTTTTTGGGAGGAAAAGGAAATGCCGAAATGTTGATTTTTTTGGGAGGAAGAGGAAATGCTGAGATTTTTTGCAGTGTATCTCAGGACTCATATCTCTGTTTTTGCCCTGTTTAAAGTTAAGTAAAAATATTGTGGTTATTGATTTGTGTCGTGTGTGATGACTGATGAGCAATGGTTACAATAGACTTGTGGTTTATTGGTTTATGCCGAAATGAGCAATACTTACTGTCCTAAATATTGTGGTTTGTGACATAGTGTCGTGTTTGATAATTTGTGTGTTTGTGATAGACTTGTGGTTTTGCATAAATATTCAGGTTTGTGTTTGAATTTATTTTCTTATTTTCTTAGCAGTTTTTGAAATTGTGGGCTGTGAATCGTGATTGGAAATTTATGCAAAAACACCACATAAAGGAAAGATGAGTGAACTAAACTTAGATTAGAGTCTTAGACTTGGGATGTTTGCCATGTTGCAAACTAGCTGCTATGTATTACTAAACATTGTTTTGTTTTATAATATACGTGACAACGTGTAACATTTATGTTTGTTTTATAAATTAGATGGATTCTTTGTCATCTCCGATTGATGTTGATGCATCAAGTCCAACCATTAACTTGAGAGATGATTTGAGGGAGACCCAGTCATCAAAACCCCATAGTGCCCCTATTAGTACCACTTGTCCATTACGTAAGAAACGAAAAGGGAAGGATCCATCGATTGTTTGGGACCATTTTACGAAGGTGGAGGGTTGTCCTATAGATGATCCGAAGGCTAAATGTAATTATTGTGGCAAGACGTATGCTTGCCACTCAAAGAGGAATAGGACTTCAACAATGCAAAACCCTTTACCTTCATGTCCTAAAAATCCTCATAAACGTGGTCCTTTGGATAGGTGCCAAAAAGTATTAACAGGTGAGGCAACACCTGAGGAGGGGGTTGGAGAGAGTGATGGTATGTTAAGAAGTCTTGTAACCCACAAATATAGTGAAGATGTTGCGAGGTTGACGATTGCAGAGATGGTAATTATCGATGAGTTGCCATTTAGAGTTGTTGAAGGATAGAGATTTAGGAAAATGTGTTGGTGTCTTGAACCTCGGTTTAAAGTGTCATGTCGTGTCACAGTTGCAAAAGATTGTATGAAATTGTATGAATGTGAAAATGGGAAACTTAAAAAAGTGTTAAAAAATGGTGGCATGAGGATTTCGTTGACGACCGATACATGGATATCGATACAGAATTTGAATTATATGTGTCTAACTGCACACTTCATTGATATAGATTGGAAATTGCAAAAAAAAATCTTTAACTTTTTTTTTAATTCCTAATCATCAAGGGGAAACTATTGGGAGATATGTTGAGACATGCTTATTTGATTGGGGTATTGATAAAATATTTACTGTGATTGTTGATAATGCAAGTTCAAATGATACTATAATTTCATATTTGAAACAATTTTTGAGTGGGAATTTGTTGGAGGGTAAGTATATGCACATGAGATGTTGTGCTCATATATTGAATCTTATTGTGAATGAGGGTTTGAAGGAGTGCAATGATGCCATCACAATGGTTAGAAACGTAGTTAGATATGTGCGTTCATCTCCCGCAAGATTAGACAAGTTTAAGAAGTGTGTAGAAAAAGAAAAAATTGATTATAAGAAAATGTTGTGTCTTGATGTACAGACACGATGGAACTCAACTTATATGATGCTGGCCCTGGGTCTGGGCACATGGAGCCTCCTACAACTAGGGAGTGGGAGATAGTGCGGGTTTTTATTAAGTTTTTGGGAATGTTTTATGATGCCACTAATAGATTTTCTGGGTCTTTATATGTGACAACGAACACCAGTTTTCTAGAGATTTGTGATCTCCAAAATGAGTTGATGGAGTTGAGCGAGAGTCCTAATAGTTGCTTGAGGAGTATGGCCATAAATATGAAAACAAAATATGATAAGTATTGGGGGTCATTAGATAGGCTAAACTTGTTCATGTTAATTGGAGTTGTGCTTGATCCACGAAGCAAGTTAGCACTTCTTACTTTCCACTTGAGGAAAGTTCATGATGAGTTTCGTGATGAGGAGTTGGTGTCGAGTGTGAAAAATGTATTGAGAGATTTGTATGTGGAATATAATGCAGAATTCGGCTCCACCACGAGTATCCAAGAACGTGAACAACCCCCTCCGATATCTAGAACCATGAATATTGGTGATGACAAGCATGAGACCAAATGGTTCTACGAGTGGTATAAAACATCTTTCGCCATGGGATCTAATATTGCCAAAACAGAAGTGAATTGATATTTGTCAGATGGTTGTGAGGCACTCTTCACATTGTTTGACTTGTTGACTTGGTGGAAAATTAATGAGGCTAACTATCCTATACTCACAAAGATTGCACGAGACTTATTAGCCATGCCTGTTTCCACGATTGCGTCCGAGTCAACATTTAGTATGAGAGGTTGTGTGCTTGATCCTTTTCGGAGTTCATTGGCTCCGAGAACCGTTGAGGCACTTCTTTGTACTCAAAATTGGTTAAGGCATCCGGTAACAACCATTGATATCCGGGAGGCTATGGATAATGTGGAGAGTTTCATAGTAGAATTATGTAATATTTTTTTGTTTTCATTGTAATTTAATTTTAGTATTTTTTATAATCCAAAATCACTAACATTTGATGTTTTATTCTTATTATTAATATTTTTTAATGTCTATATATAGAGTTGGACACATCTTCAAACGTGACAACTATTGAAGATTGAAGGCTTGCAGTTGAAGTAGCAAATATGAAGATCATTCTCAATTTCCCAATTTGTTGTCATTTAATTATGTTATATTTATTAGTTGCATTTTGTTATGCTTAAACAATTTGTTTTTGTTTTTTGGTAGTATGTATTATGTAATACTAAACATCTAGTGAAGTTATTTTTATTTTTTTTAATTATGTAATAAATAGTAAGTAATAATTATTATTAATATAGTTAGTTACTTAGCAATAGTATAAAATTATAACTTATAAAAAAAATGGTAGAAGATTATAAATGGCATTACTATTAAAATGAAATTAACTAAACAAAGGCTAAAAAAGAACTTGGATAATGAATTGAAGGAAAAAAAAAGCCCAAAATAAATGTTGAATTGGTCCAAATAGGGCAAGAAAAAAGGCCCAAGAAAGGGGCCCAAACTGATCAAACCGATCGGTAACCGGCCGGACCGATTCCGGTCGGTTTTGCCCCTATTACCAGTCGATTTCGATCGATTTTTAGGACTATATTTTAATGGTCGGTCGGTTTGCAGCCCTACTAGGTTACAAAGACTATATATGTATAAGAAAACAGCTTACGATATGAGGTGGCACGAGAAGAAAAGAGTTAAGGATGACGAGGCACCTAATTGACTCACTTGCGTGACAATATTTTGATAATCAATACCCAGAGTTTGGGATAGAAGTTTGGAATGTCCGCCTGAGACTCACAACCGATGGATTCAACTCTTTTGAGAATATGAGTACAAGTTATAGCACTTGGTCTGTAGTGTTATTTCCGTATAATCTTCCACCATGGAGGTGCATGAAGGCCCCCAACTTTTTATTAACTTTACTTATCCCCGGCCCGAGATCACCTGGAAATGACATTGACATATTCATGTAGATGTTGATTCAAGAGTTGAAAGAGTTATGGGAAACATGTGTAAGAACTTATGATGCATCCACTTCGACATCTTTTCAGATGCATGCTGCGACAATATGGACGATAAATGACTTTCCAGCATATGTGAATCTTTCCGGCTGGAGTACGAAATGGAAGTTAGCGTGTCCGACATGTAGTAAAAAAAACTGCTAGTGAGTGATTAAAATATTCTCAGAAGTGTGTTTCATGGGTCATTGACGTTATCTACCAGCAAATCATGCATGAAGAAGAGAATGTGCTAAGTTTGATGAGAGAGAGGCCTTAATTGCACCAAATGAGTTGTCTGGGGAAGAGATAGTGGAACAACTGGTACATGTTAGAGCAAACAATTTTGGCAAAGGTTGGGGAAAGAACAAGAGAAAATGAGGTGCAACATAATTGAATTGGACAAAGCGTAATATTTTTTTTGACTTGCCGTATTGGTCGTCTTGCATGTTGTGACATAGTTTGGATGTAATGCACATAGAGAAGAATATTTGTGATAATGTACTGGGTACATTGATGAGCATTAACAAAAAGATGAAGGACACGATCAAGACGAGGAAAGATCTTGAGAGAATGAGAATTAAACATAATCTACATGTGCGGGTGGAAGGCAACAGGGTGGTCATGCCGCATGCAAGTTTTACGATGACGAGGGAGAAGAGGATGGATTTCTGCAAATGGTTGCAAGGTGTGAAGTTGCCAGATGGTTATGCTTCAAATATCAGTAGATGCGTGAGCCCTGGTGACTGGAAAATCAGTGGATTGAAAAGTCATGACTGTCACCTATTTTTGCATAAGTTATTACCTGTGGGAATTCGTGGGAAGCTGACATCTAATGTACGTGTCGCCATATCCGAACTTTGTATGTTTTTTAAGAATTTGTGCGTTCGGGTAGTAAATCGAGATATGTTGCAGAAACTGGAAGATGACATTGCTACTATACTATGTAAATTCGAGCAGATCTTTCCACCATCATTTTTTGATGTTATGGTCCATTTAGCAATACATTTACCTCGAGAGGTACTATTGGGTGGACCGGTGCAATTCCGTTGGATGTATCCAGTTGAAAGATATTTGGGTCGATTGAAGTGCACTGTTGGGAATAAAGCCAGAGCTGAGGGTTCAATAGCAGAGGCCTATATATACGATGAATGGTTAACATTTTGCTCTCTATATCTTCGTGGTGTTGAAACACGATTTAATTGTCAAGAGCAAAATGTTGATCTTGTTGCTCCACCTCCTTGTGAGCTATTAGTGTTTTCCCAGAATGTACGACCCTTTGGTGCACAAACGGGTTACGATTTAATTGATGGAGAGTTGGGTAAAGTTCGGTAGTATGTGCTAAATATGTTGTTGCATGCTTCGAATAATTCTAGTTTCTTGAAGTTTAACTATAATTGTTGTGCTCAAAATATACTTCTTTTACAGTTATATACAATGAGCACATGGACAAACTTAGGACGGAAGGCGTAGAGAATATAGAGGCAAGACACGAGGAAGAATTTTCCCGATGGTTTGAAAAACGTGTATGAACTAAAATTATATATATGTTACATTTTGAAACTTTTAACTCTGGATAACTTTTTCATAAATATATACTATTTCAATTGTTAGATTTTGGAACAATGTGCTTGTGATCTCGAATCAATTTCACCTGAATTGTATGCATTGGCCCGTGGTCCCTCAAATAGAGCACTTCGATACATTGCATGCATGGTTTGAGGTTATAGATTCCATACTTTGGACTGTGAACGCAATAGAAAGACTCAAAACTCTGAGTTGGTCGAGGGGAGTTATGGAACAGATGATATTAACTATTATGGTGTCATACGTGATATTATCAGATTGAAATATCTAGGTTTGTCTGTAACATATATCTTTAAATGTGATTGGTGGGATCTAGGCGATGGTTGAGTTTCGATACCTAGGGATAATCACTTTAGGAGTGTCAATACTGCATCTAAATGGTACAAAGATGATCCATTCGTATTGGCTTGTCAGGTTACCCAAGTCTATTACTTGATTGATCCAATGAAAAGCGCTGATGAAAATAATGGAGAAATAACTTGGCGAGTCGTACAAAAATTTGTCCCTCGAAATATATATGAAGCAGGAACGAGTGCAGATTATGAGAATAGTGGAGATGAAGATGACATTCCAATTGTAGAGGATACAAGGAAGATGGAGAGGGTATTAACTTGTTTGTTGACCTCGGTGCACTAGAGTTGATCCTCTTGTGGAGAGATGACGTCCCACTCATCCATCTCGACCCGTCTGTATTAAATGATCATTCAATTCAAGTAAGTGAGGAGGAAGAAGAAGAAGAAGAAGAAGAAGAAGAGTCAGAAGATGAAGAAGACGAATCAAAATCTGGGGAGGAGGTGAATAAGGAGGACGAAGAAGAGGTTGATGATGATGACGAAGATGTTATTGAGGGAGATTCTGAAACAAGCATGAAAAATACATCCGAAGATGAATAATAAAAGTACTAAATATTTTATTCATATATGTGACTATAAAATATTATACCTTTCATAATTTCTTCTAATTAATTTTCTTGATATAATTAATCATTTCCAAGGATGCCGCCAAAACGAAAACGAAGAAATGTGTCTCCTCCGCCAAGTCCAAGTCCTGAACCCATTGAGGATTCCCCACCCGAGGAATCCACTCCTGAAGATCAAGTTGACATGTAAAAGAACAACAGCCAGTCGACACCTACCAGTAAGGAAATGTCGTTGATAATTAATTATATAATTAATACTTTTGTCTCAATAACTATATAACTATAATTATACTATTATCATATAGTTGATACATCTACTCGTCGTGGCTATACACGTGACATCTCTCTTGAGAAAAATAGAAGGCACGAAAAATTCAAAATCACCATTCCTGATAATTCCACTGGATGAGTGAATGATAGTGCAACAACGCTTTCCTCCTATATTGACACAATAGTTCAAGCTTATACTCCATTTTACATGCGCTTATGGTGAGATGTTCCAAATGAGATTAAAGAACACATTCGAAGTCGTGTACTGGTGAGTTTACTTTGAGAGTACATTTTTTTCACCTAGATTAGTATATCATATTTTTGACCTAATTCACTTATTAGGATGAATTCGACCTCGACTTTGACCGTAGCGAGGATTTGAGAACTGTGAATGAGTTGATGGCTACACTATTCCAACGTCCCCTTTCCAGCAGATGAAGTTAGATGATTGGAGAAAGTATTGTGATCTTTTCGCATCTCTAGATTATCATGTATTCGACATTTATATCATTTAATTATTTACATTTATATTCGTTCTATATATTATATGTATATATATTACAATTAACATTCTTAATTAATTTTGTAGCACTTAAGTTATACAAATGCACATAATAGATCCGCTCTGACTATCCACTATCGTGCCGGTTCAAGGTCATTCCACCGTCTTGCTGAAAAATAGTAATTAAAAAATTATAGAATTCATTTATTTTTCTGATATTCTTCTATTTACGTACTAATATTATTTTTTTTTAAAATTGCTAATGTCTCTATGTTAGAAATGTGATGATCCTGAAAACTTTTCCTTCATTCATGTCTATGTTGCTGCTCACACTAATGAGCGTAGTGAGTGGATGGATCCTGCCACTGCAGATAATTATGTAAGCAGTGTTAATTTTGTTAAATAAATTATGCAACACGTGAATAATTTATTTTTTATTTGTATTTCGTTTAATACGTTACTTATTGTGTGTTTTCTTTCAAATTGCAGGAAAAACTTATGGAGATGCAGTCAGCTTCTGGGGAATCATCTCCTAGTGACATAGACATATTCACACAAGTGCTCGGGCCGCAGTCTAGTATGGTAAGTGGTTTGGGACGATTTTTCAAGTATAGATGTTCATCCTCCTCAACCTCATCACTTTACAAATTAATAATCTTACCAAAGATTTAGAAGCTGCATGACGCAAGAATGAGTATATAAGTTTGAGACAACAAGAGTTAGAGCCTTTCTTAGAGTGACAACCTCATTTAGAGACGCGTTTGCAAGACCAACTGAGAGACTAGGAGGAAAGAATACGCAGTGAAGTCCAAGAGCAAGTGCAGCGGGAGATGATAGTGCAAATGGAGCGTGTTATGTCGTTGCAACAGAATCACAATGGGCAAGGAAAGAAGAAGAAATGAATTTGATCAATTTATCAGTGTATATAACTAATTTTAATATCTAATTTTAAAATTTTATAAGACATTGTTAGTTGTTAATTGATGGTGTGTAATATGATACAATTGATATGTTTTTTAATTTTATGAAATTAGTATTTCTGATATGTACGTTTGAATGTAAATAAAAAATGTTTAAACATTGGTTCACATTCAAACCAACGTTCGAACATGAATACAAAAAATTATATATTAACATTCGAATGTAGGCCTCAATGTTCGAACGTACTCACCCTCAAATGAACAAAACGTTCGAATGATTAAACGATTAACGTTCTAACAAACTTCCGAACATACCACTTGCGTTCAAACGCTTATTCGTTAACATTCGAAATAACGTCCAAACGTTAAACCCGTTACGTTTAAACATTGGTCCGTTAATGTTCGAACATAAATTTGAACGTTTATTGCAATTAACGTTCGGACGCATAAACGTTCAAACGTAAATATGATACGTTCAAACTAGAATCAATGAACGTCAACTTCTGTCATTCGAATGCCAATCGGTCGGGTTGACTTTCGAACGTTCAATTGGACATCCAAACGTTACTTTTTGTGACAGATCTCAACCGTCACAAAAGGGAACGTTCGAATGTTACACAAAATGGAACACCTCCAACCGTCACTAAAAATATTTTTAGTGACGGTCCAATAGTAAACCGTCACCAATTTATATTTTTAGTGACGGTCCAATAGTAAACCGTCACCAATTTGTTTCTATGACGCACATTAGGTGACAGTCGTGGTGATGGTTTAGTGACGTTTTGGTTAGTTTTGGTGATGGTTTCCTCTATGACCAAAGACAAATTGTGTTGTAGTGAATATAGGTTTGAAAGTTGGGTGCAAAGCGGCTCAAAGTACTGGTGTTGTTGAATGAGTTATGCCATATTCATATATATATATATATAGATCTCTATAGTGATGTGACATTGTCTATTAATTTCTTGTAAAAAAAAAAAAGAGTGATCCCGAGTATAAGTATTTATAATGTCGCGTCAACATAGTATGACAAAAGTATATATATGAGAATAATGGATTTAGCATTTTTGGTATTGAAATCATAATGCAATGAAGGAAAAATCAATTTGTTTTTCGTAACTTTCGTCTATGTAAACTGATGATCAAGGTGGAAAGCAAAACCCTAGCTGCTGATAACTTTAATTCCTTTGATCTTAGAGTACCATTGAGTTAATTAATGATTAGGTTTACAAAAAAGAATTGGTATGGTGTGTAAGATCAATGAAGGTTGATTCTCCTATAGTAGAGATGATGATGATGATGATATATATATATATATATATATATATATATATATATAGATGCATGCAATGAATTGGTCCACTTGAACTTGTGTACGTACGTAGCTAATTAAGGTTGTATTTAGATGTTGAACTGAGTTGAGTTGAGTTGAGTTGAGTTGAGTTAAGTTAAAATGATAAAATATTGTTAGAATATTATTTTTTAATATTATTATTATTTTGAAATTTGAAAAAATTGAATTGTTTATTATATTTTGTGTTGAGATTTGAAAAAATTGTAATGATAAGTTGAGATGAATTGAGAGATATTTAGTAACCAAACGAAACATTAGATTCTAGTTTATGAGGATTAATACGCATCATTGCTTTTGTTTATAGATATTCATCGATGTACCCGTCCAACATGAACTTGCCATTTGTTTGTGTATATGATGATATAGTTAGGGCTTGTTTGGACACACATAATTTTTAGAATTTTCAAAACTTCTTATAATTTCATAGACAAACAATATCACTCAAATACAAAATAATTTTTAATTTCAAATTTTTAAATTTCTTATCTAGTCATTATTCAAACATAAAAATCAATATAATTTTTACGAATTTCAAAATAAAACATAAAAATCAATACAACTTTTACAAACTTCAAAATAAAAATTATATTAAAAAAGTTATATTCAAACAGTTTTTTAACTTTATAATATTTTTATTCAATTTTCTCTCTCTCATTTTTAAAACCCAATAAGAAATCTTCACCTAAACTATTTTACTAATATTCACAAAATTCAAAAATACGTATCCAAACATGGCATAGGTGGCAATGAGTCATGACCCCTACTCTTTTCCTTTCTATGACACTTTCTATTTGTAATCCTTATTTTCCAAAGGAAAAAAAATCGAGGCATAGTCAATATATTCCTTGAATAAAAACAATAAAAAAATTAAAGCAATTCTTTTATTAATCTGGTGTCTAAATTAAAAAAAAAAATAAACAAGGAAGAGAGGCCTGAAGGGCATATATATGCCATAGGGTTCAGGCCCAGTACAGGTGGAGTTAAAATGTAATCAAACTTTGTCCATGTTGATTTCCTTAATATCAGTGCTAGGCGCAATACCCCAAATTCTTATTGAGATAAAGAAAAAGAGAAAGAAAAAGTTTATTTTTAGGGGTAGAACGGGACCAATTTTTTTCTGGTCCCAAACCCAGAAGCCGGATGTATCTATTATCTATCCGGATTACACCTGGGCAGTTGAGAGAAATCTAAATTCGGTTATGGATTCGGTTTTATGACTCGGTTATCCGTTACCGAGTCTTTTTTTTTAAAAAAAATTATTGCTTCAAAGTAGTTATGATGTGAAGAGTAGTAGCGTTGTATTAGTCTAATTAGTTGTGATATATTATTATTTATTAATTAATATTTTGATGTAACAACAATATTATTTATTTTGCATTATTATTTATTTTGTTATTTAGTTTATTTTTTTAAAAAAACTTATAAAAGTGTTTAAATTATTTTTTTTTAAAATCTGGGCAATTTAAACATGATGTCATAATTTAAAAAAAAATGCTATAAAAATATTTTTTTTTAAGTTTAAACAAATTTTTTTTTTTAAAAAAAAAAGTATTAATAAATCCGTTTACAATTCGGATATATGGATTTATAGCCAAAAAAGGGAAAAAAAAGTTGAATATCAGGATTCAGATTGAATCCGGTTATTTGCCCGAATTATTTTCTGATTAATCTGGGCGGATAACCGACATGTTTTAGAATTCGGATGCGGATCTGGTTATGGCTGGATATCTGGATCCGATTGCACACCCCTAGTTATTTTGCATCCTAAACAATCACCTATATATTTTCAAATTGAAATCCAAACAATCAAACTAGCAATATCATATACTAAATAACTACCAAGAATTAGAATATTGATAATTATTGTCTCACAAAGTTTGTGGACGTTGGCAATTAAGTTAAATCTTTTGTTTATATAGGAAAATATGGTTGCACTTCGAATTGATTTTGCTTGCAAAGATTCCTCGACAAATGATGTCGAGACTCTTTCCCAGATCCTAGGACCACATTCAGGATACTCTAGAGACTTGAGATACTGGTAGCAAGTGATCGAGCAATTAAGTCAAAGCAATGAAAGTTGGATGAGCTACCCTCGTTTGTTTTCACAAATAATGAATATTAGTGTATTAAAGTTATTTTTAATTACTTGTATGCACGTGCACTTTAGTTAGTGTGTTACTCACTTTTTTACTATATATTATTTTTACTTTTATGATGAAATACAATGAAGTATTCTAGATTCGTCGATTTTGTGCCCTAGCTCTCTATCTCTCATCATGGTATCAGATGTAAAAAAATGCTACACATTTTTTTCTCAACGTTGTTTCGCATCGAAGATGGCTTTTGACTCTTTGCCTTCCCATTCTCCCGATGATTCTTCTCATCACTCTGATGATTACTCTAATCCTTTCTATCTTCAACACGGTGACCATTTTGGTGTTGTTCTTGTTTCTCAGCCGCTCAACGGCGATAACCATCTTACTTGGAACCAGTCTATGTTCATGGCCCTCATATCCAAGAATAAGCTTTGCTTTGTGAATGGTGCTCTGCCACCACCTCCTATCTCTGATTCAATGCATAGTGCATGGATCTGGTGTAATACAGTGGTTTTATCCTGGCTTCTCACCTCTATGTCGAAGGAGATAGCGACCTCTATCATCTATATCGATTCTACCGAGGAGATGTGGAACGATTTGAAGGAAAGGTTTGCTCAAAGTAACCGTCCTCGCATTTTTCAGATCCGAAAGAACATTACTTCTTTAACTCAAAAAGCTTCATCTGTAAGTTCTTATTTCACCCATTTAAAAAGTTGCTAGGAAGTGATGGTTCATTTTCGCCCTCTGCCTCCATGTTCTTGCGAAGCTATAAAGAAAATCATTGATTTTCAACACGAAGATTATGTTTTACAATTCTTGATGGGCCTCAAAGAGTCTTATGCTCATCTGCGCAGTCAGATTTTGCTTTCTGATCCATTTCCCTCAATTAACAAGGTTTTCTCTCTTGTTCTTCAAGAAGAAAAATAGAGAGAAATTGTATCTGACTCTTTGACTTCTACTGAATTTGTTGCTATGTTTTCAAACTGTGATTCTACTTGAGATTTTAATCGTGTATCTATTGGATCTAATGGATCCAAACATGGCAAGTCTTTTGTTCCTTGGAAAGATCGACCATACTGTACACATTGTGGTTTATCAGGGTATACTATTGATAAATGTTACAAGATTCATGGGTATCCTCCTAGATACAAACTGAAATCTCGAAACCCTAATGTCAATCAAGTATTTGCTAGCCAATCTAATGTTTCTGATTCAATTTTAACCCAATCATTTCCTTTTTCTCAAGAGTAGTGTAAACAACTTATTACATTTCTTCAAAGTCAGTCTAACGTTTCCTCTGTAAATCAAGCTGGTACAGTTTCTGTACCTTCTAATGCTTTTGTACCTTCCACATCCGATCATTCTTTTTCATGTATTTCTAATTTTTTTTCTAATAATACTCGTAATTCCATCCCATCTCAATCTTGGATTCTTGATTCGGGTGCAACCGATCACATGATTGGTCACTTGTCCCTTTCTTCCTTCCATAAATTCATTTGTCAACATTTCTATCAAATTACCTAATGGGTTATATACTCATGTGACACATAAGGGTACTGTTATGGACGTGTTTCACCGCCACAACCTAGACTCTCTGATTCCTTTGGTCTAACTGATGTTTTTTATGTTCCAGCCTTTACTTTCAATCTTATTTCAGTAAGCAAATTAGTTTCACAGTTATCATGTTTTCTTTTATTCTTATATGATTTCTGTTATATTTAGGACCTCTCCAATTGGAGGACGATTGGAGTAGCTAAGCAATCACAAGGATTATATCATTTAATGTAAGTACCAGGCATACTTATGTTTCTTGTAAATTTGTTGATACTGATATTTTTCCTTACTGTAATTCTATTAGAAACAATTCTTACATATGACATTGTCGCTTTGGACATATTTCTGATTCTCCATTACATGATATTGCTTATGATCTTTCTAACTTCACATCTCTGCATGATAATCATTGTGAAATATGTCGTCTTGCCAACTAAAAACGATTGCCTTTTCCTTTGAGCACATCTCATTCAACATCTGTGTTTGAAATTGTTCATTGTGATGTATGGAGACCTTTTTCTATACCCTCTTATAATGGCTTCAAATATTTTTTAACTATCGTAGATGATTTTAGTAGGTGTACTTGGATATACTTGCTTAAATCAAAATCTGAAACTCGATCTTACATACAATCATTTTTCTCCATTGTTGAGATTCAGTTTAATTCAAAAATCAAAACTGTCCGTACTGATAATGCTTTGTAGTTTGACATGAAATCATTTTTTGCTGATAAAGGAGTTATACATCAACTTAGTTGTGTATATACTCCTCAACAGAATGCTATTGTTGAAAGAAAGCCTCAACACATATTAAATGTTGCTCGAGCTCTTAGATTTCAATCTCATATTGTTTTAAATTTTTGGAGTAATTGTGTTTTAACTGTTGTTTATCTCATAAATAGAATACCAACTCCTATTCTTTCAAATAAATCATCATATGATGTGTTATTTCTGTTAAACCTCAACATAATCATCTTAAAGTTTTTGGTTGCCTTTGTTATGCATCCATTCTTGGTGGTTCTTCAACCAAATTTTCTCCTTGAGCTCAAGCTTGTATATTTCTTGGATATACAACTGGCATAAAAGGGTATAAACTATACAATCTTCATACTCACAAGATATTGATTTCAAGAGAAGTTATCTTTCATGAGACAATTTTTCCTTTCAAATCTGATTCTATAACTCAATTAGATTCTGCTTCTATTTCTGATCCTGTTTTACTAGCCCCTTTATTAGACACTGTTCTTAGTCCTTCTCAATCTAATATTCCCACCAATCCAGAAAATGATTCTGTTTCTATTCCTACCTGAAAATCTACAAGAAATAGAAGAACACCTGATTACTTGCAACATTACCATTGTTCCTTGATCTCAAATAATGAAGTTACTCCTTCTCCTCTGGTTGATGGTTCTTCAGCAGCAGGTATTGTATATCCTATTTCTTCATACCCATCATATTCCAAATTCTCCAATTCTTACAAACACTTCTTTTCTTCTGTTGATTCTCTATATGAACCTAAATTTTTCCATCAAACCATAAAACATCCTCATTGGAGGGATGCAATGGCAGCTGAAATCAATGCTCTTGAAGCTAATAATACTTGGGTTTTAACTGATTTACCTCCTGGCAAGCGGTCAATTGGTTGTAAATGGGTGTATAAGTGCAAGTTGAAATTTGATGGACTTTAAAGAGATATAAGGCTCATTTAGTTGCCAAGGGTTATACTCAACGTGAGGGCATTGATTATCTTGATACTTTTTCTCCTGTTGCAAAGCTTACTATTGTTCATTGTTTTCTTGCTTTGGTTGTAATTCACAACTGAGAATTACATCAACTAGATGTAAACATTGATTTTCTTCATGAGGAATTGGATGAAGAAGTTTATATGAAACTGTAGGAGACTCTCGGGTATGCAAGTTACTTAAGTCCTAATATGGTTTAAAACAAGCTTTTTGTCAATGGTTCTCCAAGTACTCTTCTACTTTGATTACCTATGGTTTTAATCAAATCTGATTATTCCTTGTTTATAAAGAATTCTGGTGATTCTTTTTTGGCACTATTGGTGTATGTTGATGATATTGTCATTGCTTTTAATAATTCCACATCTGTTGCCGATCTTAAGGCTTCTTCATTTGTATTTTAAGCTGAAAGATCTTGGCAATTTGAGGTATTTTTTTAGTCTTGAGGTGGCAAGATCTACCAAAGGTATTTCTCTTTCTCAGAGAATATATGCATTAGAGATTGTTACTAATTCTGGTCTTTTTGCTGGTAAGCTAGCTACTTCTCCTACGGATCAAAATTTACGATTATCCAAAACTGATTCTTCTGGCCCTTTACTTGATGATCTAACATCTTATAAAAGGTTGATAGGTAGACTTCTTTATTTGACACTCACTAGACCTGACATTTCTTATTCTGTAAATACTTTGAGTCAGCTTTTGGATCACCCTTGCCAATCTCATCATGATGCTGCTCTCAAAGTTGTAAGATATGTTAAGGTTACTGCTGGTTAAGGGCTGTTTTTTCCAAGTTCATCATCTCTATAGTTGAAAGGTTTTTGTGATTCAGACTGGGCCACATGTCTTGATTCCAGACGATCCGTCACTGGTTTCTGCATTTTCCTTGGTGATTCATTGATTTAATGAAAGTCCAAGAAACAAGTGACTGTTTCCACATCCTCTGCTAAATTTGAGTATCGCTTAATGACTTCTGGTTGTTGTGAAATAAAATGGCTCACTGCTTTACTTGTTAATTTTAGAATTATTTTTACCTCCCCATCTGTATTGTATTGTGATAGTCAAGCAGCACTACACATATTGCTGCTAATCCTTTTTTTTATAAAAGAACTAAACATATTGAGATAAATTGTCATTTAGTTAGGGACTTGATTCAAGATGACATTGTAATTATTTTACATTATCTCAATTCTTATTGTCATCTCATCATTCTATGATGTGACATTAGATGATTAGAGACTATTTATTATATTTCATTTGTAAACCTATTATCTAATACTATATCATGAAATGATAAAAATATAATGAAAAAATAGATGATGAATAGATTATTTCGAAAAAAAAATGTTCAAACGTTCGTACGAGGTAAATTAAACCATTGTAATGATCACCAATATTTTTAATATTGTACTCTTTTGTATGCTTCCAATAATTAGACCAAAGAGCCTTTAAACTATATAAAACACGAAGGATTAATGATCACCAAATGAGTTACAAGATCAGTATGCTAAAGAGATTGCCATTGGACTTCTAACATTATGTTTCCCGTCAGCCCATGAATACCACCCAAAAGCATACTCATCCTTGTCAACCTTGCTCAGCATCTCTCTTCTTACTTTCACCGTGACGGTGAAACTCTTTTTCTGGCCAACATCATCAAACGACAAAACATTTGGGGAGGCTTTTATCGAGAATCCCAAGGGCGGTTTAGCCGTAAAGGAGTATACACTCTTGCTGTCACCAACGTTCGTGACTGTCCGCTGAACAGTGATCGTGTCATTGAGTTTGGGGATTGCTAGGGATGGATAGTTGAGGTTGATTGCTTTTGGTGCTGCTTTTGGACACTTGAATGTTGGATCGAATTTGCTGATTGACCCGATGGTACTGCACAAGTAGAGAAGGTAGTCGGTATGCGAGGCATCGTACACTAGGCCAGGGTCTGCAGCCATGGTGGGGCGTAAGTGTCCAGAGCCATATGCAAAGGGAGTTGCAGTTTTGCCAGAGTTGTCAGTCAATGGGGAACCCATGTTATTTGTTAATCCAGCTGCAAGGTAGAGATGTGGAAGTTTTAAGCCATGTTGGCCATACCAAGCAAAGATGGTATATATTGATCATGTTACAACTTCTCAGAGTTTTTGCTCAAGTGGTTGAGAGATAGACACACAAATTGGATCTCATGCGACCATCTATCTCCCACTTTAGATCCTAGGATCCGGATAGGAACGCTAAGAGATCTAAATCCTTCATAAATACTAATCACTTGTCCTAGATCAAAATGAATTGTAGTTACAAATTCGCAAGTACCTGTGGTCATAAGGGCAGATCTTATTGCAGCACTGCTCCAGGTAGGATGTATGGCTTTGAGAAGTGCAGCTGCAGCAGACACATGGGGGCATGACATTGAAGTACCGGATAAAATATTGTACTTAACAATTCTGTTATCTTGATGTGACAACTTTGTAGGAGGATCAGCCTCGCTCCATGCTGCCAGTATATTCAGCCCTGGAGCTGTAATGTCAGGCTGCATGCAGAGTAGTAAACCGAACAATATTATTGCACTACAATATATATGATTAATTTTGAAGTTAGTGCAGTGAATTTATAAGGGTTATTGAATTTTAGAGGAATTTAAAAAGTCATATCATCTTGATTCTAGTCGATCAATGCTGAAATAAACCAAAGTTTGTGAGGTTTTTGTTGTAAAATAATTCAAGGCATGTCTACACGACTAGTTTAAAGTTAAAACATGTTTTTTGTTCATGCATGTTTGAGGGGTAGTGTAAATGCTGTTTAAATTCAGGGATGAATAGAGGAGGTCCAAAGGCTGTTTCTCCCATGCTGGTTAAATTCATATGGCCAGAGAAAAAAGGTGGGATTTGGGGAAAAAAAGAAGATGAAATAGAGTTGCAAAATGTCTACCTTGAGAATATAAGGGTCAATAACATTAGGACCTCTGCTAGAGAAGGATGCCATGAATGGTGCTGGCTTCGTACCTATCACTGTCTTTGCTGGTATGATAGTCGCCATTGGATTCTTGCTGGAATTGATGTAATCAACAATTCTAACTGCATCATCATAGCTCACTGCAGTGGCAGGAAGCACGTGTGCATCACATGATAACTCAGCTCCATTCGCCTTACTATTTCCAAGGATAAAACCAAGACCACCTGACATCTTAACTTCTAGGCCTTTTCCAGCCCTGGTCCCAAGACCTCTCATGCACAACACTATCTTTCCCCTTACCTTCTCGGGTGAAAGAGAGCCAGGGAGACATTGCCTGCAACAATATTTGGTATTACTAATGCAGGGTGTGCTAATCAAGATCATGTTTGTATTCCCAGAAAGAATATGAGTCAAAAGCTGAGAGAAAAATTACCCAAGAGCTTCTTTTGACACATTTGGATTAACTACATCTGCCGCGTATACTAATGGGTATAACTTGTTCTCCAGCTTAGATGGAGTCACAGTTTGTCCCTAGCAATGATTTGAAAAAGCCAACAACAATACATTACTAATCTCATGCCTGATTAGAATTTCAGTAGCACACTTTTTCTTTAATTTCTCGAGAAAATATACATAACTTAATGTAAAACTATTTACCTCAATTCTGAGACCATTTCCCAGCACGACAGGAGCGATAAACTGACGGTCAACACTACTAGCACCAACGGTGATGATCCATGGAGCTGGATTTGATAAAGTTGAAGGTGCGGGGCCTTGGTTCCCAGCACTACATGCAACAACAATGTTTTTCTTCGTAGCATGGAGTGCTCCAATTGCAATATAATCCACCGTATATTTAGAAGGTTGTTTAGTCCCGATGGAAACGCTTAGAACGTTAACACCATCCCCAATGGCGTCGTCAATGGCCGCTAACATGTCTTCCGCAAAGCATGTGTTCCCGTCTACTTTCGACTGGCCGGGTATTGGCCAGCACACTTTGTATATGGCTAGCCGTACGAGTGGTGCTCCACCGGTGGCAATGCCTTGAGCAAAGCCACCGATGGCCGAGACGTTGAGGACCCTTCGGCCACCAACTGTCGAGGCAGTGTGTGTTCCATGACCATCCTTGTCACGAGGTGATCGGTAATCCTCAGTGGTGTTTATAGGGCCCAGGTTTGCCTCATAAGACTTGAGGTAGTACCTGGCTCCAATGAGCTTCCTGAAAAAAATGAGATTAATTTAGTTGTGGAAAAGAAACTAATAAAATCTATTTTTGTTCATCCTTTCTATACATCGGTGTAGACAATCTCATCATGATTTTGTGTTTTGGTTAGAAAATGATAAGAAATCTTGATCCTTGGAGATTATATTATAGCATCGCTAAATGAAAGTACTAGTGATACTTCATTAGACATTCTCAGGATGTAAATTCAACATAAAGATCAGCATTATCAGACAGTTTCTCTCTGAATTCTCTATCTCAATAGGCCTGATCAAAGTGATTAACTTCTTTATGGATGTCTTAATGTTGTTGATTTCGATGCAATAATTCAAGTGATCACTTATTAGATTGACCCAACAGATCACATAGAAAAATGAAAAGATACTTTGAAATGCATGGGGGCACTGGAGCTAGCACTGATTGGGGAGCTGATCACAAGATGGGGCCGGGGAATGCATGACAAAGAAGCCAAAAATAATTGAATCAATTTGATCAAAATGGACAAAGGTAAAACGACACATTATAGGACAATGTGTGGCCCTCATCATGGGATGTTGTCATGTGAACATTTTTGTCCTGGAAAAGATCCAAGATATACTAGACTGTTATAATTAGACAGCTAGCTATATCTTTGGGAATGCAACTTTATCTTTCTTTCTCTTTCTCTTTTTTATTTTTTTTTCCCCAAACTGAGGTCCTTTGGTTATAAGCTTAATAATTTTTGTGATACCCCATATGTTATGAGTAAGGGTAGGTGGTGTATGGGATCCCACATTGCTTGGGAAGGAGAAGTTCTTGCTCTTTATAAGGTTCTAATGGGGCTCCAATTGTATCATTGACTAGTCCTTTTGGAGTATAGGCCATGTGGTTTGGGCCTTCCATTGGGGCGTTACAAATGGTATCAGAGCCTATCCCAACCAGAAATGTGGGACTTGAGCCGTGCCACCTACAATGGACAGGCCCGACGAGGACGTCGGGAATTTAAGGGGGGTAGATTGTGATACCCCATATGTTATGAGTAAGGGTAGGTGGTGTATGGGATCCCACATTGCTTGGGAAGGAGAAGTTCTTGCTCTTTATAAGGTTCTAATGGGGCTCCAATTGTATCATTGACTAGTCCTTTTGGAGTATAGGCCATGTGGTTTGGGCCTTCCATTGGGGCGTTACAATTTTCTTTTCTGGGATTGAGAACAAATTGATTATATTCTAGCTTTAGTCAAAATGTTCCTTGTGCAAGAGTTGATTGTGTAGCCATCTGAAAACGACACGATCGTTTTATGGATAGCCTACTGCAATTGATGATCATCAATTTAATGATGAAAATATTCACTACGACTTTGATTAAGAAAGCCACAGATGGGTCATCCAGTACAATTATTAAGAATTCCAATATTCAAAGATTCCTATGGTGGGACAAGGACCCGTAACTGCAAGGCCTCTTACGGTCTTACCAGTATATATATAATCAAAGTGTGTGTCTAACAAATGTTGGGTCGTTTTGCAAGCAATTAAAGCTCATCATGTGCAGAACTGCTGCATATATGGTAGCTTAAGATATTCTTGGTTCAAATATTGTAGGATCTTCTCAAGTTCCCAAGACCGTTGGTGGGTATTCGGGACAAAAATTCACCATTCCTCGTGTGGCTTTAATGTTGCTAATTAAACAAACTCATACATAAAGATCTTAATTTAAAGTTGGTCATATATATATATATATAGAGAGAGAGAGAGAGAGAGAGAGAGAGAGAGAATGCAGAACAAAAAGCAACAGTATTCATGTCACAGAAATAAAGAAAGCAAGCTCACCTATTACAATGGGAGGAGTTGAAAGCAACTCCAGTCTGGCAGATTCCCTTCCATGATTTTGGGATCGGTCCCATTCCTTTATCACTGAAGCTGTTTGATTCTGGCCACACACCTGATTAGAACAACAGTATTCTTGATCACATGCAATCCTATTGTCTTCATCCGCACGAAATTGTATCATTTACACTCGTAGATACATGTAGTTGCTAAATTGCAAACATGTCAAACAGTCATAGGGCCAAAAAACTATTTCAAGTTTTTATTGAAATTGTTACCACTATCCAGGACCCCAACTATGACATCTTTGCCGTATCTGGCCTTGGACAGTAAGTCTTCTCCCTTCCACGCGTGCTGCTTTTGATGTCCCCCTTCCTCTTGTAATCCTATGAAATCCCATGATCTTGTGGTGTGCAATGAATACTTTCTTGGGTGGCTCCGTGACACCGATACCACTTCCTCCAGTTCTGTTCAAAACCATTCCTTTTATATTCTGCAGAGAGAGATCTAGAGAGAGAGAGAAGAAACAAATCCATTTGAGGCCGGTTTTGTTTACCGGATAGCTTTGAGGCCTCTTCTGTTGAGAGTAGTGCAGCAAAACCATTGATGCTGTGCTTGTAACTGTAAAGTAGAGAAGCTCTGGCTTCTTCCTCGGTCTTTTTCACAGAGAGCAGATATGAATGATGAGAGTCTTCAATCTCATGCAATGCTTTTTCTCCACTGTGCTGTCCAATGTTCACTATGTAAACCTGTGGTGCCCCCCCGCCCCCAACCACAAAAAGAAAAGGAACTAAAGAACAGAATGTAATAACAAATCTTTCTACAGAATAAATCCTAATAGAAAACAATAACAACAATACTGTCAAATGCACCGAGAATCCAAATTCTTTTAAGAAAAAGAAGACAGACCTGTTTATCTGCACAGGAGACTAAGATGATCAGAGGGAGGAGTAGGAGGATAGAGATGAGAGAGAATCTCGTCATTGCAACTCAGATATTGCCAATGACAAAGGAATATAACATTGAGAAATCATAAAGAGGTATTTATATTCGTTTAGAGAAATCTTCCAAATCAATCACAATTGTACCTCTTTTATAGAATAGGGAGGCAATCCGATAAGTAAAAAGTTTTGCTACCTACACGACATGGTCACATGAGTATAGAAATTGAGCAAAACATAATTATTATTTTTTAAACATCTATCTATATCAAATTATAAAAAGCTAACTCTATTCCATCACATGATCTCGGTACATAACTAATATAGTTTCTTGACATAAAATAAGAAACTAGCCAATATCTCGCGAGGAGGTCCCATATAAAGTAGGGATGACAATTCATGTTCGCGGGTCATGCTTACGCTATATTAAAATATGGATGCATGACTATATAGCTCAATACAAATTCGATTCAGTACTCAATTCAACTAAATGGATCAAATACCTCAACCTTGACATGGATAAATGACTCATGTTGTATGATGTTGGATTGACTCTAATATGAGTTGTATCAACTCTTCTAACAATGTTTAACATAAATGGGTAGAATTGATCTACATAATATTGATCTGACTTGAGTAATACAATTACATAAAGTATAAATCATATCAGTTATTTGTACTTACAATTTAATTGATGATAGAATCGATATATATCTATAACTGTAATTAATAAGTGTATCCAAATCCAACTATTAAGCAGTTATTTAAACATCCAAACAAAATAAAACTACATTCTAATAAAATTCATCTACATAAACAGATATATAACACAAAAATTAGATTTTATTCCATATATAATTAAAAGCTGATAAATTTGGTACGTTTGGGTAATGAGATAAAATGAGAAATTCTCAAAATTTTCATAATTTCATTCTCAAGCATCACTCACATACAAAATAATTTTCAATTTTAAATTTTGAACTTTTTCATCTATTTATTACCTAATCATTACAACTTTTACGAATTTCAAAACAAAATACAAAAAACAATACAAAGTTTTCAAACTTAAAAATAAAAATAGTATTAAAATACTTTTTTAACTTTATAATATTTTAATTCAATTTTTTTTTTCTCATTTTCCAGAACTCAAATAAAAAATCTTAGCTTATACTATTTCATTACTATTCACAAAGAATCATCGATCATTACTTATTAATATGGTCTTAGATGGGTTATTTTGTAATGAATAAAATGTAATGTAGTCCAACATTGCGTTCTTTTACAAACAAATCCAAACAAAAACCAAAATAAAGTTACAGATCAAACCAAACAAACTCCCAGATAAAAAAAATCACACAAAAGTATAAATTTATAGTAGTGAAATAGTATGAGTATAAATTATAAACCCAAACTTGTATAAATTTATAGTAGTGAAATAGTATGATTTATAAATTTGGTACGTTTGGGTTTATAAAAATCATACAAGTTTGGGTTTATAATTGATTTGGTTTTATAAATCTTCAATTCTTCCATATATATATATATATATATATATATATAGTGGTGCTACCCATAAGTCTCATACTATACACACCAATTTAAAAACATATCATTTTACATTTTTATCCTATTTTACTTACAAATATGTCTAGAATCATTTTCATTACGTGGGTAAAAAAGTAAAATGACATATTTTTAAGTAGGTGTAAAAGGTGTGAGGCTTATGTCTAGAATTTTTCATATATATATAGACATATACATGATACACACTTATATATATATATATATATATATATATATATGTATTTATTCTATTAGTTGTTAGTTTATATAAACATATAAATATTTATACATAATATATAATTAATCTCGAAACGGTACATCAAAATATATCGGTACTGAAATATTTTTTTCCAATACTTAAACCAGAATGATCACCAGAATTTAAAATATTAAAAAAAATCATATTTATAGTTAAGGTTTTGTTTTTAAACGATGCCGCTCTGGGATACTCAAAAAGATGTTCTTTCATTATATATATATATATATATATATATATATATATATATAGAAATACTCTAGCTACAAATAGATTACATAAAAGTAATCCTACAAACTGACGTGGCTTGATGTGGTTCGTCAGATTATAAAGTTACTTTTATTGTAAAGTAGATCTAATGGATGAGATAAAGCCACGTCAGTTTGTGGAATTGTTTTTATGTAATTTCTTTATGGATGTAGCAGTTCTCATATATATATATATATATATATATATATAAATATTCTATAGATGTGGGCCTAATGGGGATATCCTGGGTGGCCATGGTCCTAGCCCGAGCCCCCGTCTCCACTACCTTTTGAACATGCAGGCGAATGTCTGCACGCCGCCCCCTAATCGACGGGCCGCCCGTGGGGCCGGACCTCGGGGGTAGGGGACTAATTTTTCTCACTCATTCTCTTGATTTTATACGGAAGGTCATGCATCAACATTAAGAAAAAGAAAAAAAAAATACAACTTCAAAAATCCAATTATCGGTTACTGTGCTTTCAGATGTTGTGGCTCTTCCACACTACTATTTCTAACGTATAGTACACTCTTTTAGAGACAATCAGTACCAAAAATATATTAAAAAATGTAACTAATTATTTAAACTTTCCAAGTTGCTATATATAATTTTTATAAGCATTATATAAAGAGTAATGATATTTGCAGTCATGAGTGTGTAAGTATCGTGCAATCGCTTTAAAAAATGTGAATAAATATGGGACTTACATGAAAAAAAATTAATTTTTTAATAGTGGATTCCGCTCTTTTTCAAAATGACTGTATGTCATTTACGTATTCCACAACTGTATGTAACATTACTCTTATTTAAAATATACTCTCCAACTTGAATCGGCCGCCATCACCAATGACCGCGTCTGTACTCTGGTATTTCCTGAAGTTTCTTTATTTTTCAACGAATAAAATTTGAACCAATTATATAGCCATGACGTCTTCTCTATAATGATTGTATTACATTATTATTAGGTGATCAAAGACACCCACCCGTATACTTTATTCGTTTCTTGCATCTGTTGGATTGAATTTACGTTTTTAATTGGTTTTAAAGTACCACAATCACATGCATGGTTTTATTAATTTGATTACTTTGTCAACATCAGCATTTTCAAATTCTTATATATAAATAAGCTTTTTGTCGTTTATCCATTGAATTAAACATATACGCCATTCTTTTTATTAATTATGCTATACCTCATCACATGCTAATTAAATCTGTTTGGTCAACTTAATGAAATCATTTTGGCCTGATATTCAAATTGAATATAAATTTAAAAAATAATTAACATCAAATCCAAATTTCAGTAAAGATGATACTTCTGATAAAAAAAAATTATATATTATCTCAAATGGAAAATAGAGTAGAGTGCGAAGATTTTGATCTGTGTTTAGGCTTGGGGTCTGCAACTGGGAATCTGGGATGGCTTGGAATGGAGTTTTACAACTCAAAGTGGAGGTCAAAATCCAATGGTATGGCCTTAAATTAAGGACCACTAGCTAGGCACCAGACTTCAAGGCATGCCTAGCTAGTGGGGTGTGGGGTGCTTTTCATAAGGTGTGGAGTGTGAGGTGGTGAATAGTAGCTGATAAGAAAAATTTTTCACAAGGGAAATAGTCAAGCAAAAAGCCCGTTTGTATACAGAGGTGAGGTGAAACCATTTCACCTCATCTCATCTTATTATCTAATTTCAACTAATAATCTCATTATTATTCACAAACCATCTCATTTCATCTCGCTATCCAAACGGGCCATAGAAAATAGAGTAGAGTGCGAAGTTTTTGATCTATGTGCTTAGGCTTGGGCCAACAGTTAGGAATCTGGAATGGCCTGGAATGGAGTTTTACATCTCAAAATGGAGGTCTAAATCCAACGGTATGGCCCCAAATGAAGGACCACTAGCTAGGCACCAGACTTTAAGGCATGCCTAGCTAGTAGGATCTGGGGTGTATGGCAGTGAATAGTGGCTAAGAAGAAAAAATTTTCGCAAGGGAAATACTCAAGCAAATTAAGATGGTTTGTTTGGATACAAAGGTGAGTTGAAACCATCTCACCTCATCTCATCTTATCATCTAATTTCAACTAATAATCTCATTACTATTCACAAACCATCTCAACTCATCTTATTATCTAAACGGAAAAAAGAGTAGAGTGCGAAGTTTTTGATCTATGTGCTTAGGCTTGGGGCCAGTAGTTGGGAATCTAGGATGGCCTGGAGTGGAGTTTTACATTTCAAAGTGGAGGTTTAAATCAAATGGTATGGCTCCAAATTAAGGACCACGAGCTAGGCACCAGACTCCAAGGCATGCCTAGCTAGTGGGGTGTATGGTGGTGAATAGTAGCTGATCAGAAGAACTTTTCGCAAGGGAAATAATCAAGCAAATTAAGATGGCCGTTTGGATACAGAGGTGAGGTGAAATCATCTCACATCATCTTATCTTATCATCTAATTTTAACTAATAATCTCATTATTATTCGTAAACCATTTTAACTCATCTCATCTTACTATCCAAACGGGCCGTGCTTAGGCTTGGGGCCGGCAGCTGGGAATCTGGGATGGTCTAGAATGGAGTTTTACATCTCAAAGTGGAGGTCTAAATCCAATGGTATGGCCCCAAATTAAGGACCACTATCTAGGCACCAGACTCCTCAAACGCTAGGCGTACCTCCAGTTATAAATTTTTTGTTCTTTTTGTTTTGATTTTCTTTTAAGTATTTTTTTAACATTCTTAAAAATTAAGAAAAAAAAAATACATAATTTTACTAATAGTTACTTCCTTAACTATTAAATAAAAAAATAAAATAAAATACATGAGCAGTAAATTTGAGGAACTCTGCTAGCATTTTCCAATTAAGATTATACATAGATGATTTGGACCTGCTTGCTTACTTTTAAATATAGCTGCTTGTGTTGTGTTCTAGATCTGCAAATCCTACATGGGCCCATGAATGCTTACATCTTTGCCATTTGGGTATTATGTGCCAATTTGTTCCACGCTTTCCACCCCACTTTTTGCCATGGGCTACGTCAGTTCAGCTTAATCCTAAACCATCTCTTTCGACGTCTATGTGCGCAATAGCACAACGTCAACTTTTGGTACCCATGTTGCAAATCTGCCTCTCCCCAAAGGCATGAGCCTCTCGTTTCATCAAATGCATCACGACACCTCTTGCTTGTCCTAGCTACATAATAAGATTTATTATGTAGCTAGGACAAGCAAGATCCATCTTTCCAGCTTGAAATTTTCAAGCAACCTCTTGCTTGAGATTTTCAAGTCCATCTTTCCATGAGCTGTAGAGGTTTCATCATCAATGACTTCAGTAAGATCTTCTCTTTTTTTGTGGACTGGGTTGATCTTTGGATGCATGATCGTATACATAGGGGAAAGTGAGAGAATAATAATGTAACGCCGTGATTCCGGATGGGTCGAAAAGTTACTATCACGTAAGATCATATTTCATAGGACAGATATAAACTTCAATTTCTCAATTACAAATAGATCTCATTGTTTTAAACTAACTATTCCAAAATAATTTACTAGAAATACCAAGTCTCAAAATAAATGTCAACCCTCCAAAATACAAAATTCTCATATGATTTCATTTCATCTTATTCCCAAATATAACTCGTACAAAATTTTCAAACTAATCATTACAACTTTTTTAAACTTTCAAATAAAAAATAAAAAAACAATTACAACTTTTTCAAATCTCCAAATAAAAATAATATTATAAAATTATATTCTTATAATATTTTAACTTTATAATTTTTTATTCAATTTTTTCTCTCTCATTTCACAAAATCTAAAAAATACTTAACTCAAACTATTCACAAACTATCTTACTACTATTCAAAATATTTTCATCTCATCTCACTCTCCAAACCAACCATAAAATTCTCCAATAACTATGGCGTCCTTTTGTGCTTAATTCACTGTGCTTAACTAATCTCGTCCAATAATATGCACAAATTTACAGATTTCATATTCGCTTTTATTATATAGTTCATAAGCAGAATGTAAAAAATATGCTTATGTCTGCACCAGTCATAAAAAAATATCTTTTTCTTTTATACAGATTTCATGACTAATGCAGAATAAATAACTGAAGTTATTTCAAATTTTTTTCATAACAAAATATGCATATTTTTTAAAAATCAATTTTAGTCTATTTCTTTTATACCAAGTCAGGCATAAGAACCATGCTTATTGTACTTTTTAATTTTTATGAAAATCCTCTTAAAAGTGTCGAGCAAATTTTGATGGTCACCTACATAATTAAAAATACAATAAATTAATACAAATAAATTGGCACGTCTACAATAAATGACAATTAAACGATTCACAACAAAACTCCCAACCTTTACAACTTTCATACTCCAAAAGTATGCTTTTATACCTTAAATATAACCTACCTATTCTATTTCCAACTTCCGCCATACTCACACAGTACAAACCACTCCATCCACCCGACCTCCACAAACACACAACTCCATTCTATGCAAAATTTCAGCAACACAAACACGTTCCCGAATTTTATGACCCAACTCAAGGGTACAGTTCCATTCAAAATCACGAGCTTATTATCCAAATACTTCAAGAGCAAAATGCATACTTCACACCATACGCCAAAATTACATAGTTCAACTCGACATTCAACTCGACACTTCACATGGCTTTCGGCCACTTCACAACTACACAATTATTCCCCTCACTTTACACCGCACACATCCGCATCACAATTACACATTTTTCAACACTTCGTATGGCACACAGTTCACAACATCGACCTGAAATCCATAATTTTACAAGAGGCATGCTGGATAGCAGTCGAAAGCAGCACCACACCAGCGGTAATTTTTTTTTTTTTTCCACCCAATTCACTGGGTGTGATGCGGCTGTTGGATTGTATTTATATTTTCTCATTTTACAAACTCTTAACTACATTAGTATAATAGTTCTCAATTCCAACTATCTCGACGTTTAAAAAAAAATCCCCAAAACATGGATATAGAAATTATACCTCCAATTACAAGGTTACAGTCTGGTGATTCACGGCGTTGCGTGTGGGATGGTTGCGGAGGAGTAGAGATTGAGGGCTGGAAACGGTGTGGGCGACATTATGGTTGGCGGTAGTCCGATGATGAGTTGCGGCTGAAGGTTGTTCAGAGAGAGAGAGAGAGAGACACTGAGTGAGAGTGAGAGGCATAGATGGAGGGGGAGAAATCAAGAGATAAGCAGGGAGACAAACGAAGGAGTTACCGTGGTGGTTGAGCAACGACAGCGACGTGCGGCCATCTAGCGTGTAAGGGATGGCGATGGCTGAGAGGTGTGAAAAAGAGAGAAACAGAGGAGCGAGAGGGACAAGCAGGGGACTCAAGCTCGAGGGGGGAGGGCTTACAAGTCGACGAAGCAGAGGCTGACGCCGTGGAAAGGGGGCTGGCGTGCACGACAGTGTCTCGCAGGGCTGCTTGCGATGGCGGTGCACGACTTAGATGGGAGCGGTTCTCGGACTGCCATGGACTGAGTGGAAGGAGGGTGCTGGTTTCCGGCTTAAGCCTTAGGTGATTCTGAGAGATAGAGAGATTGTGCGACCTGCCATAGATTAAGTAGAGGGATGAGAGAATTCCCGAGGGAGTGGCGTGAATTAGGGAGGACGGGAAAAGAAGAAATAGGAAGGAAATAAAAACTGACTGGGAAGAGGGGGAAAACCGACGGGGGTGGGGTGATTGGTGGGGGGGAAGGAACGTGTGTAGTGATAAGTGGGATAGAGAGAGGAAGTGACGGGAGGAGAGAACTGAGAGAGAGGAATTTAACTTACTGAATGACGGCGTTTCCTCAAGAGGCTGGTATGGGCCAAGTTATGGGCCTGGATGTAACAAAGAATGTCTAGTACATGTGATTGACAACATGGTGATCTGTTTCAGAATTGTCAAAACTGGCGGGCTACTCCACCACTTCGGAAAATAATTGGATGAATCCCTCTAACACATAAAGCAACGTTTACTTACATGCTTTATGGATCTCACAAATTCTCATATTGATCTCCAGGAAAACTAAAAGTGGCTTCATTCTTGAGGCACAAACTCGAGTTAATCTGATAGGTAAAACTTTAGTTTCCATCTTGTTAATGAAAAATATTTTGTTAGCATATTAATCATGTGATAAAACCTGTCATTTGAATTTTAATTTCCTAAGCTTGCTTAGAGAAAATATGAAGAAATTGGTCAAGCAACAACTTTGCTAGACATGCACTCGAGAATCTCTTGAGCTGACATCACACAGAATTCACTTGTCTATTTTATCGTCATTTTCTCGTGCAAAACCTGAATAGAGAATTCGTTTGACTCTCACTCTGCATACGCTCGACCAAACTTCATATAAAGAGTTCACTCGATGACTCGTACAACACTTGCTCGAGTGAACATTAGCGAGTTCAGCAAGATAAATCCAATTTGAACTCTTTAAGAACCCTAGATTAACCCTAGGTATAAATACTTTATCATATATATGCAAGACTTCCGGGGTGAAGTGATAGGCAAAATTGTTGATTTTATTGTGTTCTTGTTAAAAGAACCTTAGATATCTATCAAACCTTCAAGATACTTTCTCTCCTAATAAACACATTGTGATAACCCTGGCCCAAAGGTGTTTTAACCCAAGCACAATTTCAAGGCCCAAGTCCATAAAAAAAAATGCTAAAAACATTTTCTTTTCCTTCCCCCTCCCCCCTCGACACCTTTAAGCCCCCAACTTGTGTTTTTAATTTCGAACCGTACCGGCCCAAATACCGGCCGTACAAGCCTATATTTTGGCCTTTAATTTTTTTTTTTCATTTTTTCAAACTACAAGCTTATTTTTTGACCCCCAATTTAGACTAGGCTATTTATAATTTATATATATATATATATATGTATTTATATATAATTTATTCATATATAGACTATTATTTTGAAATATAATTTATATATATATAATTTATTCTTATATCGACTATCTCGAAACGGTACACGAAACGGTACCGGTACCAAAATATTTCGTTCAGTGCCTTGACCGGTACGACATCCGATACAATATTCAAAACATTGCCCCTAACACCTTTTCTTTTCTCTGAAAAGTTTCTTTCCTTTGCCTTCACGTTACCCCACCAGTAAGCATCTTCCCTCTAACTCCTCGATCTCTCGCTACCTTCCCTCTCTCTCTTTGCACTTGCAAGTCGCACTGTCCAGCCCCTCCATCACACGGTCGCCTGACCTAAGGCTAATCGTAAACTTCGCTGATCTCCTCCCTCTCTCAACCCCGTAATACTCAAACCCATTTTTGGGTTCAAAAGATCTAAGTTGCGTTTCCTCCTTCCAACCAACGTCACTGTCTTGTTGTACCCTCACGTTCGGCATTACGACAATGAGTCATTCCTCTCCTGGTCTCCCTATTTCACTCTCACTCTCTCTCTCTCTCTCTCTCTCTCTCTCTCTCTCTCCCCACCTAGGCTGCCGGCTACCCTTTTTCCCCTCCGTTTCCTCCGTCCGAAACACAGCCCTGCACTAATGGGAGTTGTTGGATTTGGAAATTGTGAACTTGTTATGTGTGCCCCTATTGTGGTTGTGTGCTTCTGTGGTAGGAGATGTGAATTTAATATCTGTTGGAGAGTTGAAAATTTGCTATGATGGTTCTCTATTGTGGTTGTGTGTCTCTGTGATGAGAGTTGTGATTTTTGCTATAGTGGTTTTTTTATTTGGGCCTTGTGCTCCTATGATGGAGTTGTGGATTGCTGTGATGGTTTTTTTGCTTGGTTTATGCCTCTGTGGTGGGGTTACCTTTGTTGGCTTTGGAATGGTTCTCGGGTGTTCTATAGAACCTTACTTGCTATCCATTTGATTATTTATGTTGCATAAATGATTTCTTATTTCAATTCTTGTTGTTACCGTGACCGTTCACATAAAGGGTGTTGTACATTTGGAGTTTTTTCCCTCATTCACACTCTTTACTTAAAGGGTGTTGTAAAGGAGTTTTGGCATTTCCCACATTTGCATTGGTTTATAGCTTGTGAATGCTTGTCGAAAATTTCCCCACGTGCACGATTCTTCATCATATAATTGTTCTCGGATTTCTTATTATTGGGCCATTTCTAACATGTAAATCATTTTTTGAATTTCTTACCATCGGATTGTGATTTATGCGTGTAAATTGGATTGAGAGATATTGCTAGATTTTTGGACTGAAAGGTTATACGCGGATGTGTGAGTGTCACGATCCCAATCCGAGATGGAGCATTATCTTGGCAGAGCTCCTCCATTCACTTGAGAGCATATAATACTGAGTGGCATCCCCTGCGTTCTGTGGCCTAGCCCAAAGAAGCCTAACAGAGGTGTAACTGGTCCAGTTTTGTCTGATTTTGTACATTTTTTAGAATCGAACCAGTATACATCGATTTAAAAAATTTAAGAATCGATACTGGACTGATTCACTATAGAAACTAGAACTTTCGATTTTTTTGGTTTCGGTCTAGTCAGGTCCAGTTTTCTGGTTTTACAGATTATTTATATTAGTAATAATATGATGTTTACATATACTAAACTATTATTTTATTTATATTATAGTATAAGTATATTATTTATAATAATTAGCACATTCTAGTACAATATTAAATTTAACTATAGTCTATATAAGCTCTAGAATTTTTATAGGAGTATATATATATATATATATATATATATATATTATAATTTATTATATTCCAAAATTAAGTTTATATTAATAACTTAATATTAATCTTTATGTCTAAGATTAAAATTTTATGTTATATTAATTTTATGTTATAAGATTAATAGACTTGAATAATAAGATTAGAATTTCACGTTATATTAATTAGCAATTTAATATATAATATATATGACATAATATAAAAAATTATACATAATAAAAATTTTTTTAAATATATATCGGTTCAAGACATGTAAATCGGTTTTCAAAATATGAAAATCGATACTGCACCAGTTTAGGAGATTTTAGTTCTTAAGATTCGGTACCGCACTGGACCACTAACAACCAACCTAGTTTGATCCGGTCCTGTCCGGTTATATCGATTTTCTAGTTTTATTTACACCCCTAAAGCCCAAGGGCTAACCTTAGAAAATTGCCTAGCCCACTCACAAAAAGGTAAGGGTGTCAAATCGTGTTAACTAGTCGTGTTCGTGTCGTGTCAAGACATGTATATTATACTATATTATACTTATCGTGTCAAAATCTCAAACCCTAACACGACCCATTAATATAACGGGTCGTGTCGTGCAACCCGTTTTGACCCGTTTATGTAAATGGATTGAACAGATCCAAAATTAACCTATTTGATCTAGTTAAGTTTAGCATAATTTTATATAAATGTTAAAATCACAATATCTATAAAAAATATAAAACTAACTACAAGTCCAAAATTACAATCCAAACAATAAAAATATCGAAATTAAAATCTCAACAATTTTATTTTTTAGGTATAAGGGTATAATTGTAACTTTAACTTTCTTAACCGGTCATAACGGGTTGACCCGTTAAGCTATCGTGTCTTAACGGGTCAACCCGTTTTGACCCGAATCCATTAAGGCTAAACCCTAACCCGTTTTTATCATGTCGTGTTCATGTTGGGTTAACGGGTCGTGTCATATATTGCCACCCCTAAAAAAGGGCGATGTTTTGAACTCTTGCACCTATATCTTTTCCCTTCCCCATTTCCTTCCTTCCCTCCTTGTTGTCCTGCCTCTCCCATGCCAGCAACG
The DNA here is from genome assembly GCA_961763995.1 of Juglans cinerea. NCBI lineage: Eukaryota > Viridiplantae > Streptophyta > Magnoliopsida > Fagales > Juglandaceae > Juglans > Juglans cinerea. The sequence continues at coordinate 10,987,506 of CAUIVZ010000009.1, forward strand.
CATCACTGACCCTTGCCTGTACTGCAGCCTGCCCGTTAGCTGAGTTCTACCGCCTTTGACCACCACCAATAGAAGTACCTCTCCATTCCTCCCGTTAAGACCACTTCGGTCTACAAATGGAGCGGAAACCCACCCCCCCACTGCACCTCCTCTGATTCTTGGTCTCCCCACTCATTTCTGTCGGCCTCACTCTCTCAGATTTCCCTCCTCTTTCTCTCTTGCCCAAACCTATTTTGAGTTCATCCCTAAACCGTGTGTCCTCTCTCCTGCCGCCGTCGCACACCTTGCGGTCGTACCTTGTCAACTCCTCCATATCCGCTTGCCTCTCAATTTTTTCTCTCTTCCCTTTACCTATGTCACTCTCTGTCTCTCTCTTTCCCTCTTTGTCTCTATCTCTCTATCCCTTTTTCTCTCTACCTCTCCCCTCACTCAGGTCGTCTGCCACCCTCCTCCTTTCGTCCTCCATCTGAAACACACCCTCATGGTTTCGGCCACCCCATGCCAAGAACCACCTTCCCCTTGCCTAAACACTCATTTTTCCCTCTTTGCCCGAGACACTACGACCCAAGAGACCTTGCACCTCCAGGCGACGGGAACAACCACGGGAAACACAACATGAAGCAAGACACCGATGACCATCTAGAATATTCTCCCCTGCATACGGTGGTAAACAACTCTATGAACTAACCTGAAATTAAATGAATGTTAATGGAACTGTGAGTTTTGGACTTGTGGTTCTGTATGGGCGAGAGCCTTTGTCGAAGTGTTGGGATTTTGTGTGTTTCTCTGTGTGGCTGAGTGCCTCTGTGGAAGAGCAGTGTTTTTATTGACGGGTTTATGATTTGGGTCTTTTGCCCTTGTAACGAGGTTGTGGACTACGACATTGGGTTCATGTTGTGGTTGTGTGCCTCTGTGGGAGAGTTGTATATTTGTTTTGTTGGTTTTCTGTTGATATAATTGATATTGTAAATCTCTTGTTGTAAATTCAAGTCGTTATCTAGTTGTTTTGTTGGGATTTTCTCTCATTCACAATGTCTTTCAGACGTAAAGTGGTGTTGGGATTTCCCACCTTTGCATTGGTTCACAACTTGTGAATGTGTGCTAGAAATTGCCTTCCTTGCACTAAATTACAACTTGTGAATGCTTGCTAGAAATTTCCTTTGCACTGTTTTTTTTTTCACCATGTAATTTTTGCTAAATCTCTTATTATTTGGCTGTTTATGGTATCTAAATTATTTGCTAAATATTTCGCCATTGATCTATGATAGATTCATGTAAACGTGGATTCCGAGATATTGTTGGATTTTTGGGTTAACTGGCTTTACGTGGGTGTGTGCATATCATGACCCCAAGCCATGATGGAGCATTATCTTGGTAGAGCTTATCTAATCAGTCGAGAGCACATAATATTGAGTGACATACCCCAAATTGTTGTTGGGCAACAACGGGTTTAGGTGAGATGGTAATGCTCTTAGGTCGTAGTAGTGCTCTCTCTAATGGCAGAGACCATGTTGTGGTAAAGGACAATCTTGAAGCCAGACGTCACTCTTAACGAAGTCACGTGCATAGTGCCAAGGTGTGCAGATGGTCCATTTAGGGGAGACTGTGGTGTACACATTCATACACATTACTAAAATTGATATTTTTTAGAAGAGAAATGATACTTGCAATCGTGAGTGCGTAAGCGCGTCCAGTCGCTTTAAAAAAAGTGAATAAATACGAGACCCATGGGAAAATAAATTAATTTTTTAATAGTGGACCCCACTCTTTTTCAAAGCGACTGCACAGCGCTCGCGCACTTCACGACTGTACGTAGCATTACGCTTTTTAGAAATGGAATTTTCTTTTGGGTATATTGCCAACTTACGTGGAATATTGTGCTGTGTACTTTACCTATGTTATTTGGTTTTGTTTAATTTTGGTTAAATATGAAATGTGAACTATTGTCTTTCCCTACATCAATTACTCCCCTAATTTTCATTTTCAATGGCATGCATTTTTTAGTGTTAGTGTTAGTTTCACTTACTGTGATTTTTTGAAATCTCACCCTCGTAGTCTCACTATGGTTCCGCTCCTCGGAACTATAGATTTTGATGCAGATAGAGTTTGATAGTGGTTATGAGCATGGAGATCCACTACCGCCAGAGGATTGAGGATTGTGGCTTTTCCCCATTTTGTTAAGTTGCTATGTTTGGTTTCATTGAAAAGCCATATGACTGTAATATTCCTTTAGCTTAAGGTTGGAGACAAGTGGCTTATAGATGTTGGGGTTGTGTTGTATTTATTTTTCTGGTACTGCTATTTGGACTTAATAACTATCCTTTTTATTTTTCGTTATGAATTAACTGTACACTTTTATTGAGCATGTGAGCACACACTTTGTTATCACAATGTACGAGGGGTGGATGACCCTAGTGGCCACCATCTTGACATCAGAATTTTGCCAAATCACAAGCGAGACTAGTGGCGTCACAAACTTTGAGGTATCAGAGGTTTTACGACTCTGAATAAATCTATAAGTTACATAGGGACAGTACGAGAGCCCTAGACTTTAATCTTGATGTGATTGAACCTTTTGGCAGGAAGGACAAAATGGTGTGACCTAGACTAGCTCGAGATGAGCCTTAATACCAAGGTCCTGAAGATGACCTACCGCATGGTGAAGAAAATTCAAGCTATGTTGCGAGTCACAAACTGCAAGACTGAAATGTTGGAATGACAACAAGAGTTTTCCAACATAATTTTCAATAACAACCACGGGCCGAACATAAAGGTTGCTGGTATGAGTGGTTTCTGGCCTACAGATGCCTTGGATTTCTTGGAGTCGAAGGGCCTATGAGAGCAGGAAAATGGATCGCGAATCTCAAAAAGACCTTTCAGATCTAAAATTGTACTGAGGATCAAAAGATTTTATATGCGGGCTATCTACTTCAAAAGGAAGGTGCAATATGAAGAAGATGAAGAGACGGCTTTTGGTCATGGAACTAGGGTCAATAGCAATCGTGATCTGGCGGCAATTCAAGAAAGGGTTTGATGAGCATTTCTTCCAACCATGGAGAGAGAGCAAAAGGCAAGAGAATTTGTCAGCCTAATCCTAGGTTGTATAATTATGGAGCAGTATGCCGCTAGGTTTCTGGAATTGAAGACGTTCTCCTAGCATCTTATATCCATTGAAAAGATAAGAGTTGAATGCTTCTAGAAGGGGTTACAATCGTGAATACGTGCTCGCGTAGCCTATCTGCAGATTTAAAATCTCCATAGGCTAGTGGAAGTAGCCTCTATAGTTGAACGTGAGCACGACCGTAGCAACAGGTTAGAAGATGAGGACTTGTACTGGGGAAGGAAGCAGCTCAGAGTCACCTCAGAAATTCGTGTCTAAATCTGGGGTACGACCACAAGCCACAATGGGAGTTTGTTCGGGGGGCAGATCACCTTTTTGCAGCTGATGCAACAGGTCCCACTGAAGAGATCATCATCAAAGCACCAACAACTGTTTCAGATGCGGCCAAACGGAGGACTTTGTCAGGGAATGGTCAATACGGCCAAGTTAGCCGACCTAGCCCAGGTGGAGCAAGGTCGTGTGAGAGGCAATCTGTGTAGGCGGGAGTTTATGATCTGACGCCTAAAAGAAGTTGATGAGGAGGCCTAAGTGACCCAGGAAGCAGGAGTCATCATAGGTACAAACTTGCTTTAATTTTGAGAATTGTTGCATTTTATAAAGTATGTTATTAAGATTAAAGGCAATTGACTTTATCAAGGTATGAGTTTTACACTTGTACCTTGTTTGACTTGGGTACATGCTAGAATGTGTAGTTTACAAAGGAAGTCCCTGCAACAAATTGTGGCAGACCTGATAGTGTTCAACCTTCTTGGATTTGCTATTTTCTTGGTAATGGATTGGTTGTTCCAATACTATGCAAGTATCAATTCTTAGAGTTGGGTTAGCAACTCAAGCTAAAAAAGATTTGGCTGGTGGAGTAGAAGCGTATCTAGTTTAGGTGGTGTTGAAGCCAACGGAGAAAAAATTGATAACAAGGATTCTAGTCATCGAGGAGTTCCTAGAAGTTTTTACTGGTGATCTCCCAAGGCTGCCTCCTATTTGAAAGATTGAGTTCATGACTTGAAACTGCTAGCAGCACCTGTACATAGGGCACTCTATCAAATGGCGCCATCAAAATTAAAGGAGTTGTGACACAACTGCAAGAGCTTATAGACAAGGGGTTTATCAGACCAAGTTCGTCACCACGAGTAGCATCGGTATTATTTTTCAAGAAGAAGGATGAGCCTTGTGACACCCCGTATTTTAGTGTATTTTAATTGAAGGGGTATTTTAGTTAATTTAAATATTGGTTCTTTTATTTTAAATTTATCGGATCTCTCGTTAGTTTGTTTTTATAACTTTTAATTTGTGAAAATTATTTTGATATGCTTTCTTAATATTAATTATTATTTTACATTTAAATTGCTCTTTAATTTAAATTAGTCGTTTGTGGGCTTTAAAATTATTGTGTTGTTGGATTTTTATTATTATTTTATTTTAGCTAATTACTACATTTGAATTATTTTATTCAACTTACTGTTTTGAAATTCTTTTCATTGGATCAATTTTGTGACCCAAGTTGTGAGGACTGAACCTCATTTCTTTCCCTCACTTCTTCTTTTTCCCGCTTTTTCTTTTTCCTTCTTCTCTTCTTTTTCCCCTGCTTTTTCTTCCTCTAGCGCGCGCAACACCCCTCCCTTCTCTCTCGTCCGTTATCTTCTTCCACCCACAGCACCGCCGTGCACCCCTTGTTACTGTCATCGCCCCTCCCATTCTCTTCCCCTCCGGCCGGCGACCAACCCCCTCTATTTTTAGCTCCTCCCTCGCCACCATCAGCCCCCACGCGCAGCTCCAAGCTGCGGCACCCTTTGTGCTTTAACGCCGCCGTTGCGCCTCCATTGGCCACCATCTTTTCACCATAGCACCGGTGGCCTCCTAGCTACCTAACCCACCCAAGCTTAGCCCCGATCTACCACCTTTAAAGCTCCTCTAGCCATCCCAAGTCTTCGTTTGTCCCCGTTCAAAAGTTGGGTTTTTGAGACCTACGACCATAGTCCAAAATACACTGTTTCATTGCTGTGCTGCCACTTCTAACATCTCTGTGATCTTTCAAAAATTATGCTATAGCACTGTAAGTATTTTCCCAACTTTTGAGATTTAAATGTATTTTTGCACTAACTCATTTACTGTGAACTGGTTGGTTGTGCCAGACTGAGTCCGAGGAGTAAGGGGTCGGTTGGATTGGAGGATGAAGCTGTTTGTGTGATTGAATTATGCTGGGATTTGTTGGTTGTTGGATATTTGTGTCGTGTCATATACATTGCATAATTCCACGCATGTTCATGTTTGTAAATGAAGATTGAGTTTTTACATAAGTGCATGTATGTTCACGTGTATATTTAAAAACTGGGTTTTCATGTGAGAAATGGTTTTTGGGTGCGTGTATATCACGACCCCAAGCCGAGATGGGGTATTATCTCGGTGGAGCTCCTTTGGTCACTCGGGAGCGGAATATACTGAGTGACGTCCCCTAGGTTGTCGCTGGGTGACAACGGGATCAGACGATATGGTAACGCTCTAGTGCCGACTCCGTGGCCACTCTTGCTGGCGGGGGTTAGAGGATGTTTGGCCACGACGCTAGTCGCGGAACTGGACATCGCTTGTTACGAAGTCACTTGCACGGTCGTTACCCGTGGTGTGACGAAGGGAGCTAGGGTGTGCGGATGATCCCTAGGGGAGATCATCGTGCATACGATTAAAATGGATATTGGGTCATTTTCTGAGAAAATGGCAGTTTTTGATTAATGGATATGTGGACCATTTTCTGAAAAAATGGTGGATTTTTATCTGGGCCATTTTCTGGGAAAATGGCTAGAAATGTTTTAATGAAATGTTTTAGGCCAAAATGAGATTTTGGCGTGCGTTAGAAATATTCATTTTCAGGGAAAATGATGTTTTGGGTCTTATGCATATTTCATCATATGCATGCTTAATTGTTGGTTGCCTTAATGCATTTTTATCTTGTGGGTTGTTTGGATTATTACTTACCTGCGATATCGTTTTATGATATCGCAGATGATGCTGATGTCGAGCCTGAAGATTCAGTTCCGATGAGTGATTTGGGATCACTCGTTTATGTGTTTGGTCTCTGTATTATATTTTTCGGGATAATTGTATAACTCTTTTTAAAAATTTTATTTAAGTAAATTTGTATTAAATGATTCTGATACTTAGTCGACTTATTTAAATTATCTGCTGCTTTGTTTATTGTACATTGTTGCATGTACGCATACTTGGCATTTATCGTTGGGATGCGTGACCGTGTTGTCATCATTCGGGCGTCTCGATTCCCAAGTTTCCATATGTGGGGGTTGAGGGCGCCACATGTGGTATCAGAGCCAGGTTGGCTCTGGGTAAAACCACATGTCCCGTAGGTCAAGTGCCATAATTTTTTTTAAAAGTTGTAAATTGAAATTATTTAATTTAAAGTATTTTTTATTGATTTTATTGTATACTACTTTGTTTGCTTATTTATTTATTTTATTGTATGTTATTTTATTTTATTTTATTTTATTTTATTTTATCGTAGGTTATTTTATTTGTTTTAATTATTTTATTGTGTACTACTTCATTTGTTTTGTTCATTTTGTCGTATGTTATTTTATTTATGTTATTTTATTTTATTTTATTTTATTTTTTTGTTTTATTTTGTTTTGTTTGTTTTGTTCGGAGTTGAAATGTGGGTTAAGGGTTACACTATGGCAGGAAGATGGTACGACCGTGAATGCCATTGTTAGGCGTGAACATTTAGTGTAGTAGGCCTGAACTCTTGGCGATTGGTTTGTTTTTAATATCGAGGCTCGAAGGGAACGACATGGTCTGGGTGAACTCTATGGAGTAGGAGGTTATAAGTTCAACGAAATTCAATGATAGATTTATGAGAAGTTCATCTAAGGTTTGAGGCCTTATAGTTTTAGGAAAGAGTAATGCTACATATAGTCGTGGAATGTGCAAACGCCATGCAGTCGCTTTGAAAAAGAGTGGAATCCACTATTAAAAAATTAATTTATTTTCATGTGGGTCCCATATTTATTCACTTTTTTCAAAACGACTGCACGGCGCTTGCACACTCACCACTGCAAGTATCATTTTCTTTAGGAAATAAGTTTATGGGATTTAAGGTGGTAGGTTCAACAAGCATTTGAGGGATTAATTAAATTAGAAGTTTTAGATTTTGCCGACTTGGATAAGCGATTTGGTATCATTTGGGGCTTTAGATCCTACAAGTTTTCTTTTTAAGTCGATTGTTTTAGATTTAAGGTCTTCGATCTTGCAGATTTCGGAGATTGATTCTTATATAATTTAAGGTTGTAGAATTACAGATTTGAAATGACTGATTTATTATAAGATTTGAGTTCTTAGTTTTGTAGACTTGGTACACTAGCTTGAACTATTATGGAGATTGATTAGTCTGTAGCCATTAAAGTGGGGTTGATCAGAGTTGAGTTACTGATATGGGAATTTTTCAGGAGAGAATTTCTTTGGGATGGAAGGTAATGATCTAGTTTGTGTAATTTCTGATGATAGTTTACAGTGTCAGGTTTAGGATTTGATCCATATCAATTTTAAGGATGATAGATGGTGTAGATTTAGGAAATGACTCTTGTTGATTTCGAGGATATAGGTCTAGATGATGGAAATCGTAGTGACGGATCACTTACACGTTGGAGGAGTATTGGTTTTGGCTAAGGATGCATGAGATCGACGCGTAATAGTTGTGAGCGTGTATAGATTTCAGAGAGTATAGGTCCTAGTCTCATTTTTGGTTTGGAAGAAGTGGCTTTGGTAGGTGTTGAAGAGGTGTCGACACAATAGTATTAAATTCAAGAGATTTTGACTTAGAGTTTTTGGTGAGTCGATTGGAGTGTGCAGTCGAAGCGGGTTACTCAATAGAATGATGGTTAGCAATAATTGTTGTGATTACCTTCAGGAATTAATTGTGACTTGAGGTCACATAGGAATTTAAATTGTGAGGCTATACTTTCCTTTGGAGATTGAGCATCCAGTTGAGAGAATTATGGACATTGTTATATAACTTGAAGAGAGATTGTTGGGTCACCAATGTATGGTGTATGATAAAATCTTGGAAGTTGAAGATTAGGCATCAGTGGTGTATAACATAATCAAGTATGTGAGTTAATAAAGCATTAGGATCCATGGGTGTTGTGCAATAGTTTTTGGTGGATTGAAGATTTGAGCAGTATGGCTTGCCTTGAGGTTTAATAGTGATGTGCTATTGAAGGAACTAATCGTGCTAATACTAGCTTATATGAGTAGAAGTAGGTGGGCGAGTTACCAAGAAGGTTTTGATAATGTTTTGGTGAAGCCAATCGTGGTTCGTAGTGAGTTTAGTCACCGCTAGATTAGATGATATTTAGAATTTAGGTGATGAGATTTTGGGTTTAGGTTGTCGGGTAGAAGTTTATAGGCGCTCTTATTGGTTGGCCGGGTTGGATTCGAGCCTTTTAGGGTATGTTACTTGATTTCAATTTGGGATGCTGAAGTTGATTGATACTGGTTTTCTGTCAATGATCATGGATGTATTTTGCGGAATATTGATTTTGATTAAGGCAGCGAGAGTTAATTGAGGAATATGAGTGATAACTCATGGTTGTGGGAAAAAGAGTATTTTCTACCAAAATGTGGTAAGAGTTTTCTGATTAGTAGGTATGGAGCCACCATGTGCTCTATGGTGTTGTTTTTATGAGGACATAAATTTTATGCATGTGCCGAATTATCAGAGTGCGCAGCAGAAACATTATATTTTGGTTGTAATTAAGAGTTCAAATTTTGTGCTGATTTTGAGGAATTAGTAGTGACTTGAATTTTTGAGACGATACTTGTAGTTGGAGATTAATCACTCAGTTGTACCAATTATGTTATTGATGGTTAACTTTGGAAGTGGTCATTAGGCTACCAAAGGTAGAATACAATGAAGGTTTGGAAGTTATACTGTAGGAGTCGATTGAGGTTAGTACAGATTATCGAATGGAGCTATTAATCATTGGGATTCCTTGGGTGTTGTATTAGGGCTCTTGTGGAAAATGAGATTTCGAATTTCATAGCCACCCTAAGAATACTGGGCGTGATGTGCCACTTGGGGACTAATGCGAGTATGGTGGAATCGCCTATAGGAGTCGACTTGGGAGAGCATTACTCATGCTTGTTTGGAAGTTGTTGAATGTACGTTTTTCTCAAGCATGTTCTGAGTTGTATCTTGTATCTTGCGTTGGCGTTAATGTTTGACTGTACAAATTTCGAGGACGAAATTTTATTTAGGGGGAGGATGTGACACCCCGTATTTTAGTGTATTTTAATTGAATGGATATTTTAATTAATTTACATATTGGTTCTTTTATTTTAAATTTATCGGATCTCTCGTTAGTTTATTTTTATGATTTTTAATTTATGAAAATTATTTTGATATGCTTTCTTAATATTAATTATTTTTTTACATTTAAATTGCTCTTTAATTTAAATTAGTCGTTTGTGGGCTTTAAAATTATTGTGTTGTTGGATTTTTATTTTTATTTTATTTTAGCTAATTACTGTGTTTGAATTATTTTATTTTAGCTAATTACTGCGTTTGAATTATTTTATTCAACTTACTGTTTTGAAATTCTTTTCGTTGGATCAATTTTGTTACCCAAGTTGTGAGGACTGGACCTCATTTCTTTCCCTCACTTTTTCTTTTTCCCTCTTTTTCTTTTTCCTTCTTCTCTTCTTTTTCCCCTGCTTTTTCTTCCTCCCATGCGCGCGACGCCCCTCCCTTCTCTCCCGTCCATTTTCTTCTTCCACCCACAGCACTGCCGTGCGCTGCCCATTACCGTCACCGCCCCTCCCATTCTTTTCCCCTCCAGCCGGCAACCACCCTCCTTTGGTTTTAGCTCCTCTCTCACCCCCGTCAGCCCCCACGCGCAGCTCCAAGCCATAGCACCCTTTGTGCTCTAGCGCCGCCGATGTGCCACCATTGGCCACCATATTTTCACCATAGCACCGGTGGCCTCTCAGCTACCTAACCCACCCAAGCTCAGCCCCAATCCGCCACCTTTGAAGCTCCTCTAACTCATTTTCCTATTTGGGTGTTTTGGCTTTCAACCGCCATCCACGCCACCACCCACGGCCAACCACCACTACCAGTAGCTTCACCAACGCCCCTAAGCTCTTCCCTAGCTATCCTAAGTCTTCGTTTGTCCACGTTCAAAAGTTAGTTTTTTGAGACCTATAGCCATAGTCCTAAATACACTGTTTCATTGTTGTGTTGCCACTTCTAGCATCTCCGTGATCATTCAAAAATTATATTATAGCACTGTAAGTATTTTCTCAAATAACTTTTGAGATTTAAATGTATTTTCGCACTAACTCATATTTACTGTGAATTGGTTGGTTGTGCCGGACTGAGTCCGAGGAGTAAGGGGGATGGTTGGATTGGTGGATGAAGCTGTTTGTGTGATTGAATTATGCTGGGACTTGTTGGTTGTTGGATATTTATGTCGTGTCATGTACATTGCATAATTGCATGCATGTTCATGTTTGTAAATGAATACTGGGTTTTCGCATATTTGCATGCATGCTCATCTGTATATTTGAAAACCGGGTTTTCATGTGAGAAATAATTTTTGGGTGCTTGTGTATCACGACCCCAAGCCGAGATGGAGTATTATCTCAGTAGAGCTCCTCTAGTCACTCGGGAGAGGAATATACTGAGTGACATCCCCTGGGTTGTCGCTGGGTGACAACGGGATCGGACGGGATGGCAACGCTCTTGTGCCGACTCCGTGGCCCCTCTTGTTGGCAAGGGTTCGAGGATGCTTGGCCACGAACGCGTTGGACGCGGAATTGTGCATCGCTCGTTAAGAAGTCACTTGCACGGTCGTTACCCGTGGTGTGACTAAGGGAGCCAGGGTGTGCGAATGATCCATAGGGGAGATCATCGTGTATATGGTTAAAATGGATATTGGGTCATTTTCAGGGAAAATGACGGTTTTTGATTAATGGATATGTGGTCCATTTTCCGAAAAAATGGTGGATTTTTATGTGGGTCATTTTATGGAAAAATGGCGTGTTTTAGATAAATGGATATGTTGACCATTTTCTGAGAAAATGGTGGATTATTGTTTTGGGTCATTTTTAGGGAAAATGGCGGGAAATGTTTTAGCGGAATGTTTTGGGCCAAAATGGGATTTTGGCGTGCGTTAGAAAATATTCATTTTCGGGAAAAATTATGTTTTGGGTCTAATGCATATTTAATCATATGCATGCTTAATTGTTGGTTGCATTAATGCATTTTTATCTCGTGGGTTGTTTGGATTATTACTTACCTGTGGTACTGTTTTATGGTATCGCAGATTTTGATGCAGATGATGCTGATGTCGAGCCTGATAATTTTTCGGGATAATTTTATAACTCTTTTAAAACGTTTTATTTAAGTAAATTTGTATTAAACGATTCTGATACTTAGTCAACTTACTTAAATTATCCGTTGCTTTGTTTATTGTACATTGTTGCATGTACACACACTTGATACTTATAGTTGGGATGTTTGACCGTGTTGTCATCATCGAGGCGTCTGTTTCCGTACGTGGGGGTCGGGGGCACCATAAGCCTATTAGGATGTGCATACTTCTGAGAACTTAATAAGCTGACAAGAAGAATAAGTACCCCTTACTTAGGATTGATGATTTGTTTGATCAAAAAAGGAGCATCATTGATTTTCAAGATTGACCTTAAGTTGGGGTATTACCAATTGAGAATCAAGGAGGGAGATATGCCCAAGACTGCATTCAGAACTAGAGATAGACTATGAGTTCAGGGTAATGCCTTTCGGATTGGCCTATGCACCTGCAACATTCTTGGATATTATGAATCGGGTGTTTAGGCTCTTTTTGGATTCATTCATCGTGGTTTTTATTGACGATAGTCAAGTCCACTAGCAAGATCTAGAGGACCACATGAACGACCCACAACTGGTACTGGGAAAATTGCAGGAGCATCGTTGTATGCAAAACTCCACAAGTGCAAGTTTTTGTTGGATGGAGTTAAATTCTTTGGTCATGTAATCTCCAAGGATGGAGTAGTTGTGCACCCTAGCAAGATTGAAGCAGTGATTGCCTGGCCATATTCCATAAATGTGCACGAGATTAGAAGTTTTCTGGAAGTTGTAGGTTATTATCGGAGATTCGTGGAACATTTCTCCAAGCTGTCAGAACCACTCACAACCCTGACTAAAAAAGAAGGCTAAGTTCATCTAGACTGAGCAATGTTAAAAGACCTTCCATGAGCTGAAGAGGAGATTGGCCACAACATCTATGTTGCCATTACCTGTGGCACAAAAGCCAATGGTGGTTTTCAGGGACACGTCCAAACTTGGTCTCAAGAGCATCTTGATGTAGGAAGATCGAGTTGTGGCATACGCATCACGCCAACTAAAATATCATGAATAGAATTATCCCATGCATGATCTCAAGTTAGTAGCAGTGGACTTTGCCTTGAAAACTTGGTGGCACTATCTGTATGGCGAAGCCTATGAGATCTACATAGACCACAACAGTCTGAAGCACCTTTTCAGTTAGAAGAATCTTAACATGAGACAAAAAAGGTGATTGGAGATAATCAGTGCCTACTGATGCAAGATCAAGTACCACCCAGGGAAGGCTAACCTAGTTGTCGATACATTGAGTCGAAAGTTTCAAATGGAGGATGTAGTGGAATCATCAGAGGTGGATAATTTACTATGTGGATGAGGAGACTGTCAGTGGGGAGTTATCATTAAGAAGAGGTCATTGCCTCTATACAAGAAACTAGAGTCGTGGACTTCAAAGAGTTGAAGACTGAATAGAGAGGGGACCTAAAACTGTTGGATATTTGACAAAGGGTCAAGAAGTTGAAAGGGCCTATACATTACAGTCTTAATAGGGACAATGCCCTACTATACAAGAATTGAAGAGTCATTCCCGTAAGTGTTGAGGTCAAGAAGAAGACACCTGCAGGGGCTCATGTTGCACCCTACTCAGTACATCTAGGAAGTACAAAGATGTACCAAGATAAAAAGACTTCTAGTGGGAATGAATGAATTGCGATATAGTATTGTTTTTTGAAAGGTGCCCTACCTAGCGACAAGTAAAACCAGAGCATCATAGAAGCTCTTCGGGTCACTCGAGAGTGCATAATGCTGAGTAAAATTTCCTAGGTTTTTGCTCGGGGACAAAAGGCTCGGGCAAGTGTGTAACGCCCTTGGGTTGAAACCATGGCCACTCTAATGGCAGAGGCCAGGGGACATCGTGGACAAGGACAGGGTGGAAGCCAGATGTCGCTCATAACAAGTCACACGCATGGTCATTACCAGTCGTCTAGTGGTGTGGCAAAGAGAGCCAGGGTATGTGGATGGTCCATTTAGGGAAGACCATGTTATACACATTAATAAAATAGATGTTTTGAAAAATGAGATTTATGGGTGTGTATCAACTTGCGTTGGACTTGTGTTGAGTACTTCAATTATGCTACGCGATAAACTTTTGGATGAAGTTTACTGTTACCTAGTTATGCTTAATTTTGTTTTAGTATTAAGTCTCAATTATCATCTTTCTATGCTTCAATTATTTGCATTTTGAAGTTGGTCTTAGTTTCGGTTATTGAGATTTTTCGAAATATCATCCTGATAGTCCCACTATGTTCCCACTTTTCAAAATCGATTTTGAAGTAAATGGAGAGTTTGGTTGTAGTTATGGGCATGGAGACTTTTCAAAATCAGAGGATTGAGGATTAGGTCTTTTCTCCCACTTTGTTAAGTTGCTATGTTTGAATTTTATTGGAAAACCGGATGACTATAATATTTCTTTAGCATTTGATTTGAAGACATATGGCTTATGGATATTGTGGTTCCAATGTATTTTAGAATTTTCTAGTATTATTGTTTAGATTTAATGAAAACTCTTTTTTTACTTTCCTTTGCAAGTTATTTGCTGTCGAGTTTCATGCTTTTATTTTTCTAACTTAAATAATAACTTAAATAAATTGTTTAATATTATTTATTATAACATCTCTTAAAACTTCTCTTAAAAATTCTCACATCCGAACATACTTTTATAATGAGTTCCACCACTTTTTAAAGCTCTATAAAACCATCACCTTAAAATGTTCTTCAACCTTTTACATTATTCATTGACACTGCTACATTATTTATGTAGCCATTTTACAGCCAAACAAGGCCTAAAAAGACCAAAGTTGAAGCGCAAGAAGTAAAGACTTAAAAGATAACATATAGTAATATAATCTATGATTTGCTAGAAAATAATTGATATAAATCCATGATTTGCTATGGAATAATTGATATCAATCTAGGATTTGCTAGGGAGTTGATATGGGCTATCAGAATCACTACAAGAAATTAGACTTTTTTCAGCGCTCAAAATCGTCGCAAATACCCATAATAATCGCTGAAATTGATCATTTTCAGCGATTTCTTATTCGCTGCATGTTCGACGAAATTAAAGTGCCTTTTCTGATCGATTTCAGCGATAGCTAAAAATCGTCACAAAAACTACCAATTGCAGCGATTTTTTTCCGTTGCAACTATCCCAAAAATCGACGAAAATGACCTATCCGTTTACCATTTAATCGTCGAGAAAACTTAATTGCGGTGATACATAGCGTCGCAAAAGGTTCTGAAATCGCTGCAAATGACTCAATATTTTTTCAGCGATTTTGAATTATTGTCGCCATTAAAAAATAATTTTTAAAAAATAATTTTTCAGCAAATGACTCAATAATTATTTCCGGCGAGTACACAAGAATGGAAATAAATTAAAAAATAAAAAAGGGTTTGCGAGCAGATCTGGGAAACAGAGGCAACTAAAATCTGGGAAACAAGGGCATCACTAGAGACGATTCTCCTTTGCTCTTTCTTTTGGGAGCTTCTTCCAAGCAAACACAGAGCAAACATGGCTCTGAGCATAGACAGTCTTGAAAAGAGAGGGAGAAGGGGGGGCGTTTTCAGAGCAGAGAAAGAGAGAGAGAGAGAGACAGAGAGAGAGAGAAGAGAAAGAGAAACAGACTGAGCAAATAAGCAAAGGAGAAGATGCCAGGAGAAAAGGGTGCCTTTGAATTCGGTTTGCAGTAAGAATGAAAATGGAGAAGACGAATTTGGGGAAGAAAGGGGAACCGGGATATGCGCGGGATAAGAGGGATTGGGAAGGGGGGAGGTGGTGGGAGACGGGAGGGAAATGACCAGGGGAAAAAGCGCGAGTCAATTAGAATTTTATTGAGTTATGGCGGCGACCTCATATCACCACAATAACTCAAAAAGTCGCTACAAATATTCAAATACCATTTTTCAGCGAATACAAATTTGTTGGTACTGCCCATTTGCCGCGACAAAAATTCGCCGCAAATAGTCATTATGTAGTACCAGGCTATATCCGGCGCTTCACATATTGCTGCCAGTCGCAGAATACCTATTACGGCTACAAATTTTGCTGCAAAATGAGCTATTGTGGCATTTTTTCTATTCGACGGAAATAAATTTTTACAATAGTTTTTGCAGCGTAAAAAGTCGCTGCAAAAGATTAAAAAGTCGCCGCAAAAAGCTTAACATTGAATTCTTCCAAGCATTTTTTCAAATTCGTGCCGTAATTAAGTAGCGACTTTGAAATCGTCGCAAATAGTGACTATTTGCGGCAAATTTTTTCCCAGCAATCTAAAAATCGCTAGAAAAAGCCTATTTTCTTGTAGTGAATAAGTAATGGTAGGAATTGAGTTATTAATATAATAAAATTCAAATAATCTCTAAGCTTTGCAATGTGAGTATCAATGAATTCTTATATAATATTTCATCTTGTATGGACAATGTTTGAAGCTACTCGACCTAGGTGTCATGGACTTTGAGCGCATGACTTTTTGTTACTCTTGGGCCTGTGAATTAGTGCACTAGACAAATGTTAAAACAAAAGAAGCAATGGGATAGCTTCTTTATAGCAGACAACCGACAGAGGACAATTGGAGGGGCTACTAAGAAAAAATGAAGACATGTTTTCAGAACCACGGGAGCTATTGCCATCATGAAAATATGATCATCGGGTCCTAGTGTATAATGGAATAGGTAATGGAATAGGTCCAATCTCAGTCAAACCATGCTGTTAGCCACAATATCAAAAGGAAGCAATTGAGAAAAAATTAGTAGACATGCTTTCAACAAGTATTATTCGCGAGTCCACTAGACCTTGTTCTTCACCTGTTATTTTGGCGAAAATACAAGATGACACTTGGCGTATGTGCATGTACTACTGTAAATTGAATAAAATCATGGTCAAATACAAGTTTCAAATTCCATTGATTGACGAACTACTTGGTGCCCGTATTTTTTCTAAACTTGATTTACACTTTGGATATTATCAAATTCGAGTGGCTTCAGACGATGTGAAAAAAATGGCTTGATTATGCCTTTCGGCTTAACCAATTCTCTTTCGATGTTCTAAGCCCTTATGAATGAAGTTTTCTGGAGTAATTCATCCGAAGTGGCCTTTGAAAACTAAATGTGACCCAAGCACCAATTCTAGCCATATCGAACTTCACCAAGACCTTCTTTGTTGATTGTGACATTTTAAGGAGCAGTATTGGAGTCATTCTTCATCAGGGATGTCTCATAGCTTTCTTCTGTCAGGCCTTATAGGGAAAGCAACTATTCTGGTCCACATATGACAAAGAGATGTTAGCACCAGTCTTGGTTGTACAAAAATGGAAACCCTATTTATTAGATTGTCATTTTGTGGTCAAGATCTATCACTAGAGCCTCAAGTATCTATGGCCCCAGAAGATTACTACGAGTAACCAACAAAGGTGGCTACACAAGCTCTTGGGCTTTGAATTTACAATTGAGTACAAGTGTGTATGTGCGAGACAATGTGCGAGCATATGCATTGTCTAGATGAGATGGTATGGAACAGCAACAAGGAGAGTTAGCTGCAATTTTGCACCCGAATCTGAATTGGGCCGAGGGCATAAGAGATGACATTTCTAGTAGGGGTGCTACCTTCATCCCCTGGATGGGGGACCCCGCGTGGTGGGGGGGCAAGTTAGGCCTTCAGGCTTGGCCTTGTCCCTTGTGGGCGGGTGCCCCCGTCTAAATGTTGGGGGCAGATCTGTAGTGCAAACCATCAGGAATCTGCCAAACAATCCAGATTTCAAAAATCCCTTCAACAAATCCACAGATTTATCCCTCAAAGCCACATATCAATCATCAAACAACAAGTATACAAACACAGACCGAAAGACTATCATCATAAACAAAAACAGTTGCAATGACGCAAGCAGCAAGACCATGATGTGACCTTGCTTCTCTGAGCAAATCCACAGCCACGTTGTGTCTTGTGGCTTGAGGCAAAGAACCATGGCTAGTTGTGGCCATGGGTGTGAGCAAAGAATCACGGCCATGAATGGCCATGGGTTTCTTCGCAAACCCATAGCCATTCGTGGCCTCAGACCCATGGCCACGTCATGCCCGTGGGTGTCTCAAAGTGACAATCTTTAAGAAGTAAAAGTGGAGAAGAAGAAGACGGAGGAAGAGATGAATTGAAGAAGAGAGAAGGGAGTAGAATAGAATGACGAAGGGAGAGAGAAGAGATGAGAGAATGAATTAGGGCCACCAAAACAACGTCGTTTTATTAAAATAATTTATTTTTGCTTAATACTCCTGCCACTATGGTAGCCTAATTTGCGCTAATTCATGGTAACTTGAGTTTTCTACCCCACCAAGTTTTTTGGTCGCACATGGAGGCCTAGATTGGGTCACCGTGATTCCCAGTCTGGCCTCTCGAGTTCGTTGTCAAGTTTCATTCTTTTGTTTTTCTATTTTAAATAAATTGTTTCATATTATTTATTAAATCATCTCTTAAAACTTTTCTTAAAGATTTTGCACATCCGAACATACTTTTATAATGAGTTCCGCCACTTTTTAAAGCTTTATAAAACCATCATCTTAAAATATTTTTTGAAGTTTCTACACTATACATTATTCATGAAACCATTTTACATCTAAACAAACCCTAAAAGTACCAAAGTAGAAGCACAAGAAGTAAAGAACTAAAAGTTAAAATATGGTAATATGAATCTATGATTTGCTAAGAAATATTTGATATCAAATCATGATTTGCCATGAAATAATTATATCAATATATGATTTGCTAGGGAATTGTTATGGGCTATCAAAATAATAAGAAAAATGATACTCATAAGCCAAGTTAAAGAGCCCACACCACATACCCCACGTCAAAATTATAAATGGTCATTTTTGCCCTCAATTACAAACGGCAGCTCCTTTTTCTCCTTGAACGGTTTCTTCTTCTCCAGCATTTGCTCCTCCTCCTTTCCTTCCTGGGTTTTGTTAAATACAAGCGAGTTCGTGCACCACATCGCGTACCAATGATTTTTTTTATTTAAAATAAAGTGAAAAAAATTTTTTTGAAAGAAGAAGAAAATCTCCTATATCATAAAAATTATTTTTATCTTTAATTCACATCGTTTCGTTAAACATATGTATTACATATCAATATTGGTGCACGAATTGATGCACAAACTTGCTTGCAATAAAATTTTTTCTTCCTCAAATCGAATGCTTAGAATGCAAATCTCACTATAGTGCGACACTGTGACCAAAACAGAAAGACGAGAATTTTTCGATTTTAAATATTTTTCATTTTCTTCCTGATTCTTTAGCAACCATCAAAGACTCAGGACATCGTAAATCATTCAATTGGTTACAAATAATAGGAAAAATCATCAAATGCAAAAACAATGCAATGAAATTCTCCCCAAATCTCATTTTCTGCAAAGCGCATTCTCCTGTACTCTCATCTCCAATCTTTGAAATTTTTTAGATGGGCTTTCAAAATGGTTTTCTAATCAGAATATATAAGATGAGAAATCCAAATAATGGAAAAACTGTGTCTACCAAGAGAGAAACCAGATTTGAAGAACACATGAGGAAGAACCTATTTGGAAGAAGCTAAAACTAGCTTCTCCAATAATGATGGTTATACGGTAAGAAACAATTCCTAAAACATCAAAATCAAAATCTCCAGTTCAAATGAAAATAATAACTAAAAAGGAAAAAAAGGTTCTTACACTGAAAGTATTCCCAGTAGGTCCTAATCTCAAGCAACAATTAGTGGAGTTAGAACAATGGGGGGAGAGAGAACAATTACTGGAGTTAGAACAATTGGAGGACAAAGTTTCTTACACCGTGAAAGCATTCCAAGTAGGTCATAATCCCAAGTAATAATTAGTGGAGTTAGAATAATGGTAAAAATCAAATCCAATTTGAAGAACGAGAGAGAGAGAGAGAGAGAGAGAGAGAGAGAGAGAGAGAGAGAGAGACAAATAACCCCTTGAAGTCATGAAGAGTCTTGATTTTGTCTTCAACCACTGGTCTTGAAGTCATGAAGAGTCTTGATTTTGTCTTCAACCACTGGTTTATTGTCAAGTCTTCAAACCCCGTTTGCCACCGAACAAAGGTGTGTGGTGTATGTTCAAGAACCGGCTTATGAGTAGAACTTCTCAAATAATAAATGGTAGGATTTGAGTTATTGATGTAACATAAATTTTATTTGCAATCCTGAGTGAGAGATTGCGTGTGCAGTCTCATTGATAAATGAGGTTAAAAGGGAAAAAAAATCATTTTAAAAAGAATATTATTGTGATTTAAAATATTTTTTAAACATAACTGTATGGGCTTGCATGAACAGTCTCCAAATGGAAACTATATGTAAACTAATTCTTAATGTAATACTATTCAAATAATTCAATGTTTAGCATATGGGTTATCTATATAACGTACGTGACTATCAAGAAATTCTCATCGAAGTAGCTGCCCTTTTCCTTATTGTTACTATAGTCAAATATAGATCCAAAATCACAACATACCACGGGGTCCATATATATAGACACCCCTGGGTTTTCGTACATGGGAGCAATGCGACATCTAAGGTTACTTTAGCAATTGTTTTCTCTATTTTTGAAGCACACTTGGTTTTCGGGCTCTACTCGAGTTTGGATCAATGTTGACATTGTGGGCTTAGTGTCTACGCTCATCTAGAATTGATGGTCGGAACCTACTTCTTTTGCATGGGTTAGTCTATTTTAATGCAGATCTATATATTTACATATAGATGGACGTTGCATTGGCATGTTTGCCAACTGGAAACAATATACACCCAAACACAAAAAGAGACACTCTCGATTACCCACGAAGAAGGCAATCAAAAGCTTGGTGTTTATATAAGTCACTCGTGCAAAATAAAATCACTTCAATAAAGTTTATAAAAGACTGTTAGTCAAGTTTCTCTTGAAGGCGACGACCCATAAGGAAGATTGACACCTAATACATACACTATGAAGTAAATATAAATGGCAATTAATTTACTCTGCCAGCATCAGCTGACAAAAAAAATGCTTACCATCATGCATGCAATCTATTGTATTTCGAATAACAATCCACTGCAACTTTCAGTGAGAGTAAAAGTGGAATTCCTGTCTTGTCCTAAGTTGAGCTTCAAAAATGGAATCAATGAGTTCACTAGATACCAGGAGAACTTCAGATCTAGAAGAAAGTAATTTGAAGGAAGATTTAAGAAGAAATAAAACAAAGGTGCACATGGTCTAAAAGAAAAAAAAAAACGTAAGATCACACCCAATAATTGAATTTGTATCTTACATTCATATCCCACTTTCATCCTACCATGTAATTAAAATGTGACAATTTGTGTCACCCTTGGATCATCAAATCAAACGTTAATGGGCAATGCCTGTTAAGATATAAAATAAATAATAAAACCTACCTCTTTTATTAGCTTAAACTTTTGGGATAAATGGTGATTTCACATGATATATTCTCATCCATCAGCTTAAACTTTTGGGACAAGTGATGATTGCATATGGTATCAGAGTAGAGATTCTAGAAGAAAATTTAGAAATGAAGCAAAATATCACTTTGTATATCTTTAAAGTAAACAACAAGCAGAGATTACAAGTTGTATTTAAACAGAAAGACTATGACAGAAGGACATTAAACAGTGAGGAAAGTAGGAGAGTATCGTGAACTATAATATTTAATTGAAGGTGTTGAGATATAAAAGGAAACTTTGAATATTTCCCCTTGATTTTAGACAGAGATCTTCATGTTGTGATTGAGTCATATTAGTCCGTGAGCTGTACTCAAATATGACTTGCCATCCGAAATTGTCTCCATAGATTTGTGCTGATCGTGAGGATGTTTATCACTCAACGGTATGGTAGCTTCCTTATTTCTCCAAGAAGCATCCTCTACGTGCTCTGTTTGTGGGAGTTGAGCTGGCTGATGTGCCTTAATATCCTCCTGCAAACTTGTTCGGGGCTGGAGGCAAAGTTTGATTCGAAATTAAGCAAGGTAGGCTTTAGACATAAGTTTGGTAAAGAGATCTGCCACCTGTTGTGTAGTGGAGATATGTCGAGTAACAAGGAGACCGAGTGCAACCCTCACACACACAAAATGATAATCTAACTCGATGTGTTTGTTGCGGGCATGGAAGACTGGGTTGATTGTCAGATGGAGTCCACTGATGTTGTCGCAGAACAGCACTGGAGGATGAGTTTGAGGAATGCCAAGGTCCTTGAGAATGAATGTTAACCATGTAATTTCTACAGTAGCATGAGCCATGGCTCTATATTCGGCCTCTGTGCTGGAGTGAGAGACAATGTTTTGCTTCTTTGCACATCAGGAGATGGGATTGTGGCCAAGAAAGGTGACATATCCAGTCGTTGAGCAGCAAGTAGTAGAACATCCTGCCCAATCGGAATCAGAAAAAGCACAAAGATCAAGTGTAGTGTGAGAAGTTAAATCTAGACCAAGATGAATAGTGCCTTTGATGTATCGCAAGATTCATCGAACCATTTTAAGATGTGAAATAGTGGGTGCATGCATGAATTGGGAGACAAAATTAACACTATATGAAATGTCGGGTCGAGTGAGTGTTAGATATTGTAGACTTGATATAAGCTGGGATCATCAAGTAGGACATCACTGTCAAGACCCTTAGTTTTTGCCTCCAGAGGTGTGCTCATGGGCTTGCAGTCGATCATCTGTGTTTTCTCAAGAATGGTGAGCGCATAGTGAGCTTGTGAGAGATGTAACCTTGCAGATGTGGGTGCAATCTGTATACCAAGAAAGTGATGGACAGGATCGAGGTCCTTCATAGCAAACTCAGAATGTAAAAGCTGAATAAAATTATTGAGAAGCTGCGGGTTAGAACCTGTAAGAAGCATATCATCAACGTATAATAAAAGAATTAAAGTGCCATGATTAGGATGCATTATAAATAAAGAAAGGTCAGCTAGGCTGCAAAAGAAACCATTTTTGAGAAGGAATTCATTGAAACGCTCAAACCAAGCACGAGGTGCTTGTTTCAAGCCGTAAAGTGCTCGTTGAAGCTTGCACACGTGATTAGGAAACATTGGATCAGCCAAGCCTGGTGGTTGTGCCATATAGATATCTTTAGTGAGAAAGCAGTGGAGGAATGCATTTTTAACGTCTAATTGTCGGATATCCCAATGTCGAACTAAGGCAAAACTAAGAACAAGTCGAATTGTGCCAGGTTTGATTACAGGAGAGAATGTGTCAATGTAGTCGATGCCATCCAATTGATGAAAGCCCTTGGCAACGACACGAGCTTTGAGTCGATCAAGAGAGCCATCTGGATTGAGTTTTGGCTTGAGGACCCACTTCGAGC
Source organism: Juglans cinerea (assembly GCA_961763995.1). Classification (NCBI taxonomy): domain Eukaryota; kingdom Viridiplantae; phylum Streptophyta; class Magnoliopsida; order Fagales; family Juglandaceae; genus Juglans; species Juglans cinerea. The sequence goes on from CAUIVZ010000009.1 coordinate 11,010,360, forward strand.
CAATAACATGCATGGGAGGGTCGCGAGGAACAAGCTGCCAAGTGTTGTTATGATGAAGAGCATCCATTTCCTCTTGCATAGATGCCCTCCAACGATCATGACTGAGAGCAGCTTTAACTGAATGAGGTATCCTTGGAATATCTTGACTATCAACAATGAAAGCATATTTCGGATTTGGTTTGTGAATGCCATGTTGAGAGCGAGTCATCATTCGCTGATTTTGAGTCTCAGGGAGGTCAGGTAATTCAGGAGGCTCGAAAAGCTCATGAGATGCCTCAGTTTGAGGCTCAACATGCTTTGTGAGAGGTGACATTGGTGCTGTGTTCGTGACCTAATCCTGAGAAAATAGAGGAGAGTTAGTCAAAGTAAGATGAGAACTATCAGAAACTACTAAAGTAAATGGAGAAAATGACAGTGGTGTGTTAGTCATCAAGGCTGAGGGGGCTGGTGTATGAAGTTGAGGCAAATCAGAAGGTGGAAGGGGTAAATCAGTTGAATCTGTAGACAAAGTAGAAGGATTAGTTTGAGAAATAGGGAGAACAGTCCATGACTCAAAAATACTCATCCATTGATTAGAAGAAATTGCATGACTACGGCCTCGAGGTTCCTTGAAAGGAAAACTAGTCTCATCAAACACTACATGTCGAGAAATAAACATTTTTTTTTTTGTAGATGGGTGGAAGCATTTGTATCCTTTGTGATGATCACTATATCCAAGAAAAACACATGGTACTGTCTTGGGTTCAAACTTGTGTTTCCTAGTATTCCAAGTATATGGAAAACATTTAGATCCAAATACCCATAAAAAGGAGTAATTTGGATGCACACCATGCAATTTAAAATAAGGAGTATCTAGATTAATGGCAGTGGATGGTAAACGGTTAAGGAGAAAAACAGCAGTTGTAAATGCTTCAACCCATAAGTATAAAGGAGCACCACTGTGAAATAACATTGTCATACCTAGTTCACAAATTATCCTATGCTGACGTTCGACCATACCTGCTTGTTCAGGAGTGTGAGGGCAAGAAATTTGGTGAATGATGCCCTGTGATTGGAAGTGTGAGCTGATCCTTGAATTAATGAATTCTCCTCCACCATCAGAGTGAAAGATTTTATTTTATTTTTTTCAAACTGTCTCGCTACATATTGCTCAAAAGCCAAATAAGCATTAACAAATTCAGATTTTGTTTTTAGAGGAATAAGCCAAGTATACCGAGACAAGTCATCAACTAAACAAGCATAATAACAATATTCTCCAAGAGACAAAACAGGAGATGGACACCATAAGTCACAATGAATTTTATTGAAAATAGAAGCACTAGAATTGTTAGAACAAGAGAATGGCAATTTACTAAGTTTGCCTAATTGACGGCTATCACAAATGGATTGCAACTTATTGGATACTAGAACATGAATTAATCCTTTGTTCTGAAGCAACTTTAGAGTGGATGCTTGAGGATGTCCTAATCTTTGATGCCATACTTCTACAATACCAATATGTGAAAAATGTAATTCATGGGGGCTGGAAAGAACATATAAATCACCCTTGCGCCATCTTGTAAATACCTTGTGACCTGTCTTGTAACACCCGAGCCCAGCCAAGCCCACTTCGGGTTAACAAGTATTTTATTTATTTATGGACCTCGAGCTCGGATTTTTTTTAATGGCGGACTATGATTTTTCAATAGGTTTTTAATCTATTAATAGGCCAAGTAGATTTTCACTCGAAAAATTTATGGGACAAGTGTAATGTTTTTTAGGTTGAGTTGAGGTCCAAAACGTAGAGAGAAAGGCCATGCATTAACCCCATTCAAGATCCACGTCGTGGGCCAATTATTTTCAGGTTAGAGAGCCCTAGCCCGGGAAAATAACTTCAGACTCCACGTTGTGCACGTTCGCGTCTGTTTAGTCACTGCATGCACGCCACTCTCTCATCTCTAGGGTTTTCTTTTAATCATCCATTTATCTTTATATTTGCACGTTCATCAGCCTCAACCAAAAACTAGATTAGCCGCTTAAGTTTTTCTCCCTTTTTCTCTCAGTTTATCACTGCCGCCGCATCACATCTTCAAGTAACCACAACCCAGCCACTGTCACCAGCATCCTTCTCGTAGCAGCAACCTTGCGGATCAGACTCGCCCCCATCGTGTGCCCCGCCCTAAGCCACCGTTAGCACCACTGCGAGCCACCCCTCTCATGGAAAACCCAGCCGTTGTCCCCTGTTTCTCCTCTCGAAAATAGAGCACCACCAAAAATCCGGTGGATCTCCACCGTATGACGGGAAAATTATCGGGCTATTGACATAATCCGCCTGTTGTCACCTTCCCGTCAGCCTCAAGCCGCCTCAGTTCCGCCTTGTCCCTCACGGTGAGCTATTGCCGAATGCTTACACTGCTTCTCCGTCCCTTTTTCTCTCACTATGCGCGCTTATTTTTTTAATCTCTTTCTCACTCATCACTCTTTCTCTTCCAGTGCACCGCCATAGTAACCACGGTTGCCCACCGCACCCAACTCCGTCGCAGCTTCACTCTCCACGGTGAACCTCCATCGCGTACGTAGCCTCTGTTTTCATTCAAAGAATTTTGCTTTTACGTGAGTGTAATTGCATGCTTTTAAGCCATATTTTACACTAATATCGTTAATTACTTTTTTACCCTTTGAACTGCAAGTTATGTTAATGTGTTTTAAAATTTTTAATATGTGTTAATAAACTTTATTTTAATCATGATTACAGAAATCATTTTAAGTAATTTAAATTGTTATTAAGTAAAGATTTCTTCCAAAGTAAACGATAATGATGTAATTTTATTTTTAAACACTTTAGATATGATCTAGTTATTAAATTTTGGTTGTTGTTTAATTTAAAATATTTTGGTATAATTATATGATCTAGTATTAAATCTTTTAGTTTGAATACTCTAGTAAATAAGTTAGGATTTAATGATTTTAGTCGGAGTTATTAAGTGGACACAGATGAATTTAGAAAGTGATGGTGTTTTAGAGTTAAGAGAAATTTTAAGTTTTGAGGAATTAAAATAGGTTATTTTAGAAACTTAGGCTTAAATATCGAAATACGTGATTGATGAAAAATTTACGAGAATTACGTGATTATTTTATAGGTGACGATTGATTTTTGTTCAGTACTGCTGTGGAGAAATTCTGATAAGCTAAGAAGTTCAGGTAAGCAGGATTCATATGTTAGACTTTGCATAAAAATAAAACGGGCTGAGGTTATTTTTGAAAAATATGCATGTTTTGTTATGAAAAGAAATTTGAACTACCTCAGTTATTTGTCATGTATTACTCATGAGACTCTGTTTAAGAATAAAGTATTTTTCTGGCATGACTGGTGTAGACATGAGCTTATTTTCTGGCATTTTGTTTCTGAACTTTGCAAAAGAGAGCAAATATGAAATTTTGTGCGTAAATTATATTTTTGTGATCTGATTCTGTTATGTTCTGAAGATATTCTGTACTCTGATATGATGTGATTTCTGAAAACTTTTGGCATGGCATTCTGAATTGGGATTTGGTTTGTGGATGATGATCTATTTGACCTACCACGGGTGCTAATAGTGGCTTCTGTTTGGGTTGGTACCAACTGCTCTGTTTCTGGTGCACCCACTTTGGAAACAAAGTGGTTTTTCTGGTGGTCTTTCCTGTGTGCACACTTGGGGCTCCAAGAACAAATAAGGGGAAGATTCACATTCTGTTTCTGCTCGGTTAGCTACCGAGATTTGCACAACCCTTCCACGGGGGTTAAACGTGGCCTTTGATGTGATATGATGTTCTGGTATGATGGATGTCAGTTATGCTATGTCAAAAGACTTTGAATAAGAATATTTTCTGAAACTTTCACTCTGATATTTTGATAACATGTTCTGATTCTGCATTCTGAAAGTAAAAATATTTTGTTCTACATTTTGAACTCTGTAAATGCTCATGTTTGCACACTAGTATATGTTCTTTGCTTACTAAGTTGTTGATAACTCACCCCTTATCTCCAAATATTTTTCAGATAATTTTGATGGTTCAACTGGAACAAGAGTATGAAGTTTTAGCATGGTGTGATGATCGTAGTGGAATAAGTGTCTGAGGGTACAAGTGCTTATTTGAGAGTCGTAGTTAGTAAATTGATTTATTTTCGGTTATTTTGATTTGGTGAGTTAAGGATATTCTCGAGTCTTTGGAGGGTTTTTAATTTATGTTATTGAGAATTTATTTATTGTCCCTATAAAGGAATATAGATATTTGGGTTGAATAAATGAATTAATATTTCATGGAGTTTTCTGGATTTTATAGTTGTGTTATTGAAGTTGATATTAAGTATTAAGAGCTAACTCTCCAGACCTTCGGGATAGGGCGTTACATGTCTCCCGTTCCTTAACACAGAAATCAGTATTAGAAAATTCACAATTCAAGGGATAGTGATCAGTAAGTCTCGTTTTAGATGAGGAACATGCAGGACATTATTAAGGGGTAGGACTTGAGTTTCATTGTTAAGAGTAGCATCACCAACATATTTAATTGCTAGTAATGTACCATCTCCAACAGTGCCAAGATAGGGATGTATATTTTTTAACATACCAGAGTTACCTGTCATGTGATTTAAGGCCCTCGTGTCTGATGCCCATTCAGTATCAAAGATAGTGTTGTCAAGGGTGAGAGCAGCCAGAGCCTATGGGAGTTCATCTTGTTTGAGAGATTTTGTTGTTAAGTGCCAACAGATCATTGCAATGTGACCCATGACACCGCAAATTTGACAGGAATCATTGTGATACATTTCATGTTCAGCTAGTGTCATTTGTCGTTGTCTTGGAGGAGGTGGTCTCCGAGACAGAGAGCCTTGTTTGTTGTTGTCATGACCCGTCTGTTTGTGGGAGTTGACATGTTCTTGGTTGTTGAAATTCTGATTGTGCGCTTGGAACCCACGACCATTTGAGTTGAATTGATTTTGTGATCCTCGATTGGTGGAATTATACTGTTGGGAATGCTACTTTTGACCATAAAAACCCAACTGGTGAGTGGATGTATTAGTAGTGAACCAGTTTTGATGTTGTTCATAACCTTGCAGCAAGGACACCAATTCAGTGTATGTTGGACGTGGCGGCTTTAACATGGTTGTGGTGAAGGAATCATACTTTGGTCCTAAATTTGTGAGGAGAGAAAAAACTTTGATTTTTTCAATTACAAGGCTTCCTATGGCTGCTAGATTGACACAGATGCCCTTGAAATTGTAAATATGTTTAGCAATGGTTGTGTTGTCATCTTTGAATAGATAAGTCATCTACCGACGAAGAGTGAACTCTCTTTCCTGAGAGTCTTGTGCATATGCTTCTTTGAGAGTATCCCAAACAGATTGGATTGTGTCTAGGCCAATAACAAGGCCAAGTGCTTCTTTTGAAAGTGTGCCAATAAGCCATCCGCGAAGAAGTTGATCTGATTTTTGCCACGGGATGATTGCATCTGTGGACTGATCTGTAGAGTTGTTTGTGCCTGGTGTGGTGGGCATGGTCGGTTTGGGTGTTTCTCCTGTGAGATGACCAACCATGTCTTGGCTTTCAGCAAGAGCCAGAGCTTGTTCACACCATAGAGGGCAATTGTCTTGTTTTAATTTGAGAGTGATGAAATTGTTGACGTTGTGAGAAAGAGAGGCCATTGAGACTGAAAAAAAGAAAAGAAAAAAGAAGCTTGTTGCTCACACTGGCTATGATACCAAGAAAGTTGAGAAATGAAGCAAAATATCACTTTGTATATCTTTAACATAAACAACAAGCAGAGATTACAAGCTGCATTTAAACAGAAAGACTATGACAGAAGGACATTATACAATGAGGAAAGTAAGAGAGTATCGTGGACTATAATATTTAATTGAAGGTGTTGAGATATACAAGGACACTTTGAATATTTTCCCTTGATTTTAGACAGAGATCTTCATGCTATGATTGAGTCATATTAGTCCATGAGCTGTACTCAAATCTGACTTGCCATCCGAAATTGTCTCCATAGATTTGTGCTGATCGTGAGGATGTTTATCACTCAACGGTATGGTAGTTTTCTTATTTCTACAAGAAGCATCCTCTACGTGCTCTGTTTGTGGGAGTTGAGTTGGCTGATGTGCCTTAATAGTTCTGAGTTTGATCTCTGACTCTATAGTACTCTATCATATTTAATTTAAATATTTTACATGTTAGACCCACTCATTGAGAGAGAGGTTATAAGCCCACACGTGATGGGGAGTAGTGTTAAAATATAAAATAAATAATAAAATGTCTCATCATAGTAGGATAAGAGTAAGATGATAATGAAATTTATAGAATCTTTTTTTGCGTATTATATGCATCTCTCCCCTCTAAGCCGGCTAGAACTCTCTTATAAGGATCTTAGTGCCAATTAATAGAGTGTTAGAATCGCTTTCACATATATAGATGGCACTAGCTAAGGCAAACCAACAGAGATGAGATTCTCATTTAATCCTATTGGGGGCCATGAGCCCAGTTTGGTTGTTGTCTATGCATGCAGATGCATGTTACTCGGAACATGACTTTGCCAATAACATTTATTTTTGCTCACCCCACAAGCATTTAAGGGATCGTATATGCATCGATCGAGCATTATATTATGCATGTGTGCGCCAGCTGCCACAGTTACCAGCTAGATATATAGAATGGCTACATATATATACATTGTTGACTTTGTTGCCCATTTTGTTGTTGATACAGTAATCATTCTTTCCCTTTCATGCCATAAACTAGCTTGGTTGATTTTTCTAACTCATTAAAGTGAGAAATATGAACGGCAAAATTTTAATAGTAAAAGGCCATCGATCTATGCATTTATTGTCATGAGGAAGTCATGTTACCGTCATTCATCACAAAAAGGAGAAATGTGTTATCATCAATCATGCATCATGAGGTCGAGCAAGTACTTTTGGTTTTTAATTACGGTCGAGCAACTATTTAATTGTGACCAATTATTTTCTACGAATATCGCTATTTATGTTAAAATGAGTCTGTTTCGTCATAAATAGTTATTATCGTTGCAAATAATCTGTCACAAATACTTATTTTTTCTTATTGTGAATATGGTGGAATAAGCTAGCTGAGGCAACCACCAAACCAAGATTTTAGAGAAAAATAAATAACTGTATGTATTCTAATGCAGTAGTACATATGGAGACGACGGATCCCTTAAGCATCTATCTAAAAGACCATCCAATTAGAAGCATTAATTATTTTCAAATGCAGTAGTACATAAGGGAGTTGCATGATTAAGGAAGCTTTTTTAGTTCTCTCTTTACAAGATAAAGAGGAAGAAGAAGGAGATGATGAACGAAAGGATATTAATCTAGGACCATTATCTCCTTATTGCATGCTACGTCCCTCTCTTATACACAAAGCATTAATTTATCTTTCTTATTATAGTTGTTTTCTCCTTTTATTAGCCTGTGAGCTATCTCATTAGTTGGTACAGCAATTGTTAGCTAGGGCATATGTCTCGATTGTAGCTAGCTAGGCTGTCAAAGTGTGCCATCTCATTGGTTTAGACATTGTCTTATATATATCATGTGTGGTTCACGATCTAATCATCTTATCCCTGGTCTCAATAACAATTAAATTTGCTTTGAATGTAGGGACTAAAGTATATTGAATGATTGTACTGTTTTACCACCTCTTTACACGTGTCATGTACGTACGTGTCATATTGAATTATTTTTATTGTTGATTTAACTTTTTATATCATATTTAATTTTCATATTATTATTTTTCTTCTCAGCATTTTCCAAGTGATTGCATTAATACATTTCAAAATCCCATCATGTATTGCAATGCAAAACCAGTACAAGAAGTTCTGAGCCAGCAAACAGAGGCAGCAGGGCCGGCCTTGGCACTACATGAGTCTCATAAACGCATCCGCGTGAAATTAATGCTTCTATCCAACTCCCTCAACTGTTAAAGCAAAACCATGCCCATCCCTTCATTTTCTCTCTCTCCCCTGACTATATATACTTCTACTTAGCTTTTGAAGTCCTCATTCTCCTACTTAAACACACACAAAACCCAGTAGGATCCCTTTTCTCCTTCCATTTTCTTTCCTTTCCAACTTTCTTCAATGGCGAAGGAGCTTCGGAAAATGGGGGTGCAAGTGTCTGTGCTGGTGCTGTTGCTCTTGAATTTCTGGTGCAAGGCAGCAGAAGCAGAGCCCCAAGTGCCTTGCTACTTCATATTCGGGGACTCTTTGGTGGATAATGGAAATAACAACCAACTCCAATCGTTGGCTAGGGCTAACTACATGCCTTATGGAGTTGACTTCCCCGAGGGACCCACTGGAAGGTTCTCCAATGGTAAAACTACTGTTGATGTCATTGGTGAGCTCTCTTATCATTTAGTTTTCTCTCAAATTGACTAAGGTCTTGATCTTGATATTTAGTTTAAAATCTTTACTTTTGTACGTAGTCATATCACGTTAATCACTCGTAATACTACTTGTTTTATTGAATGTGGAACGTCTTAATATTCATGAATGCATTCACAACAGTTTCATTACTCAAACTTATGACATTTAGCAACCTGCAGATGGTATTAAATTGAAACCATCAGCCTCGTCATTATTATGAAAATGACAGTACCCTGCTTAATGGGTCAACAAATATTTGTGTGTTCTTTTCTTTGATAAAATATTTTTTTTCGTGTTTAGATGTAGAATATGTGGTGAAAATTCAATTTAAGTTTCAATACTTGTGATGAGTTTTCCAAAATGAGTAGCATTCCCTTGGCTTAAGCTATGAATGAGTGTTAGATGTCAGTAATATTACATACAGTTATAAGATATTTGAAAAAAATAAGGTCTATCATTAAAAAGAGCACGTAAGACTTGTATACCTTTATAAAACTGTACAAACTATTTCCCCTTACTAAGAAGTTCAAAAGACTCCTTTTTTTTTTTTTTTCCTTTATTTCTAGTTTTTCAATTTATTTTATAGAGTTCCAAGGGCGGGGAGCTGATTTTTTAGTGTACTTTAAATATTTTATCAAGAATAAATCATCAGGGGAATTTGGTTTTTCATTTTTAGTTACTTCAATTTCTCGAATTTAAATTAAAGAAAAATTTTACTCATCATTCTTAAATCATATACCACACATGATTTATTTATTTATTTTCGTTGTTAAGTGTGTGGTATATGAATGATGAGTAGAAAAGTTATTTTAATTTAGCAAGAATAAAACAAATAAAATAAATAAAAAATAAAAAAACAAATGTACTGTATGGTACAGAGATGATGAATAAAATGACTGTAATAATTCTACTTAACATCTCACATACTACACCTTTTTAAAATTATTTTTTTATGATAAATATATGATGTATGGATAATGAGTAGAATAATTCAATTAATTTAATATAAATAAAAAAATTAATATATAAGATGCGTGGTCATGTGGGACATCCCTAATGCTCTAGTAAATAAGTAGTCGTTCAAAAATGAACAAGGTGTCATGAAAGCGCATTTAATAGAAGCGGAGTCGTTTGGTGTGTGCCTGTTGCCCTTAAATCTGACAACTTTTATTTTCTTTCACCAAACATTTCACCAAACATTAAAAACATCGCAGTCTCTTCAACCAACTAGATTCTTTTCGCGGTAAAAGGACAGAAGTTTTTACAATGGCACTGTCCTTTTTACTGCCTTGTAAATTATATTGCGATTATTTTTATAATTTTTTATATAATTATATTTTGAAATAAAGATATCTTTATAAATAAAGATATTTCTAAAAGGTAATTTATAAAATATATTTATTTTTTATTTTTTTTATAAAGAATGGTGAAAAACGATTATGTCAAACATAATATTTATCATTTTTTATTGATGTGATTAAAGTCTTTTATATTAATAAGTAGGGAAATATTTTAGACATAAAGGTAAACTCACAAATTGATGTGGTTTGATATGACACGTTAGAACGTAAAATTATTTTTATTGTAAAGTAAATCTAACAGATCTCATTAAATTACATCAGTTTATAATTTACTTTTGTGTAATCTTTTTGTATACGTAATAATCCTCAAATAAGTACGACCAAGACCGATAAATTCAGGATGAAAAGTATACTATTTTGGATTTGTTTCACTGTGTTCAAGAAGGCTAGTTGCTAAAGTGCAGGTCTAAAATACATTTTTGACATCTACAGACTACAGCTGGGCTTATGAAAATCGTGCTGCATAGCAGCAATCTAAAATACTTCTTTTGTTTTTGTTTCCAATCGACAGCTGAGCTTTTGGGCTTCGATGATTATATACCTCCCTATGCAACAGCAAGAGGTCGAGACATACTTGGAGGAGTGAATTATGCATCAGCAGCCGCTGGAATCAGGGAGGAAACTGGACGCCAACTGGTACCAAAAATGTTTCATGACTCACTTTTTCATTGACAAAGTAGTTATGATGAGTTCAGGTTATGTGCTGTGGTTCAGTTTTAAAGGAACCCTCATTCATGCAGGGAGGCAGGATTAGCTTCAGTGGGCAGGTGAAAAACTACCAAGACACAGTCTCACAAGTGGTGAACTTACTTGGAGATGAAGACTCTGCTGCACAATACCTAAGCAAATGTATATACTCGATTGGATTGGGTAGCAATGACTACCTTAACAACTATTTCATGCCCCAATATTACTCCACTGGCAACCAATATACTCCTGATCAATATGCAGATGTTCTTATTGAACAATATACAGAACAACTCAAGGTCAGTACTACATTTCCAGCTTACTCTTTACTTTTGGCTTTTTCCCTAGGAAACTGAGCTAAAATGGGCTGAGCTGAGCCTTAAAACCGGCTCTAGGTGACTGGCCAAAATGGGCATTACCTGTTAAGACTTCAATGTTACATTGCCAGTTATAAACTTCTTTCTTTTGGGTTGGGGAAGTGGGCACAGTACTCTGGCCTTACTGAATGTGCACCCTTCAACAAAACTGGCATTAATGGTCAAGTTACCCTAGTAATCTGCATTTGGGAAACCATGTAATATTTGGACAGGTTTCATGGTACAGATCTTGTATGACTATGGAGCAAGGAGAATGGCCTTGTTTGGACTAGGTCAGATAGGCTGCAGCCCAAATGAATTGGCTCAAAATAGTCAGGATGGGTCAACATGTGTACAGAAAATCAATTCTGCCAACCAGATATTCAACAACAGGTTGAAATCACTTGTCACTAATCTCAACAGCAATACACCAGATGCAAGATTCATCTATGTAGACTCTTTTGGGATTTTCCAAGATATTATAAGCCGTCCTTCATCTTTCGGTAAAATCATTTCCATTCAATTCTAGTTGAAATTAATCTTTATATGATTAAGGAGGAACAAGGGCCATTATTTATATTGAGGTATTCATGCATGCTTTGTACATCTTTCTTTGGCAACTTTAGGTTTCAGTGTAACAAATGCCGGTTGCTGTGGTGTGGGAAGGAACAATGGGCAAATTACATGTCTACCTCTTCAAACTCCATGCCAAAATAGGGATGAGTATCTCTTTTGGGATGCTTTTCATCCAACTGAGGCAGGGAACGCCATTGTGGCCAGGAGAGCTTACAGTGCTGAGTCTGCATCGGACGCTTACCCGATTGATATCAGACGATTGGCCTTGCTATGAAAAGATCATGGAGATATTAATGGTTGTGATTTGGGCGACAATTAAGATGCATGGAAAGTTGCTGATAATTGTGTTTCATTACTATTGTAACTATGAACCTAAAGATCTATGATCCGAACTCCAATGTCCATTTCGTGGTTTGTGCAAATCATATCTATGAATCTTGTTTATAATTTTGAGCTTAAATACTGATACACATCTCAACTTTCCTCTTTTCCTTGCCATTCTTGAAAACGGAACAGTAAGAAATCAATGATTTGTTTTATAGCATTATTAAGCTTTTTAAAACATAAAATTAGCAATACAAAAAATGAGCATTTATAAAGAATAATTATTTATGACGAAAATATATTCATTTTTGTAAAAAATGATCATTTTGATAGGAAATAACTGACAACAAAAAAGCAATTTTTAAGTACAAGAGAAAGCCAACTAAATTTGAACTAAAATGAGTACAAGCTCAACTATTTAAGTTAGTATCCACACTGAATATTTCTTTTCTCTAATATGCCCTATAACATTAATTGTTAATTTTGTGTTAACCGAAATATTTATATGAGTAGCAATAAATGTTGTAAGGTCTACTTCATGTGTCTATCTTTCTCGTTTGAGCTTCTTAAGTTTGGATAATATTTGAATGGGCCTTGACCTGGTTCCTTTTAAATATGTTTCTTCCAACTCAATCTTATAGAACTTGATTTTAATTTTAATTAGGGGTGAAGACCGACATATATGGTTTCCATTTTGGTCCGACACAAAAATGAAACTGAACCAATTACTGTTTTCTTTCGTGTTTAAAACCAGCCGAACCGGCCGATTAAAGTGGAGAAAGCTAGCATGCTCGGTTTCAGAGTAATTCCAATCAGTTCGTCGATTTCCCATTGGCAGTGCGATGAGAGAGATAGAGAAAGAGAGAGAGATTGTTGGTCCTATATGATAGAGAAGAGAGAGATGCCGGCAGACGTTGTCGCGTGAGAGAGGAGAGAGAGTTTGAGAGAAATAGAGAATCCGGAGAATAAGGGGGAAGGGAGGGGGCAAGGAGTATTAAACCTTAAATCTAAATGACGTTATTTAGTGTATTAAACAGATGGCTTCATTTCATTTTAATTTTTTCTAAACAATACATGTAAAATGACATCATGTAACTCACTTAAGTGAAATAACATTGTTTTACATAAGATATATATATATATATATATATATATATATATTGGTCGGTTCGATAGTTTGAACCAGATCGAACTGGCCGACATCAATTTCCTATTACTGACCAATCGATTCTCTGCCAGTTTCAGTCGGTTCTGGACTCCAATGGCCAATTCATGTCAATGATGACCAGTTCTGTCGCTTTCATTACCGCCCTAATTTTAATCACTTCTTACCGTGGCTAAAACAATTTTGATTTTAAATCGAGAAAATTGGATGCGATATAGTTACATTCATGCAAAACTTAATTTTGTTGGAATCTATATAACTCAGTGTATAGTCTCTCTCTACTCTCCTCCTACTTTCCCTTCAAACTTTCCTTATTTTCTTCTGCTTTATCATTTTACACAAGATAATGTTTTTCTACTTTCTCCTCAGCATGCTTTAATTACCATTTTTCCTCCTTAACTTCGAACATATAATTTTTTTTTTTGTTAAAGTGAGAAAACTTATCTCTAGATTTTGATAAATTATTATCATAAATGTCCATCACATATCTCTAAAATTGAGAAAATAACACAAACAAACTTCCTCCACTAATCCATCCGACCCCGTACTCATCGGACTCAGTCCGGCAAAACTAACCAGATCACAATGAAATAAGTTAGTGCAAAAATACATTTAAATCGCGAAAGTTCTTTGGAGAAATACTTACAGTACTATATAGTAATTTTCGGAGGATCACGAAAGTGCAAGAAGTGACGTCTCAGCAACGTAACAGTGCAAAATGCACTGTGGCCGTGGGTCTCAAAAACTCACTTTTAAACGGGGACAAACGAAGACCCAAAATTGATAGGGTAGGGCCTAGGGATGTCGGTGAAGCTAGTGGTGATGGTGGTGGTTGGTCGTGGGTGGCGGTGCAATGGGTGATTGAAGATAAAAAATACCCAAATTGAAAATGAGGTTGTATGTGCTTCACTGGTGACGGATCGGAGCTGGGGTTAGATCCATTGGGTTGCTAGGAGGTCGAGGATGAAGTGGTGAAGAAATGGTGGCCGGTGGTGGCGCGATGGCGGCGCGCGAGCGCAAGAGGTGCCGCGACTTGGTGTTGCGCGTGGGGGCTATCGGCGGCGATGGAGGAGCTGGAAATGGAGGGAGTTGGTCGCTGGCTAGTGGGGAAGCCGAAGGGAGGGGCAGTGGCATGCACAGCGGCTCGCGGCGGTGGCTGGGAGGAAAGGAAGGAAACGCACGGGAGAGAGAGGGAGGACGTCGCGCGCGGGGGGTGGGACAAGAGAGAGAGAGGAGAAAAAGAAAGAAGAAGAAAAGAAAAAGGAAAAAAGAAAAAAGTGAGGGAAAGAAATGAGGTCCAATTCTCACATCTTGGGTCACAAAAATGATCCAACGAAAACGATTTTAAAACAGGAAGTTGAATAAAATAATTTAAACGTAATGATAAAATGAAATATCACCAATCATCGAAACAAATTTCAACCAAGAGCCTCAATGTGTCTTTTTCTGGGTTATCCACCAAACATCAAAGGTTATAAAGTTCTTGATCTTCTCACTCTTAAAACCTTTGTATCCAGGAATGTGGTTTTTCATGAATCCATTTTTCCTTCCATACCAAACACTGTCCATACACCTTTTACTTTTCCTAATTTTCCTCAAATCTATGACTTAACAAAATCCAATATGCCATTTACTCAACAACCTTATGATACACTCGCTGATATATCTTCTGATATGCCTTAACAACCTATGTCTTCAAATTTCCAAATTGAAAATCTTAGAAGGTCTGAAAGAATCAGGCACCCTCCTGCATATTTATATGACTTTTACTGTGACAGAATGACTTAGACAACTTCAGTACCTCTAGCATCTCTCAGTTGTAGTTCTCTTCTTTCCTCTGGTAAGCCTTACTCTATACTCAATTTTCTCTCTAATTCCCAATTATCTTTGCAATATAAAGCCTTCGTATCTACAATTTCTTTCACTTTTGAACCCAAAACTTTTAAACAAGCCATCTCCCATCCTCAACGGCAAACTGCTATGGCAGAAGAAATCAATGCTCTTGAAATAAACAAGACTTGGGAACTTACTATTTTACCTCGAAATAAGATTGCAATAGGTTGTAAATGGGTTTATCGTGTCAAATTCAAAGCTGATGGCACAGTTGAAAGGTATAAGGCTAGACTAGTAGCAAAGGGATACATTCAACATGAAGGTTTTGATTTTTCTGATACGTATTCTCCTATTGCAAAAATGACAACTGTAAGAGTTTTACTTGCTGTTGCTGCAATAAAACATTGGCATTTACATCAACTAGATGTAAACAATGTTTTTTTGAATGGAGACCTCGATGAAGAAGTGTATATGCAGTTGCCACCAGGGTATTCATCTTCTAATGACCCTTGAGTATGCAAACTTATGAAGAGTCTTTATGGTTTGAAACAGGCCTCAAGATAGTCATTTTCCAAACTGTCCTCTTCTTTGATTCAATATGGTTTTACTCAAGGCAAATCAAATTCATCTCTGTTCATCAAACAAACCTCCACAGGTTTTATAGTTTTGCTCATATATGTTGATGATGTTTTTCTTGCTTCTAATAACATCGATCAGATCAATCTTGTGAAGAAATTTTTACATCATTCTTTTGCCATTAAGGATCTGGGAGACTTAAAATACTTGTTGGGAATAGAAGTAGCCAGATCAGCCAAGGGTATCACATTGTGTCAAAGGAAGTATGCTCTTGATATTTTGCAAGACAGTGGCTTTTCTGGTTGCAAACTAGTAGCCTTTCCTATGGAATCCACTCTAAAGCTAAGTGCAAGTGATTCTTCTTCTCCCTTATTTGATCCTATCTCATATAAAAGACTTGTTGGTCGATTACTGTATCTCACCATAACCAGACCTGATTTAACTTACTCAGTTCAAGCCTTAAGTCAATTTATGGCTACTCCTAGCACCATACATATTCAAGCTGCTGAGAGAGTACTTCTATACATCAAAGCCAAACCAGGTCAAGAGATTTTATTGTCTACAACATCTCCCTTACATTTAAAAGCATATACTGATAGTGATTGGGGTGGCTGCCTGGATACTAGAAGAAGTGTGACTAGTTTCATAGTTTTTACAGGAGATTCTCTTATCTCTTGGAAATCAAAGAAGCAACCTACTGTTAACAGATCATCTGCTGAATCTGAATACAGGGCTTTAGCATCTACAACTTGTGAGATTCAATGGCTATTTTACCTTCTGGTTGACTTAAATGTTCCTCATTCTGAATTTGTCAATGGCTTTAGCATCTCCTGTGGCGGAGTGCGGGCACAACCAGGTGATGTCAAGTACTATTTTTATTATTCTAGTCTTACATAAATACATAAATGTTCTGCTTCGGTAACATATGGACCTTTGCACTTAATTTATTTGGATTATCATATGCGAAATCATATGTTTTAATGTTGTAGAGTATGGATCTGAATGAATTGTTTTTACAAGAGGTGATGTGTATAGTTATGGAATTTTATTAATGGAAACTTTCACAAGAAAGAAGCCCGTTGATGATATGTTTACCGGCGAAATGAGCTTGAAGCATTTATTAGAGGAATCATTTTCACCTTCGATACTTGAAGTTATTGACTCCAATTTGCTGAGCAATCAAAGTGACTATGCTACTATGGAGACCTGCTTATCAACAACTATGGGATTGGCTTTGCATTGTTGTACAAATTTGCCTGAACAGAGGATCGATATAAAAAATGTTTTAGCTAGACTTAACAAGATCAAATTAAAGTATCTACATGATCAGCAATCGGGCTAGTCAAGTAGAGTTTATTACCAAGGTATGCAATTTATCTACCACACTTTTTAGAACTTGTTCATGAACTTTTGATTAATTATTAATACTAGTGCAGCTATACTTGCTTAAACAAATAGATGCTCACATAATTGTCTTCTATTGTTGGTGTGATAAATTTGCCCTTTCTGTTTTACCAATGCACATCTTTGTAGAAATCAATCAAATTATTGTCCTTCTACTCGTCATAAAAATACCAGTCACATTACTATAGTATTCCACATATTGACCAACTAGAGTTCGCCACAACACCTACGACATGGAATTATGGTAATACCTTTCTCTCCATTAGTACAATAAATGATGTCCTTCCACTTGTGTGGTTGACCTCTTGTTTATTCCTATTTTCTTCGTTCTGTCTAGACATTTTCTGCAACAAAACAGATTTTCATCAGCATGCTTAAGTTCTAATGAATGGATGCCAATAGGAAAAAGGTTAAACTTAAAATAGTTATTAGATTTGGAAAATTATAAAGTAACTTCTCCATATATAGAATCTGTCCAAAAATTATTCTTTTACAGTTATATAGCTATATAATCACATTGGCTACCCAATTATGTATATTAGTTATAACAATTCATCACTTAACTATGCTCTAGTTAAATTAATATTTTTAGATTGTATGGGGGTTGGAAATTCCATATGTAATAGTTATCTATTAGACACAATTATAAACTTCTACTAGCATCAAATTCAGAGTTAACCAAATCTGTACAATTTTGGCCATCTTACCATTATTATCAGCTATATGTCATCCACTAATGTACACAAGTCTAAACCACCTTCTAGATACGTAAGTATAAGCTTACAGCCACATTAGAACAAAGTTAAACATATGAATTTTGATATGGATATATAGTTCTTACCTTGAATGAATTACTCCCCCACCGATTGCATAACCACTCCCAAACTGGCTACTCTACCAACCCACCTCCATTAGCTAGTGCCTCCTCATGTCTTGCATAACCCAAGTATTTAAGGTGTAGCTTGTAATGAAACGCATTATATGCATGAGATAATTGACTTGTGACTGTCCAACGATTATTTTTATTCGTCCAATCCAAGACAAAATCAGCCTATCAATGTCATTGAGTAAAAACCCATCTCATAATTTTTTAGTATTTTGCACAATTGTCTCAATAATTGAGAGAAATTTTTTAAACCCAATATCTCCATAGTTTATTACAAAAGCTCATGGGTTTTAACTCATATCTAGGTTCATTTACTTGCTTCACATTGGGAAGTCAGGATAAGCATATATAACTTCTAATAAGCAAGAAAATTCTTATAGTAGTTCTTGATTCAAATTACAGCATGCTTATTGTGCCTTTTCATCAAAAGAACTTCTTGAAATTATTTAATTAATAGCACTTAGCAAATCAATAGTATGAACCAGAAAAATGAAAGCCATACTCGAACTCGTTTAATAAGTTCCTCTTTCTCTTTTTCATCGACAACACTCCAACTAACATGCCTCATTTCCGCATAGTGTTTCACGATCTATGTAACTCTCGTTGTGTAGACTGTTCTGTTGTTGCATGATGGACCTATCTTCCTATCTTTTATCTCAAGCAGTATCTTGCCAAACTTTCGCATCCTCCCAAACTCCGTACCTTTGGCTACACCCCTACGACGTTGGCTAGTGTTTGCTACTATACCAGCAACACAAACAACAGTATATGCTATTAACCATATGCATGCTATTGGAATATAAAGCTAATAATAAAGCATCACATGTCTGAAGTGATTAAACCATGCATGGAGTATATATAATACATCTGTATATTGGAATATGCATGCTATTAAACCATGCATGGAGTATATATAGTACCTCCAGAGGAGCAACACAAGCGTAATATTTATGAAATACCAGCAGGAAAGAATGTAACTTATACTTACCATTGTTTGTCGTATTGACCTCTATAGGAGTAGAAGGATGCAAAAATGATGGATGTAAGTAATCTGGGGGTTGAGTGGAATCATTAGAGTCCACGGTAGCAGCTTCATCTCTCAAACTCCAACCTGCTAGTTCTGGCTGTGGGTTTCATCCAACGGGCTGCAACACTCCAGCTTGCATAGGTCCAAAAGCTCCTCAGCCTCTCCATCTGGTGCTATGACTCATTGCTACTACATTATGGCCATGAAACCAGCACAAGAGAAGCAAGTATTTCAGATGCTCTGTAAACTCCAGCTAACACACATCAACTAGAGTTAGGCTGCCAAGTTTGTAGCTGTACAGAAGTGAAATCATGTACCTTCTCAGATATGCAAAAATGGATGGTACTGAAGATACTGAAGATAGTGCTCACACAACTTTGCAGCTTCACCCAGTAGAAATGGAAAAACCCATCACGCTGGTATTTCAAGAGATTAGCTAGACAGATGACAATTGGTATTCGATAAACAACATTCTCGCTTAAATGCTTACCCATCTCTCGCTTAGATAATTAGACCCAACGTACTAAGTAGATCTAGTCTACAGCTTCTGTAGTAGTATGTCACTCAAGAAGGACATATATCAGCAGTAGTTAGCCATCATTTGGTTTTATATATTACTTTTATATTATAAGGAGAAGCTACCATGTTCAGCCAGCTGTATTTCCAACTGGCAAGTAAAAGACACGCCATGCCTGATAACTTTTAATACATATATATATATATATATATATATATATCACTACAACACAATAGCTTTTTAGTGACGGTTGGGACATTGTGACAGTCCCTAGACCGTCACTAAAAGGCATTTTCTGTGACAGTTTCTGGAAACCGTCACTAAAGATAGAATGAAATTTTTTTACGTTCCAACGTATGGGAAATATACGTTCGAACGTCACATATACGTTCGAACGTTATGTCTGTTTACGTTTGAACTTAAAATGTTTTGGCGCAACCGTTCGAATGTTATTAATTAACGTTCGAACGTAAAATGTTTGCACCAATGTTCGAACATTAAGTAATAACATTCGAACGTTCATTGTAAATTTAAATTAAATGACTTTAATTTAAAAATTATGTGATTTTTATTATGCATAATTTGTGAACAAGTCTAAAAAATTGAATTGTATATATTTATATATATATAATTTGTAATATATAAATATATATTTATGTTTATATATATTTGAAATGCAGTGATTTAGTATTAAAGTTGGAAAATATAACATCAAAGAAGATTAAAAATTGAAATTAAAAAACGATAGAAATATTCAATAATATTTTTCGTTACAAATATTAAAAATAAAATAAAAAATTTGGTAGAATGTAGTAAACAACAGTCAGATGATAACGTTATCCGCAAAAGTCGAACTCCGTACCTCAGTCAAGGTATCAACCTTGTCGTTGAGGATAGTTACACGATGGGTGAGTTCGACAACAGACGCCGATATAGCCTCGAGCGATCGATCGATCTTATGATCGATATGCGCAGTCAGCTGTGAGATGACCGCATCAACCCAAGCAGGCGCACATCTCCTGCAGATGTACTCGGCGTATGCTGACTACTACTCCCGACATGACCTGGCTCAAGCTGCGTCGGAGGAACTAGATCCTCTACAGGGGGTTGCTGACGTCCCCTCCCCTGTCCAATGCTACGTCGATGCATGGTCATGTCGAGGGGGCTCATCTAATCTTTGACCCACTCCTCTGGCTGGGTCGGCACTCCCTGTGCAAGTAATAGTCGGCTGATTAGGACACCGTATGGGAGATTATTCGTGGAGACGATGCTCGCCTCGTAACGGATCCTCTCAAAGATGTGCAGTGGCAAATCTATAGGATCTCCACGTGCCACTCGTATGAAAAATTATGCCCGAAGCTGACTAAATGTGGTTTTATGAGCCACGGGATCGACATTTGTTGCAACAATAAGGTGCAACATGCGGAAGAAATGCAGCAGATGGTTCTGGTTGAAGGCGTTCTTCTGCTCGATCTGCATGCGGTCCCTCCCGGTGAGGATGTAGAAATCCTCGTCTTGGTCATCATCCCGAGCCTCGACGCCAGTATCCTCAGCCTTTGATTGGCCTGCATCTCTGGCTGATGCTGGCTCAAATGGGCGGCCAGTAGATGATGTAGAAGTACCTACATCCTCACGGGGTGTTGAGTGTGCAGATGTCTCAACTCCTCGACGAATCCCGAGGTGCTCGCCGATGACATCTGGTGATACCTCAATGGAAACACCGTGTACAGTCACGGTGTGAGAGGATGCATCTTGAGACATGTCACACATCCCCATATAGAATTCTTGAACCATTGAGGGGTATACCTTCCCCCTCAATGTGCAAATATTTCCCCAGCCTCTACTAATGAAAACATCTCTCAAGTTCGTCTGCTGCCAACAGAGTTCGTCGAACTAATTAATCAGGACCTTTCACTTTACCATAACAGTACGAGCTCCGATACGGGAAGTGTCCGACGTGGCTCCTTCCCTCCCTCGTTTCCTAGTATGCAGTGGAAGAGCCATATCCTGAAAATAGAAAAAGAAAAAAAATTATTTACATTAATGCATTTTTTTGTATTAATTTTAAGCTGCTCTGCATTAACGTTCGAACATTTTACCTTTAACGTTTGAACGTTAAAGGTAAAACGTTCGGATGTTTATTTATACGTTCGTACGTAAAATAATGTAAATAAATTTACATTCGAACGTAAAACATATACGTTCGAATGTAAAACATAGACGTTCGAACATAATAGTAAATAAATATTGGCTGACGTACGTTAAGACGTTTATATTATACGTTCGAACGTATTTGTTTTACGTGTGAACGTAAATACGAACGTCCGAACGTCGAAGTATGAATAGCGTAGAAAATCACTACGTTCGGACGTTATAATTAAACATCCGACCGTATGTGATTTACGAGCGAAAGTAAAATATTCACATTCGAACGTATGTCGTTTAATAATATTTAAAAAGTAGTACGTCCAAACGTATACATTAAACGTTTAGACCGAAAATTGATGACTATGACGTCCGAATGTAAGACAATGAACGTTCGAACGTAGAAGCCGTAACGGCTCTGTAATTTAAACGTCGTACATTCGAACGTCTTGATGAAATGTTCGAACGTTACGATGTAGAATGGCTGAGTTGACTCAGCCATTATTGAAATCTCAAAAATTTCTCTACACGGTTCTAAATGCTGAAATGTCACCGTAGAAATGAAGTATACACTTCAAGAAACATTTCTACGTTACTTCATTTCTACGGTGACTATTCGGCCAATGGCTGGCCGTGGTGGCCGGAAAATGGAGTTGAAAATCCGGCCACCACTTATCCGGTTTTAAACAAAACTCAATCCAAATCTCAATAAAATACATGTTATTTGAATAAAAGATGAATGCCTACCTTTTAGTGACGGTTGTGGCGGAGTTAACGGTGGCGGTGACGGAGGCGTGGCGGCGTGCAATGGAGTAGATGATGGTATAGTTTTGGAAATGTCGTTTCGACGTTCGGTTTTGGCCTTATATACAGATAACGTTCGAACGTAATTATTATTACGTTCGAACGTTTGTCAATTTAATTTCCAAAATATTATCTATAATATATTATATCATAAATGTTTATGTTATATATTAGGATGTTATATAATACTATTGACAATTAGATTAATTGGTTTTTTTGTGAGTGCTTGTTATATTTCTAAAGTTTAGCAATATGTTTATACATGTTTTTGTGATTTTTTGCTTACTCTTGAAATAATTGTGATTATTGTTTGTGAATTTTGTGAATAGTTTATGAGTTTATAGTGTTTATTGATGAATTAATATGTGTATAAATATTGTTGTGAGAATATTGTAAATATTCTGTGGTATGGATTTAAAATATTGTGATTATTATTTTTGAATTTTTATTGAATATGTTTAACAAGAAAATTATAAGTTTATAATCTTAATTTTAAGTAAAGACTAAAAACATTTAATATACAGATAATATGAAGTTTAATATATAACATGGAGTAAGTATATATAGTATATTCATACTAATTTAGTTAGAATATGATTATTATTCAAATTATAAGTATAATATAAATTATGTCTTAAAAAAAATAAAAAATACAGGACCGACTAGCTAGCTAGCTTGGTGATCACGTTGTAGTTGCGTACCTTCATTTGTTGCGTTTGTGGCTATGAAGTTGGCCGTACGTATCTTCAGACATCAATATAGTATATAGTTATAAATATATAATATGTAGTATATATATTATATTATAAGTTAGTATATAATAAAGAATTTAATAAGTAACAATTTAATATATATTATTGATTTATATATGTGGTATAGTTTATATATTATATACATTTATGTTCTCATTTAAAGTATTATGCTATCATACTATACAATGTAGTATATAGTTATAGATATATAAAATGTAGTATATATATTATATTATTATAAGTTAGTATATAATAAAGAATTTAATAAGTAACAATTTAATATATATTATTAATTTATATATATGGTATAGTTTATATATTATATACATTTATGTTCTCATTTAAAGTATTATGCTATCATACTATACAATGTAGTATATAGTTATAGATATATAAATTGTAGTATATATATTATAATATTATATGTTAGTATATAATAAAAAATTTAATAAGTAACAATTTAATATATATTATTGATTTATATATATGATATAGTTTATATATTATATACATTTATGTTCTCATTTAAAGTAATATGCTATCATACTATACAATGCAGTATATAGTTATAGATATATAAAATGTAGTAAATATATTATAATATTATAAGTTAGTATAGTAGGAATTGTACGTTCGAACGTTTCAAGTTAACGTTCGAACGTTAAACTAAGAGGCGAGAAATTTCCCGCTCGATTAAGGTATCTGTGTGATTATTCAGACGTTCGGACGTTTATACTATACGTTCGAACGTTATTTGATGAAAATCACCAGAAAATTATGTACATCCGAACGCCAAATCTGTTAACGTCCGAACGTTAGTTCAATTTGTGCGGGAAATTTCCCGCTCAAATATGGTAACACTTTGATGAAATGTACGTTCGAACGTTTACGTTAAATGTTTGAACGTTCATCTGTAAATCTACGAACGTTCGAACGAAAAATTGTGATACATTCGAACATATATGAGGAAAGTGCGGAAACTTTCCCGCTAGATTTTATGTTATATCATAAGAAGGGTACGTTCGAACGTGTACTGTAAACGTCCGAACGTTTTGGGCGGGAATAATTTTAGAATATAACGTTCGGACGTACAATATAAACGTTCGAACGTTTAAACTAATAATTTTAGAACTTAATCAGTAAGCGCACGGGAGGAAGCAGATCATTTCTTCTTCTCTTGTGCGCGCAACAGAGAGAGAGAGAGTTGTTTCACCCGAAGCTCCTGCAGAGAGAGAGAGAGAGAGAGAGAGAGAGAGAGAGAGAGTTAGAGTGAGAGAAAGTTGAGTTAGAGAGAGAGAGAGTTGAGTTTTGGAAATAAAAAATTTTGATTTCTTGTGTTTTTTTGAATTTTATGATATTTATATTGTGTTTTTGTTATAGAATATTTCTAATAAATTAGTATTGTATTTTTTTGAAGGATTGGTTGTTTTGGGAAGTTGGAAGATTTTGATTTGTAAGATGATATTGTGAGTGGTAGGTATATTTCTAAACTTTATCAATATGTTATTGTGATTTTATGCTTACTCTTGAAATATTGTGATTATTGTTTGTATAGTTTGCAAATAGTTTGTGAGTTATTGTGAATATGTTGTGATATGAATTTGAAATATTGTGTTTATTATTTATGAATGACGTTTTGAAAAAACATTATTAGAAATATATTGTCATTAGGCTTTGTTAATACATGTTTATTGCTTACTCAAGTTATAGAATATGTTAATACATGTGACATGTTATTTTATGCTTACAATTGAAATAGTGTGATTATTATTTGTATAGCTTGTAAATAGTTTGTGAGTTATTGTGAATATGTTGTGATATAGATTTGAAATATTGTGATAATAATGTTTCAAATTAAGTAATAACAAATAAAAGTAACTCTTTAAGAATTATAATAATAAAAATTATCTTATAACCTTTGAAATTTAAGTATGATAATTAAAATATGAAACTTTAAGAATAGTAATAATTAAATATTTATAATAATATTTGAAATTAAGTAATAACAAATAAAAGTAACTCTTTAAGAATTATAATATTTAAAATTATATTATAACCTTTGAAATTTATGTATAACAATTAAAATTATACTTTAAGAATGATAATAATTAAAATTATAATATAACCTTTAAAATACTCTTCAATAAAAAAGTCTTCAACCTACTAAATAAGTAGAGTTGTAATATGTAAATATACTTATTTATTGTAAATTAAAGAGAAAGAAAATAAGGATCAAATAGATGCTTATATAAAAATTAAAATTTAAAATTCAACTTTAAGAATAGTAATAATTAGAATGTGATAATAATATTTGAAATTAAGTATAATAATTAAAATAACTCTTTACGAATTATAATAATTAAAATTATAGTATAACCTTTGAAATTAAGTATAAAAATTAAAATTATACTTTAAGAATGATGATCTTGTACACATCGAGGGAATATTATCTTGAAGAAATGTTGGAATTTCAATTTAATTGCTTGACTGTCATAGTCTCTTCGGCCTTGAGAGTTGTCAAGGTCGGACAGTTTGTGACGGTTAAGTAATTAGACTAAAACTTAAACATTTCTTCAAGATAATTCTCCCTCGTTGTGTACAAGACACGAAACTTAGGTTCACTTAATCTTTCATCTCTCTTTAGTTTAACAATATAACACTACTTGAAGGTGACATTGTGAATAATTTAAACAACATGGAGATATTGTTTGTATGATTTTTTGATAGATGCGTGTGACATTGCATAAATATCCTTAGACCCGTCTGGGAATCAGTGTACATTTATGTGTCCACTGATTCCTGAATTGTCCAGTGTGGACAGTTTGAGATTATATTATCTGTATTGCACATTTTTGTTACTCGCTACTTTCCACGTTTAATATGAAGTTTCGGTGTCTTCTTCTACTGTTCTTCGAGTATACTGTTCGTAGGGTCACAATCCCGATATTTGAACATGTATACTTGGAGAACTATGGGGAGGTGCTGTCAAAATTTCTACTAACGTGGAAATTAGTAGAGTGACGAGATTTCTGCAATATGGAGAATATAATTTCGAATGGGATAGGACCAACTACCTTATCAAAAAAGCAATGAGAATTGGAGCATGACATGCATGTGAATTTTCAATGTACGTGTTATTAATATATAGATGTTTTTAGAAATGGACAAAAATTGGATGCGTTTGGACGATAGACTTGGAAAGGATTACGTACCCTATGCACGTGGAGTAAGAACCTTCATTTATTTTGCACGGGCCTCTGCTGATAGTCGTGGTTACATTAAGTGTCCATGTCGAGGGTGTAGAAATTGCATGCGATAGGATTGGATGAAGTAGAGCGTCATATATTTTTGAACAGTATGGATATGGGGTATACGTGATGGGTACTGCATGGTGAGCCGTATGAAGGGTCAGCAAATGTATTGGTCGATCATCACAATTATTTGCGGCACATGGATGATGATTATGAGCATGATGAGATGGAGGAGATGTTGGGTGACATTGGAGTTGGGATGTTTATGGATGAGGTTAACGACAATGCCTCAAGTGGTGGATCAGGGACTGATTGTGAAAATTTTCCTTCACTGTGGGAAGATGCAAAGCGCGAGCTTTACCCAGGTTGTACAAAACATTCCAAAATGTCGTTTATTGTGCGGTTGCTTCACATTAAATCATTGTGTGGGATGTCGACGAAAGCAATAAACATGGTATTAGACTTATTTAACGAGGTGCTTCCCGAAGGGTTTGCATTGTCCAAGAACTTTTATGAAGCGAAACAGTTGGGAAAGGGATTAGGATTTGAGTACATGTCCATACATGCATTCAAGAATGATTGTGTATTGTTCTGGAAGGAGAACGAGGAGAAACAAGCATGTCCTGTATGTGGAGAGTCGAGGTGGAAAGGTAAGAAAAACGTGCCGGTTAAAGTGTTGCGGTATTTTCCCTTGAAACCTAGGTTGCAAAGACTATATATGTGTAAGAAAATAGCTCATGATATGAGGTGGCACGAGGAGAAAAGAGTTAAGAATGACGCAAATATGAGGCATCCAGCTGATTCACTTGCGTGACAATCTTTCGATAATCAGTACTCAGAGTTCGGGTTAGAAGCTCGGAACGTGTGCCTGGGACTCACAACCGATGGATTCAACCCTTTTGGGAATATGAGTACAAGTTATAGCACTTGACCCGTGGTATTGATTCCGTACAATTTTCCACCATGGAGGTGCATGAAGGCGCCAAACTTTTTGTTAACTTTACTCATCCCTGGCCCTAGATCACTTGGGAATGATATTGACGTATTCATGCAGCCGTTGATTGAAGAGCTGAAAGAGTTATGGGAAACAGGCGTTAGAACTTATGATGCATCTAAGTCGACATCTTTTCAGATGCATGCTGCAGTAATGTGGACCATAAATGATTTTCCGGCGTATGGGAATCTTTCCGGCTGGAGTACGAAAGGGAAATTAGCGTGTCCGACGTGTAATAAAGAAACAACTAGTGAGTGGCTAAAATATTCTTAGAAGTTGTGTTTCATGGGTCATCGACGTTATTTACCAGCAAATCATGCATGGAGAAGAGAATGTGACAAGTTAGATGGGAGAGTAGAGGATAGGATTGAACCAAACGAGTTGTCTGGAGAAGAGATAGTGGAACAACTGCAACATGTTAGAGCAAACAATTTTGGCAAAGGTCGGGGAAAGAACAAGAGAAAACGAGCCGTAGCAGAATTGAATTGGACAAAGCGTAGTATTTTTTTTGACTTGCCGTATTGGTCGTCATGCAAGTTGTGACATAGTTTGGATGTAATGCACATAGAGAAGAATATTTGTGATAATATACTGGATACATTGATGAGTATTAACAAAAAGACGAAAGACACGATCAAGACGAGGAAAGATCTTGAGAGAATGAGAATTAAACATAATTTACATTTGCGGATGGAAGGCAATAGGGTGCTCATGCTGCATGCATGTTTTACGATGACGAGAGAGGAGAGGATGGATTTCTACAAATGGTTGCAAGGTGTGAAGTTGCCAGATGGTTATGCTTCAAATATTGGTAGATGCGTGAGTCCTGATGATTGAAAAATCAATGGATTGAAAATTCATGATTGTCACGTATTTTTACAGAAGTTATTATCTGTGGGAATTCGTGGGAAGCTGACATCTAATGTACGTGTCGCCATATCTGAACTCTGTATGTTTTTCAAGAATTTGTGCACTCGAGTAGTAAATCGAGATGTGTTGTCGAAATTGGAAGAAGACATTGCTACTATACTATGTAAATTCGAGCATATCTTTCCACTATCATTTTTTGATGTCATGGTCCATTTAGCAATACATTTACCGCGAGAGGTACTTCTGGGTGGACCGGTGCAGTTCCGTTGGATGTATCCAGTTGAAAGATATGTGGGTCGATTGAAGCGCACTGTTGGGAATAAAGCCAAAGCTGAAGGTTCAATAGCAGAGGCCTATATACACGATGAATGGTTAACATTTTGCTCTCTATATCTTCGTGGTGTTGAGACACGATTTAATCGTCAAGAGCGAAATGTTGATCTTGCTACTCCTCCTCCTCGTGAGCTATCAGTGTTTTCCCAGAATGTACGACCCTTGGGTGCACAAACAGGTTACGATTTAATTGATGGAGAGTTGGGTAAAGTTCGGTGGTATGTGCTAAATAATTGCTGAGAGATTGATGATTATCTTAGGTATGTCATTTCATTGCTTTGAATAATTATAGTTCTCTTAAAATTAATTATAATTGTTGTGCTCAAAATCTACTTCTTTTGCAACATGTTATAACAGTGACCACATGGACAAACTTAGGACGGAAGGCGTAGAAAATATAGAGGCAAGACACGAGGAAGAATTTCCCGGATGGTTTGAAGAACATGTATGAACTAAAATTATATATATGTTATATTGTGAAATTTTTTACTCTGGATAATGAAATAATAAATATATACTATTTCAATTGTCAGATTTTGGAACAATGTGCTCGTGATCCCGGATCAATTTATTCTGAATTCTATGCATTGGCCCGTGGTCCCTCAAATAGAGCATTTCGATATACTGCATGTACGGTTCAAGGTTATAGATTCCATACTTTGGACCGTGAACGTAATAGAAAGACTCAAAACTGTGGTGTGTTGGTCAAGGGGAGTCATGGAATAAATGATATTGACTATTATGGTGTCATACGTGATATTATCGGATTGAAATATCTGGGTGGGTCTGTAACATATATCTTTAAATGTGATTGGTGGGATCTAGGCGATGGTCGGTTTCGATACATAGGGATAATCACTTTACGAGTGTCAATACTGCATCTAAATGGTACGAAGATGATCCATTCGTATTGGCTTGTCAAGCTACCTAAGTCTATTACTTGGTCGATCCAATGAAAAGTACTGATGAAGATAGTGGAGAGATAACTTGGCGAGTCGTACAAAAATTTGTTACTCGAAAAATATATGAAGCAGGAACGAGAATAGTGGAGATGAAGATGACACTCCGATTGTTGAGGCATACCAGGAAGATGGAGAGGGTATTAACTTGTTTGTTGACCTCGGTGCACTCTAGTTGCTCCCCTTGTGTAGAGATGATGTCCCACCCGTCCATCTCGACCCGACTGTATTCAATGATCATTCAATTCAAGTAAGTGAGGAGGAAGAAGAAGAAGACGAGTCAGAAGATGAAGACGAATCAGAATCCGGGCAGGAGGTGGCTAAGGATGATGAAGAAGAGGTGCATGATGATGATGAAGATGTTATTGATGGAGATTATGAAACAAGCATGGAAAATTCATCTGAAAATGAAGAATAAAAGTACTAAATATTTTATTCATATAGCTAGGTGACTATAAAATATCTTCCATTTTCATAATTTTTTCTAATTAATTTTCTTTGATATAATTAATTATTTTCAAGAATGCCGCCAAAACGACAACGAAGAAATGTGCATCCGCCAAGTCCAAGTCCTGAATCCATTGAGGACTCCCCACTCGAGGAATCCGTTCCTGAAAATCAAGCTAACACAGAAGAGAAGAACAGCCAGTCGACACCTACCAGTAAGGAAATATTATCGTTTATAATTATATATATAGTTAATACTTTTTTCTCAATAACTATATAATTATAATTATAGTATATCTATTATCATGTAGTTGATGCATCTGCACGTCGCGGTCGTGGCGATACACGTGGAATCTCTCTTGAAAAAAATAGAAGGCACGGTAAACTGAATATCACAATTCCTGATAATTCCACTGGAGGAGTGGATGATAGTGCAGCAGCGTTTTCCTCCTATATTGGCACAGTAGTTCGAGCGTATGCTCCATTTTATGTGCACTCATGGCGAGATGTTCCGAATGAGATTAAGGAGCACATTCGAAGTCGTGTGCTGGTGAGTTTACTTTTCAGTACATTTTTTTCACCTAGATTAATATATTATATTTTTGACTTGATTCTCTTGTTAGGATGAATTCGACCTCGACTTTGGCCGTAGCGAGGATTTGAGAATCGTGAATGAGTTGATGGCTACATTATTCCGACGTCACAAAGGACGATGTCATGACCACTTAAATAAGTTTGAGACGTTGGAAGAGGCTGCGCAGTCTCCTTTTCAGCAGATGAAGTTAGATGATTGGAGAAAGTGTTGTGATCTTTTCGCATCTCCAGATTATCAGGTATTTTACATTTATATCTTTTAATTATTTACATTCATATTCGTTCTATATATTATATGTATACATATTACAATTAACATTTTTAATATATTTTGTAGCACTTGAGTTCTACAAATGCACAGAATAGATCCGCTCTGACTGTCCACCATCGTGTCGGTTCAAGGTCATTCCACCGTCTTGCTGAAAAAATGGAAAGTAAAAAATTATAGAATTCATTTATTTTCCTGATATTCTTTCTGATAAGTACTAACATTATCTTTTTAAAATTGTTAATATTGTCGTTTTGTTAGAAATGTGATGATCCTGAAAACTTTTCCCTCATTCATATCTATGCTGCTACTCACACTAATGAGCATAGTGAGTGGATGGATCCTGTCGCTGCAGATAATTATGTAAGTAGTGTTAATTTTGTTAAATAAATTATTAATATAACATTTTAATAGTTTATTTTTTATTTCTATTTCTTTTAATACGTTAGTAATTATTTACGATCATTACCTTTTAAATTGCAGAGAAAAATGATGGAGATGCAGTCGGCTTCTGAGGAATCCTCTCCTAGTGACATAAACATATTCACGCAAGTGCTCGGGCCGCAGTCTAGTATGACAAGAGGTTTGGGACGATCTATCAAGCATAAATGTTCATCCTCCTCAACCTCATCGGCTTCACAAATTAATAATCTTACGGTCGATTTAGAAGCTGCACGGCGTGAGAATGAGTATATGAGGTCGAGACAGCAAGAGTTAGAGTCTCTCTTAGAACGACAGTCTCATTTAGAGACGCATTTGTAGGACCAACAGAGAGACCAGGAGGAAATAATACGCAGTGAAGTGCAAGAGTAAGTGCAACGGGAGATGATGGTGCAAATTGAGCGTGTTATGTCGTTGCAACAGAATCCTCGTGGGCGAGGGAAAAAGAAGAAATAAATTTTATCAATATTTCTGACTAGTTTTAATATCTAATTTTGTGCTTTTATAAGACATTGTTACTTGTTAATTGGATATGTAATATGATACAATTGGTATTATGTTTTTAAATTTAATGAAATTAGTATTTCTGATCTGTACGTTCGAATGTAAATAAAAATCGTTCGAACGTTGGTTCATACTATAACAAATGTTCAAACGTAAATACAATTAGATCGTTCGAACGTCAAACTATACGTTCGAACGTCGAACGCCAATCGGTCGGGTTAACGTCCGAATGTAAATATGAACGTTCGAACGATATTCAACGAACGTCAAATTCTCTCATTCGAACGCCAATCGGTTGAGTATAACATCCGAACGTTTTATTTTACGTCCAAACGTGATTTTCTGTGACGTTCATAACCGTCACAGAAAAAGGAACGAACGTTGTACCGAACGGAACACTTCCAACTGTCACTAAATGTGGCGCCCCCAATCCCCCTTATAGAAATTCGAGACACCAGGATGGTGACAACACGGTCACACATCCCATCGAAGTGCCAGTGTGTGTACATGCAACAGTGTACAAATAAAATAAAGCAGCGGAATTAGTCAAGTCTACTATGTACCAGAATTTAAACACAACTAAACATCAGTAGAGGTTTAAAAATAGTTATACAGTCATCCAAAATAAAGTTAACACATGTCCCGAAAATACAATAAGCAAAATAAAATAATAATAACAAGTGATGATCACGGAGCCGTCTCCTCAGGCTCGCCCTCCTCCTCCTCATCTGCATCAAAATCTGCGATACCATAAAATGGTACCACAGGTAAGTATAAACCAAATAACTCTCAGGAAATAAAATGCATTTAATGCAACCAACATGCATGCATATGATGAAATATGCATTTTTCTCAAAACATCATTTTCCCCGAAAATGACAATTTCCAACACACGCCAAAGTCTCATTGGCCCAAAAATAATCCGTAAAACATTTTCCCAAAAAATGATTTACACAAAATCCACGCACACTATTTTCCCAGAAAATAGCCAATTTAATCATTTATTAACCTATGCACCATGGCCTCCCCTAGGGACCATCCGCACGTCCTGGCTTCGTAGCGATGCTACGTACATGGCCGAGCACCCACTACGCAACAAGCGATGAAGCGCGTACATGGCCAGACATCCTCTAGTCCCCGCCAGCAGAAGGACCACGGAGTCGGCACGAATCTCTCGTCCGATCCCATCATCGCCCAGCGACAATCCAGGGGACGTTACTCAGTTTATTCCGCTCCCGAGTAACCAGAGGAGCTCCACCGAGATAATACCCCATCTCGGCTTGGGGTCGTGATACACACGCACCCAAAGATATTCTCACATAAAATCACAATTTCCAAATCACACATGAGCATGAATGCACCACACGAAAACCCAGTTTTCTTTACAAACATGATCATGCATGAAATAATGAGATGTACGACCATCTGACTCCCGTACTTCGGAACGAACAGAATAATACAGTGAAATGTGTTAGTGCTACTTTTCAAAAATGGTAGGGTCTAGAGAGGTCGGTGAAGCCAATGGTGGTGGTGGTTTGCCGTGGGTTGGTTTTAGGCCAAATATACCCAAATCGGAAATGTACTTAATGTGGCTTCACCGGTGACGGATCGGAGCTGGGGTTGGGTCCAATGGGTTGCTGGGAGGTCGAGGATGAAGTGGTGAAGAGATGGTGGCCGGAGGTGAGCTCAAGGAACGTGGGTCACGTGGTGGCTAAAGCTAGGGGCTGAGGTTGGTGGGGAAAGACGACCGGCGGGAGGGGAACACGAGGGGACGGGCGGTGAGGGTCACCGCCGGCTCAGTGGAGGCCGAAGTCGCACAGGGTTGGGTAACCGTCCAATCCTCATAACTTGGGTCACGAAAATGATCCAACGGAAACGATTTTAAAACCACAAGTTAAATAAAATAATTTAAACGTAATGGTAAAGTCAAATTGAAATAATGAAATCCCACAGTAATTAATTTAAATATTAAAAGCAATTTAAATGCATAACGAAAGCACATAAAAATAATTTTCACCAAAATTAAAATCACAGAAATAAACTCACTAAAAATCCGACCGGATAAATCATCCTTCAGTAAAAATACACTAAAATACGGGGTGTTACACTAAAAATATTTTTTGTGACGGTTGAGCAGTAAACCGTCACTAACTGTTTTCTGTGACGCACTTTAGGTGACAGTCGTGGTGACGGTTTCAAACCGTCACCAAATATGTTTAGTGACGATTTGCCATTTTTTTGTGACAATTTCCTTTGTCACAAAAGACATATTCTGTTGTAGTGTATATATATTTATCTATATATATATATATCAGATGGGAAGCTACGGATCCATCTATATTAAGCAATGCATGTGTAAACTTTTTATGAAATTTTCATTTTTTATTGGAATCTACGTATGGCACCATCTATGTGAAGCAATTGATCTAGTCATCATCACATGTATGCATGTGATAAAAGTGCAGCATCATCACATATATAAAAGTTTTTATATATGTGCATGTGTATAGAGAAAAGTACGGCATGTGTATTGAAAGCTTCCAATTCGGCAAACCAACTTAAATGTGTAATTTTGTCAAGGAGATCAGGAATTGATAAGAGTATATTCCTCAGTAGCACACGTGTATCTCATCACATTACTTCCAGTGTGTAGTTTATCATCATATATAAAATCTTGTAAATTTATTAGCATATATTCTTCCTAGTAGTGTCGTCCCAGATGCCATGGTCCATTCTTAATTAGCATATATTAAGAATTGGCCAATTGCAATTCTTTATCAACGGACCATCAAGAGATATTAAAATTATCTTATAATTTTATAAAAAAATAAATACAACATTATATTTCCCTATACCGGCATTTTAATAAAATTGTAATGTTGAGATGAAATACTTTCATCACTATCCATCCAAACAGGGTCTAAATTTCCATCCCCCGATATCACAAGAATTCCACCATTCATTTGTAGGAGTTGATCTCAACTTTATTTATTTATCTCTATCCGCATGAAGCAAGGTGAAATGATAGCTCTAGAAAAGAAGAATAAATTTCCCCCTTTCCATTTCTGGCAAAGCTAATAACTAAGGACATACATCAACCACATATTAATCTTCATAAAAAAAATAGCACAAAAATGCTTAGGAACTATATTAGACGATCAAATATCTACTTCGTCAGCATGAAAATTAATTGCTCCACCCAAAACCATAATTTTTATAAGTAAATATAAAGAGGCTAAAAATGACCCAAGCTTCAAAGACATGGTTTTAAACCCAAGAAATTGGTTTATGCCTGTAAGGAATCCACACTTTTTCAACTACTTCTGGCTAAAACCGAGATATCACATTACATGAGGTAAAACCCTAAATACTTCACTAGTAAAACTAGCACGAATAAAGACCTTAATACTATTGATACGGAATAGTGTTTAAAAGGAATTTATTTTTACATCTGTATATTGGAATATAAAGCATCACATGTACACAAATACCCTAATCTCAAATTGGTTTTATCATACTAGCTAGTAGTTTACAACACCATCTATACAATAAACCGTCAAAACTCTAGTATTCTGGTGAGCTCTCACGCCATTACTGTGAACATATTCACCTTCACTTCAAACCACACCTCAAGTGAAGGGGACTACCAAAAATATGTCATTGCCCTTGCTTATTGCTACTTTTGGCAAGCCAACATATATAACGCTTAAGTCCACAAGAGTACTGTTTAAACCTGTAAAAACAACATTATATTAACCACCAAATAAGTTACATATTTTAGCATGAAATAAACATCTCAAAGAATCTACTTGTGGGTTTTCTGTTTTTAATAAACAAAAAAATAACTCATCTCCCAAATTAACAGACATTCCAGGCATGTAATATTCAACATCACAACAGAGTATATACATTTGCGCTAGTAAGTTCTCAACAATTACGAGTGAAGAAAGATACCAATTCATGATATTCTGTAGCTATTCGAACATCACATCAGCTACCCTCACTCACCTGTAAATTGCCAAAAAATGGAAGGTTAAGTAACACAATGAAATAATTTCCAAGTAGAAGTTAGCATACTATATATGTTATGTACTCAGATTTTTATTCATTATATTGGGGGGGGGGGATACCATTCGAAGTTGAGATATTGGTATTAGATTCAAGATCTTCACTACTACCAGTGTCGTCATCCTCGTTTCTCTCTATACCGTCATCAATGAAGTCTTCATCATCGGGAAGGGATATTGCGTCTTCCAATGTTGTATCAGGAGCAACATGGATGGGTTCTAAGTCGGACCTATGCAAGGGATTCATAATGCATTATCATCATATTCAGGTTCTACTTTTGCGTATTCTAGTTCGTTCTCTTGGAAAGCTGCAAAATCCATTTCATGATGATCATCATCATTGACCAATGGTATAGTTGGAACATCATACATGTTCCTATTGGTCACTCTTTGCACGACTGACCAATTACCACGATTACTAGTATCTTTAAGATAAAACACTTGGCATGCTTGATAGGCAAGGGCGAATGGCTCATCCCTATACCATTTTCATGAAGTGTTGACACAAGTTATATGCTTCCCTACTACTATTCCTCTCCTCATAGCACCGACATTATACCATTCACATTTGAACAAATATACATGACGCCAACCCATGTAGCGTAATTGCAATATATCATTCAAAACACCATAAAATTCAATGGGCTTTGAATTGTGTTCCTCTTTAACAACCACCCCATTATTCTGGGTTCTGAGATGTTCTTCACAACGTAGTGTGCGAATCTGGTCCCATTCATGATGCAACCAAAAAATGAAGCACACCATGGGTCTGGTCCACAAGCGAGTGCATATATGTCATCAGATATGTCTTCAGGCTTTGCAGCACGGAGTTCTTGAATCTGTCCATTGGATGTAGTAAAAGGTTAGAAATAATAGTTACCCAGTGTGTAGGCTTACGGGGTATAAGTTAATTACTCAAAGAAACCTACTCATGTGTGAAACCAAGTGGGGAATTCGTTTTGATGTCTACGACATACATTATCTGAAGAAGCATGTTCGTACCTTTTGGGAGAATATAGAGAAGTCATTTCCACCTTCAGTAGATTTATCTATATCCCTGTTTCATTCCTCCCGATTATATATGGTCTCAACATCATGACTATACAAGGAGCAGAAGGTCAAGCATTCAACATGAACATAGGCTTCAGCAATTGAGCCTTCCGAGCGAGCCTTATTTCTAACATAACACTTGAATTTTTTCAAATATCGCTCAAAAGGATACATCCACCTATATTGAATTGGTCCCACAAGAAAAGCCTCACGGGGTAAATGGATGGTGAGGTGTACCATTATATCGAAGATGCCAGGTGGGAAAATCATCTATAGCTTACAGAGGATGATTGCAATGTCGTATTGTAGTTGCTTCAATACTTCCAACGTCAATGTTCGTGCGCACAAAGCCTTTAAGAATGAACTTAACTCGGTCAATGCATTTCATATATTAGGTTAGAAAAACCCACCAATTGCAATTGGTAGTAACCTTTACATGAAGAAGTGACA
The DNA here is from genome assembly GCA_961763995.1 of Juglans cinerea. NCBI lineage: Eukaryota > Viridiplantae > Streptophyta > Magnoliopsida > Fagales > Juglandaceae > Juglans > Juglans cinerea. Next base: position 11,047,398 of record CAUIVZ010000009.1, read on the forward strand.
GTCATGACTTTTCATTCCTGATATATTTCCATCACCAACTGAAACACATTTAGAAATGTTCGAGACAAAACCATCTGGGAATTTAATAGCGTTGAGCCATTCACAAAAACGTCTCCTCTGATCTAAATCCAGTATGTAGGAGCCAAGCAACATGGAGTACCCACCAGTAGTAGGTTGTAGATGTAATTCCTTTCTTAACCCAACCTGTTCCAAGTCCTTACGTGCATTAACCATGTCTTTATTTTTCCCTTCAATATCAAGCAATATTCCTAAGATGTTTTCGCAAATATTTTTTTCAATGTGCATGACGTCGAGATTGTGTCGTAAAGGCAACGTTGACCAATAAGGTAATTCGAAGAATATACTTTTTTTAGTCCAATTTAGTTCATCTGGCAAGCGTTTTCACTTTCGAGCACCTTTGCCAAATGCCACATTACCAACCTGTAGTAGTTGGTGGAGGAGAAAAGAAGCATTGAGTTCTAAAGGAGCAACCGATGGTCCTCATTTCCATTGAATGCAGCCTTTTTCTTTCTCCGAGGGTGGCTTGATGGCAAGAAGCGACGATAACCCATATAACAGTATTTTCTACCATGTTTCAACCACATCGAATCTATATTCTCATTGCATAACGGCAAGCCATCTTGCCCTTTGTGCTCCACTCAGAAATATTGGCATATGCAAGAAAGTCATTAATAGTCCACAAGAGTGCAGCATGTAAGTAGAAATGTTCAGACTTTGATGCATCATAACTATCTACACCATCCTCCCATAACTCTTTGAGTTCATTGACTAAAGGTTGCAAATAAACATCGATGTCATTTCCTGGTGCTTTGGGGCCAGGAATGAGCAAGAATAGCATTAAGTACGATTCTTTCATGCATAACCAAGGGGACAAGTTATATGGCACGAGTATGACTATCCATATACTATAAGGTTTGCTCATATTATTGAATGGGTTAAACCCATCACTGGCTAGCCCGAGTCTGACATTGCGAGCATCTTGGGTGAACAAAGTGTGATCTTTATCAAATTGTCTCCACAGCTTAGAATCAACAGGATGCCTTAAAGTACTATGGTTATCAATTCATTCTTTTCTAAGCCATCTCATGGACTTCGCTATATTCTTTGACATAAAAAGTCTTTGTAACCTCGGCTTCAGAGGAAAGTATCGCAATACATTCTAGGGAATCTTTCCCTTTTTCCCCCTAGTTGACACCCACCTTGGCTGAAGACATTTAAAACAAGCTTCTTTGTCCGCATCATGTTTCCAAAATAGCATGCAGTCATTTGGGCAAGCTTCTATCCTTATATAACTAAAACCCAAGCCACGTTCAAAGTGTCGGGCCTCGTGGTCTGAGCTAGGTATCAGCCTTTAACAATTGTAAAACCATGTTAAATGACTTGATAGTCCACCCCCAACAGTTTTGATATGAAGCAACTTGACTATAAATGAGAGCTTAGAAAGCTTCTCGCAAGTTGGATAAAGTGGACGTCTTGCATCGTCAAACAATTACGCAAATGTTTTTTCAATTGCCGATCACTCATGGCAGGCTCTGAAGTACTGCCATGTTCACCGAGCACATGGTCAAAGAATGATGTAGCCCGGGTGTCGTCAATCGTCTCATCCATATCATCAATGAAATTATTAGATTCACTACTAGTATCTTCATCAAAGTCAGACGAATTCACATGCTAACTGTCACCCTCTCCATGGAATATCCAATGTGTATAACTTGGATCAATACCTATCCTAAATAGATGATCTTTAACTTCAATGAATGGTAGGAATAGGTTATTTTGGCATCTCCGACATGGACACCTGATGGTAGTTTGTCCAGGTGCATGGGCTTTTGCCATGGTGAGGAGATTATCTATCCCTTCACTGTATTCACATGAGGTAAACCTGTTTGCCACGTGCATCCAATTCTTGTCCATTTTTCATCTCAATCAATTAAGCGAAATGAATGATGCCTCCATAAGCAAATCAATGAAATAATTGAGCTAGGTTGCTAAAATGATTAATTAAACAATATAAGAACAAAGAAATACATATTTTTTAATATTATTGAGAAAGTATTTTTTATACGTGATCATTAATTTTGTATGTGACACTAACATGCCAAAAACATATATATAAGAAGCAAAGCAAGAAAAGTTCTCTAACACGCCACATAAAAAACTTTACGTTAGGAGGATATAAACAATGGACAAATCTAATAATTGAACACGACAATAGAGAAGTCCTGTAATACTCCGTATTTTAGTATAATTTTATTGAAAGATTATTTTTATTTATTCAAAAATTTATTCTCTTATTTTAAAAATTTTTGGATTTTTAGTGGGTTTATTTTATGATTTTTAATTTTGTGAAAATTATATTTTGAAGTGCTTTCTTATTATTAATTATTATTATACGTTTAAAATCTCTTTATTCTAAATTAATTACTGTGAGATTTAATTATTTTAATTTCACTTTACCATTACGTTTAAATTATTTTATTTAACTTGTGGTTTTGAAATCTTTTCCGTTGGATCATTTTTGTGACCCAAGATATGAGCATTGGACCTCATTTCTTTCCCTCCATTTTTCTTCCCTCTCCTTTTCTTTTCTTCTTTCTTTCTTTTTCTTCTTTTTCCTCTGCTTCCCGCGCAACGTTGCCCCTCCCTCTCTCCGTTCGTTTGTTCCATCACCACCCAGCGCCGCCGTGAATCGGCGGTGACCGTCGCTGCCCAGCCCGTTAGCCTCCCTAGCCGCCGGCGACCTCACCCAAACAACCTCAGCTCCATTCCCGCCGCCGTTAGTCACCACCAGCCCTTCAAGCCGCGGCGTCATCTTCGCTCCAGCGCCGCCGTCGCACCACCATTGGCCACCATCTTCTCACCACATCATCCTCGACCTCTTAGTAACCCATTAGACCCAACCCCACCTCCGATCCATCACCGGTGAAGCATTTTCAACAATATTTCCGTTTTGGGCTTTTTGGTCTTCTACCGCCGCCCACGCCGCCACCCACGGCCAACCTTCACCACCACTAGCTTCACCGACGTCCCTAGACCCTACCATATCATTCTTGGGTCTTCATTTGTCTCCGTTGAAAAGTAGGTATTTGAGACCCACGGCCACAGTGCATTTTGCACTGTTACGTTGCTCAGACGTCACTTCTTGCAGCTTCGTGATCCTTCAGAAATTACTATATAGCACTGTAAGTATTTCTCCAAACAAATTTCATGATTTAAATGTATTTTTACACTAACTCATTTCACTGTATTTGGTTGAACTAGCCGGACTGAGTCCGAGGAGTACGGGGGTTGGATGGATTGGTGATTGGAGTTGTTTGTGTGATTGATTGGGTTGGTAATTGTTGGTTTGGATATTGTGTTGTTCATGTACATTGCATTTTGCACGCATGATCATGTTTGTAAAGGAAACTAGGTTTTCATGTATTGCATTCATGTTCATGTGTTTATGAAAACTGGGTTTTCATGTGAGAATGAATTTTGGGTGCGTGTGTATCACGACCCCAAGCCGAGATGGGGCATTATCTCGATGGAGCTCCTCTGGTTACTCGGGAGCGAAATATACTGAGTAACGTCCCCTGGATTGTCGCTAGGCGACGATGGGATCGGACGAGATGGTCTCGTGCTGACTCCGTGGTCCTTCTGCTGGCGGGGACTAGAGGATGTCTGGCCATGAACGCGCTGGGCGCGGAACTGGGCATCGCTTGTTGCGTAGTGGGTGCTCGGCCATGAACACGATGGGCGCGGAACTAGGCATCGCTACGAAGTCAGGACGTACAGATGATCCCTAGCGGAGATTATGGTGCATATTGTAATAATGGATTAATGAACTATTTTCTGGGAAAATAGTGTGTGTTGGATTTTTGTGTAAATCATTTTCTGGGAAAATGTTTTACGGATATTTTGGGCCAAATGAGATTTTGGCGTGTGTTGGAAAATAATCATTTTCGGGGAAAATGATGTTTTGAGGAAAATGCATATTTCATCATATGCATGCATGTTGGTTGCATTAATGCATTTTCATTACGTGGTTATTTGGGTTATATTTACCTGCGGTACCATTTTTGGTAACGCAGATTTTGTTGCAGTTGAGGAGGATGAGGGCGAGCCTGTGGAGACGGCTCCGCCCGAGGAGTGATCTGGGATCACTTATTAGTTATTTTATTTTACTCTATTGTATTTTTAATTTTGGATGACTGTATAACTACTTTTTAAACCTTACTGATGTTTAGATTGTATTTAAATTCTGGTACTTGGTTGACTAATCCGCTGTGTTGTTTTGTATACCGTTGCATGTACACACACACTTGGCACTTTTGTTGGGATGCGTGACCATGTTGTCATCATCCTGGCGTCTCGATTCCTGTGTTTCCTTACATGGGGGTCAGGGGCGCCACAGGTGGTATCAGAGCAGTTCGGCTATGGGTAAAACCATATGTCCTGTAGGTGCAGTACCAGAAAGTTTTAAAGTTGTGATTTGAAATTATTTAATTTAAAGTATGTGGTTTTTATTTGTTTTAATTAGTTTATTGTATACTGTTTGTTTGTTTCTTTATTTTATTGTTTTATTTTATGATAGGTTATTTTATTTGTTTTAATTATTTTATTGTGAACTACTTCATTGGTTTTATTCATTTTGTCGTATGTTATTTTATTTAGGGAATTTTATTTTGTTTTGTTTTGTTTTGTTTTGTTCGGAGTTGAAAGGCGGGTTAAGAGTTGTGCTATGACAGGAAGATGGTACGACTATGAATGCCATTGTTAGGCTTGAACATTTAGTGTAGTAAGCCTGAACTCTTGGTGATTGGTTTGTTTTAATATCGAGGCTCGAACTTCATGGTCTGGGTGAACTCTTTGGATTAGGTACTCAAGTTGCTGCTAAGGAGGGGAATAGTTTTAAATTGCTTAGGATAATTGAGGTTTTAGATTTCGTAGAATTTATGTAATGAGTCTGTGGGGTAGGAGGTTGTAAGTTCAGCGAACTTCAAGGTTAGATTTATGAGAAGTTCATCTAAGGTTTGAGGCCCCATAGTTTTTAGGAAATAAGTTTATGGGATTAAGCGGGTAGGTTCAACAAGCAATTGAGGGATTACTTAGATTAGAAGTTTTCGATCTTGCCGACCTTGATAAGCAATTTGATAACATTTGGAGTTTTAGAATTTACAAGTTTTATAAGATGAATGTTTTAGATTTAAGGTCATCGATCTTGAGAATTTCGAGAAATGATTTTTATCTGGTTTAAGGTTTTAGAATTGCAGAGTTGAAGGGTTGAATTAAAATAGGATTGATGAGAGTTGAGTTACTGATATGAGAATTTTTTTCAGGAGAGAATTTCTTTGGAGATTGAAGATGTTGATCTAGTTCGGTTAATGATTGTTTGTAGCTCGAGGTTACAGTGGCAGGTTGAGGATTTAATCCATATCAATTTTAAGGATAATAGATGGTACGGATTTAAGAAATGATTCTTGTTGATTTCGAAGATATAGGTCCAAATGATGGAAATGGTAATGATGATCACCTGCACATTTGGAGGATTATTGGTTTTCGCTAAGGGTGCGTGAGATTGATGTATAGTAGTGGTGAGTGTTTATGGATTTCGGAGAGTTCAGGTCCTAGTCTCATTTTGGTTTGGAAGAAGTAGTTTTGGTAGATGTGGAAGAGGAGTCGACACAATAGTAGTAATGCAAGAGAACTTGGCTTTGAGTTTTGATGAGTTGATTAGAGTGTACGGTTGAAGTGGGTTACCCAATGGAATGATGGTTGGCAATAATTGTTGTGATTATCTGCAGGAATTAATTGTGACTTGAGGTCACCTAGGAATTTAAATTTTTGAGATTATACTTTCTTTTGGAGATTGAGCATCCAGTTCATTGAATTAAGGACATTGTTATTTACCTTGAAGAGAGATTGATGGGACGTCATGTATGGTGTATGATAAGATCTTGGAATTTGAAGTTTAGGCATCAGCGGTGGATGATATGATCAAGTATGTGGGTTAATAAAGCACTAGGATCCTTGGGTGCTTTGCAATGGCTTTTGGTGGATTGAAGATTTGAGCAGTATGGCTTGCTTTAAGGTTTAATAGTGATGTACTATTGAAGGAACTAGTTGAGTTAATGCTAGCTTGGAGGAGTAGAAATAGGTGGGCGAGTTACCAAGAAGGTTTTGTTAATATTTTGGTGTAGTTAATGGTGGTTCGTAGTGAGTTTAGTCACCGCTAGATTAGATGTTATTCAGAATGTAGGCGATGAGTTTTTGGGTTTAGGTTGTTAGGTAGGAGTTTATAGGCGCTCTTATTGGTTCGCCAAGTTGGAATCGAGCCTTTTAAGGTATGTTTCTTATCGTAGATGAGACGGATGTATTTTGGGTTGAGGTTGCTTATTTTCAATTTGGGAAATTGAGGTTGGTTGATATTGGTTTTCTGTCAATGATCATGGATGTATTTTATGGAATTTGATTTTAATCAAGGCAGCAAGAGTTAATCGAGGAATTTGAGTTATAACTCGTGGTTTTGAGAAAGAGAGTATTTTTTGCCAAATCGTGATAAGAGTTTGGGGTTAGTAGGAATGGAGCCACCTTGTACTCGATGGTGTTAGTTGTATGAGGACATAAGCTTTATGCATGTGGCGAATATCAGAGTGCGCAGTAGAAGCGTGATATTTTTTGTTGTAGTCAGGAGTTCAGATTGTGCTGATTTTGAGGAATTAGTGGTGACTTGAATTTTAAGAAGATACTTATAACTGGAGATTAATCATTTGGTTGTGCAATTTGTTATTGATGGTTAACATTGGAAGTGGCTATTAGGTTACCAATAGTAGAATTCAATGGAGGTTTAGAAGTTAGAGCATAGGAGTTGATTGAGGTTGGCACATATTATTGTAAGGTCTATTGATCATTGGAATTTTCTGGATGTTGTATTAAGGTTCTCGAGGAAATGAGATTTTTGGATAGCATAGTTACCCTAGGAATACTGGTCGTGATGTGTCGCTGGGGGACTAATACGAGTATGTTGGATATCGTCATGTTTATTGAGAAATGTGTCATGTGTCATCAAGTTAAGGCTGAGCATCAAAGACCTGTGGGTAGACTTCAACCTCTCCCTATTCCAGAGTGGAAGTAGGATGATATTTCTATGGATTTTGTTGTGGGTTTGTCGAGGACCCCTAGTGGGAATAATTCAATTTGGATGATTGTTGATCGGTTGACCAAGAGTGCTCATTTCTTGCCTATTAATAATATTGACTCTTTGGGTAAGTTGACTTGGTTATATGTCAAGGAGATAGTGCGTTTGCATGGAGTACCCAAGAGTATCGTGTCGGATCGGGATTTGCGGTTCACCTCCCATTTTTGGAAGAGTTTGCAGGCAGCCTTAGGCACTAAGTTGAAGTTTAGTACTGCATATCACCCTCAAACAGAAGGTCAATCAGAGCGTACTATTCAGACTCTGAAGGATATGTTGCAGTCTTGTGTCATGGAATTTCAGGGGAGTTAAGAGAATCATATGCCGCTTATTGAGTTCTCTTATAATAACAGTTTTCATTCCTCCATTCAGATGGCCCCGTATGAAGCTTTGTATGGAAGGAAGTGTAGATCGCCCTTGTGTTGGGATGAAGTTGGCGAGAGCAAATTGTTTGGGCCTGAGATAATTCAAGAAATGAAGGATCAAGTTCAGTTTATAAGGACTAAAATGGCGGAAGCGCAAAGTCGCCAGAAGAGTTATGCAGATACAAGAAGAAGAGACTTATCCCTTGAAGTAGGTGATTGGGTTTATCTCAAAGTCTCTCCTATGAAATGTGTTAAACGCTTTGGTAAGAAGGAAAAGCTTAGTCCAAGATATGTTGGCCCTTTTCAGATTGTAGAGAAAGTTGGGCTTGTTGCTTATAGAGTTGCATTGCAGGACTATTTTGGGGATGTTCATGATGTGTTTCATGTGTCTTCGTTGAAGAAGCGTTTTGGACAGCAAGAGCCACGTTTTGTTGAGCCTGAACGCATTCAACTTCAGCCTAACCTTACTTATGAAGTTGCCCCGACACAGATCGTGGATTGGAAAGAGCAAAGGTTAAGGTCCAAGACAATACCTTTGGTGAAAGTGTCATGGGGTGATCCGTTGGCTCAAGATTTCTCTTGGGAGAGAGAAGCCGACATGAGGGAGCTTTATCCATATTTGTTTGATTGATATTGGCGATATGTTGTTAAGTCTGCTCTTAGTTAAATCTTATTCCTGTCTTAGTTTAATGTTGACCTTGCCAATTTCGAGGACGAAATTTTATTTAAGGGAGGATGCAACACCCCGTATTTTAGTGTATTTTTACTGAAAGATTATTTTTATTTATTCAAAAATTTATTCTCTTATTTTAAAAATTGTTAGATTTTTAGTGGGTTTATTTTATGATTTTTAGTTTTGTGAAAATTATATTTTGAAGTGCTTTCTTATTATTAATTATTGTTATACGTTTAAAATCTCTTTATTCTAAATTAATTACTGTGAGATTTAATTATTTTAATTTCATTTTACCATTACGTTTAAATTATTTTATTTAACTTGTGGTTTTGAAATCGTTTCCGTTGGATCATTTTTGTGACCCAAGATATGAGGATTGGACCTCATTTCTTTCCCTCCATTTTTCTTCCCTCTCATTTTCTTTTCTTCTTTCTTTCTTTTTCTTCTTTTTCGTCTACTTCCCGCGCGACGTTGCCCCTCCCTCTCTCTGTTTGTTTGTTCCATCACCACCCAGCGCTGCTCCGCCCAGCCCGTTAGCCTCCCTAGCCGCCAGCGACCTCACCCCACCAACCTCAGCTCCATTCTCGTCGCCGTTAGTCACCACCAACACTTCAAGCCGTGGCATCATCTTCTATCCAGCGCCGCCGTTGCACCACCATTGGCCACCATCTTCTCACCACATCATCATCTACCTCTTAGCAACCCATTAGACCCAACCCCACCTCCGATCCGTCGCCGGTGAAGCATTTTCAACAACATTTCCGTTTTGGGCTTTTTGGTCTTCTACTGCCACCCACGCCGCCACCCATGGCCAACCTTCACCACCACTAGCTTCACCGACATCCCTAGACCCTACCCTATCATTCTTGGGTCTTCGTTTGTCTCCGTTGAAAAGTGGGTATTTGAGACCCACGGCCACAGTGCATTTTGGACTGTTACGTTGCTCAGACATCACTTATTGCAGCTTCGTGATCCTTCGGAAATTACTATATAGCACTGTAAGTATTTCTCTAAAGAACTTTCGTGATTTAAATGTATTTTTGAACTAACTCATTTCACTGTATTTGGTTGAACATGTCGGACTGAGTCCGAGGAGTACGAGGGTCGGATGGATTGGTGATTGAAGTTGTTTGTGTGATTGATTGGGTTGGTAATTGTTGGTTTGGATATTGTGTTGTTCATGCACATTGCATTTTGCACGCATGATCATGTTTGTAAAGGAAATTGGGTTTTCGTGTATTGCATTCATGTTCATGTGTTTATAAAAACTGGATTTTCATGTGAGAATAGATTTTGGGTGTGTGTGTATCACGACCCCAAGCAGAGATGGGGCATTATCTCGGTGGAGCTCCTCTGGTTACTCGGGAGCGGAATATACTGAGTAACGTCCCCTGGATTGTCGCTGGGCGACAATGGGATCGGACGAGATGGTCTCGTGCCGACTCCGTGGTCCTTCTGCTGGCGGGGACTAGAGGATGTCTGGCCATGAACGTGCTGGGCACAGAACTGGGCATCGCTTGTTGCATAGTGGGTGCCCGGCCATGAACGCGCTAGGCGCGGAACTGGGCATCGCTACGAACCCAGGACGTGCGGATGATCCCTAGGGGAGATCATGGTGCATATGGTAATAATGGATTAATGAATTATTTTCTGGGCAAATAGTGTGTGTTGGATTTTTGTGTAAATCATTATCTAGGAAAATATTTTACGGATATTTTGGGCCATATGGGATTTTGGCCTGTGTTGGAAAATAATAATTTTCGTTATACTTACCTGCGGTACCATTTTGTGGTAACGCAGATTTTGTTGCAGATGAGGTGGATGAGGGCGAGCCTTTGGAGACGGCTCCGCCTGAGGAGTGATCTGGGATCACTTGTTAGTTATTTTATTTTACTCTATTGTATTTTTAATTTTGGATGACTGTATAACTACTTTTTAAACCTTACTGATGTTTAGATTGTATTTAAATTCTGGTATTTAGTTGACTAATCTGCTGCGTTATTTTGTACACTGTTGCATGTACACACACACTTGGCACTTTCGTTGGGATGCGTGACCGTGTTGTCATTATCCTGACATCTCGATTCCTGTGTTTCCTTACATGGGGGTCGGGGGCGCCACAAGTCCTTCAATCTCATATATAGAAAAGAAGTGTTAAAATCATGACTAATGCTTTCTCTAACATGTTAAGCTATGCAGGGTTAGTGTTATATAATATACCATGAGTGGGGCTCCTAGTCTTATTGCTTGTCCAACTGCCTTGGACCCCTTTGATCTCTCTCAAACTACTAGTATAAGGATTTGTCATATATAATTAAGCTCAGGTTCCAATGCCTTCTTTACATTAATATTCATATTGTTTCATAAGCTATTATGTTGGTATGAGCCAAAAGTTAAAACATGTTTATTGTAGTATATATATCGTATCACCTATTAAACCGGGCCAAATAACATTGATCCATCAAAACAACAACAAATAACAAACTAAGATAAAACATTAATTTTATAGATTTAAGAATATGATACTTGAATGATATTCTAAAAAGTTTGAAACAGGGAATAATCTAGTGGTATTCCCGTCATGACAGCCTATGGGTATCAATGTTTTGGCATCTTCTCAACACAAACATAAACTCACTTTGAATAAAAAAATTGGATCTCCAAAAATTTAGCAAATAAAGAGATGCTTAACTTATCAAACAGCAGTTCTACTTTTTTGCATGGAGTCAAAAAACAAGAAGCAATTCCATAAAGATAGAGATGCAATAGACATACTAGCCCCAGTTATTAACTAATCACCATGTCCATCTTGAGCAAACATAGAATTACTGCACTGCCAGTACTTGGTTTTATACAATAATCACTGAAAATCTCAACCAACCCATAGCAACTTAAAATGAAAAGAAAATACAACAAGTAAATAATTTCAAATGGGGGTTTGATAATTGTTAAATTTTCAATTAATTTGTAGTTTACAAAATTTGTAGTTTGTAAACAAAAAGGCATGAGCTAGTCCGGTGGGGAAGCCGAATCCAGGCGGGGAAAGCTAGGAGACATGGTGGGGACGCCAAATCTCAGTGGGGAAGCCTAGGGAGACAAAGGTCAGAGAAGTCATAGAGAGAGAGAGAGAGAGAGAGAGGGAGGCCGAAACCCATAAAAATACCAGACTCAACGAAGAGAGTACTTAGCGACATCGGATTGTTCATATGCCGACGAGGAGACTACGACGCAGTACAGGCTAACTTGGCCATGAGTGGTGGAGCAGCAACTCGTCGAGAGAGATTCGTCGGCACAGTAGGGGAGATATTAGGGGAAATGTTTGCTGCGCTTTGTCCAGTTCGGTCCGTCTGAAGTAAAAACTCTATGGTGGCGCATCTGTTTTCGCCACTAAGGAACCGAATCTTACAATGGCCGTAACACATACATAAACACAGCAACTACTATTATTGCAGCGATCAGCATATCTCCGCAATAACACCTTGTACTCTTGCGAATAGAACGTCGCCGCTGAAGGTTAAAGTTATTGCGTCGATTTTGTTGGCCGCATGGGAAATCACAATGATTGATTTTTAACGGCATTATTATAGATGCCGCAATTTCACAACTAGTGATGGACTTAATTGCGGCCACACTAGACCGTAGCAAATAATATAAACACTCAATAGTCAGGAATAGCGCCGTAGAAGCAGTTAGCATTTGCTGTGATGACATTTACTGCAGCCATATTTTGCCCAAAACAAAAAAAAATTCCCAACGACCTCCTTAGGCTATGGAATAGCATTCGATGCTCATGAGGTGGTGCACATTTGCGACCAAATCCAGCTATGGGAAAATAAAAACGCAGCAAATGTTGGGTTATGTTGTAGTGAACTCTCAATAACAAATCTCATGATTTGTTGTAGTGAACTCTAACTCTCAATAACAAATCTCCTTTCTCCATGGCTTATAAAACCGATCCTGACTATAATTCTCTAAGAGTCTTTGGGTGTCAATGTTTTCCTAACCTTCGCCCCTACCTTTCACATAAACTACACTATTGATCCACTTCATGTCTCTTCTTAGGTTACAGCACAGCCCACAAGGGCTACAAATGTATTGACATTCAAAACAACAAAATGTATATCTCCCGAGATGTCACCTTCCATGAGTCCATTTTTCCTCTAACTCAAAAATAGCCTAGCAAATCTCTTCCGTGCCACAACTCATTCTCCACTACACTTCCCATATTTTCCTCCTCCATTTTAGGCCTAGTTCCACCTATCCACTCTTCTACGTCCCAACCAATTCCCTCTCTTCTCGACACAGGCCCACGAAACCTTACTCCATTCTCTTCCTCTCCGTTTAGCCCAAGCTCACAAAACACTACCCATTCCCAACGTTCTTCTTCAACCTCCCGAACCCTAACCACATCAAACACCTCATCTCCTTCCCCACCCGAGCCTCCTTCCCTAATTCTTATCCTACCCAAATCTCCGATCATAACCAGCGCACAAACTCTCTCCTCTCGACCCAAATCTTCACCGATGGTACTATACCATACCCATCCCGACATTGTCTCACCACCAGCATCATAGTTCCGGATGACCCTTCGAATTATTCAGTGGCCTCGAAATTTTCTGAGTGGCATCCTACCAAACTTGGACTCCGGTTCCACCTATTTCGAACTCCAATATCCATTGGGTTTTTCACACCAAAACCCAAAGTGAAGCCAACAACAATTCGTGGGTTTTTCAGATGGCTCCTTCCAACGCCATAAAGCCTGATTGGTTGCCAAGGGCTTTCTCAACAGCCTGGCGTGGATTATCACGAGACTTTCAGTCCCATAGTGAAGCCAACAATAATTCGCCTAGTTCTATCCATTGCGGTGTCCCACGGCTGGTCCTTACGGCAACTCGACATTGAGAATGCCTTTCTCCATGGAACCCTAACTGATATAGCTTCATGCAGCAGCCTCAAGGATTCGTGAGTGCAGAACATCCCACTTATGTGTGCAAGTTGTCCAAAGTTCTGTACAGGCTTAAGCAAGCACCACGAGGCTGGTTCGCCCAACTCAGTTCTTGGTTATCAGAGTATGGATTCTTCCCATCCAAAGCTGACCAGTCACTTTTCATGCTCAATCAAGGTAACACTCATATTTTTCTCTTTGTTTATGTTGACGACATTGTCGTCACTGCATCAAACACCTCTGCCATTGATGCCTTAATTCATGATATGAGCATAGCCTTTCTTGTACGTGATTTGCGCAAACTTTCATTCTTCCAAGGCCTTGAGATTGATTATATTGTGAATGGTTTGTTTCTTTCTCAAAGAAAATACATCAACCACCTTTTTTCCCGTAGCAATATGTTACAAGCAAAACCCATGACATCCCTAATGGCCTCTTCCACCAAGCCATCCAAATATGACACTTCTGACTTTGATGATCCTTCCCTGTATTGGAGCCTAGTATGAGGTCTTCAGTACCTTTCCTTCACTAGACCTGATATATCATTTGCAGTAAACAAAATTTGCCAATTTATGCACACACTAAAAACCTCACATTGGGCTGCTCTCAAACGAATTCTAAGATATCTCAAGGGTACGATCAACAAAGGACTCTTCTTTGCTTCCCAATCAAATTTCACTTTGCAAGCTTATTCTGACGTTGATTCGAAAGGATGCCCAGATGACAAAAGATCTACTGGAGGATTTTGTATTTCCTTGGTAAACATCTGATCTCATGGTGCTCCAAAAAGAAGAAAACAGTTGCCCGAACCTCCATAGAAGCTGAGTACAAATCCTTAGCTTCCACTGCTGCTGAACTATTGTGGCTTTAAACCTTACTTCGAGAACTCAATCTTCCATTACATCCAGCCCCCACCCTTTGGTGTGATAATCTTGGAACAACTTATCTATGTGCAATTCATGTCGATCATTCCAAGAAAAAACACATGGATATTGACTATCACTATGTCAGAGATTCTGTTGTAGGAAACACTTTAAAAATTGCCATCTGCAGCTCAAAAGAACAACTGCCAGATGTCCTAACCAAGTCGATCGTTGCTGACTAGGTCCTCAGCTTTGTGACTCGTGTCAATTTGGTTAACACCCCCTTGGACTCGAGGGGGCATATTAACCTATGTGCCTCTACTAATCATCAAGATAAACACCAAAGAGGCACTGCACCAACAACAAAGCAACCACATCCCTTAGAATAGCACTTTACGAATTGTATTGCATTATGTTATTTCTCTACTATTGTATAACAAATTTATTCTTTCCTCTCTCTCTTGTAAAAGTGTAACGCCCCGTCCCCGAGGGTCCGGAGAGTTAATTCATGTCACTTAAAAATCATTTTCCTTCCACATAGTACATATTCTAATTTTTCTCTATCGCACAAAATACTCATATATTTACATCAGTTACTCCAGAATAACTATTCTAATACAATACAAAATTTAATATAAACATCAATCTCCTAACAAATCACATCATTAGTACACAACAAGCTTACTGAATGAAAATCTTCAATACCCATATAAACCTTCAATGCTTAAACCATCATTCTTAACTCTTCTCACCCATGCTCCATATCCTTGATCCTCAACTGAAACATTCAAATCATCTGAAAAATATTATGGAGATAAGGGGTGAGTTATCAACAACTCAGTAAGAAGAGAACATATACTAGTATGTAAACATGAGCCTTTTGAGAAAGTTCAGTATGCAGAAACAAAAATATTTTATTTTTATATGCAGATCTCAGAAAAAAAACGTGTTATCAGAAAATCAGAGCGACTTTTCAATCTTTTCATAATCAAAATCAACAATTCATATTTAAGGATCCATTTCATATTCAAAAGCGCTTTGGCATAACAGAACTGAACATCTTCATTTTATCATATCATATCATATACCATGTTGAACCCCCGTGGTAGGGTTGTGCGATCCCCAGTGGCCAAACCAGGCATGTATCATGTGGTGAACTTCCCATTTTTCAATCTCGGAGCCCCGAGTGTGCACACAGGAAAGAACACGTAAAAAGACTACTTTGTTTCCAAAGTGGGTGCACTCTATCATATCATGGTGGTACCAACCATATCACGTGAACCAGTATCATCATCTCAGAACCATATTCAGAACAGATAAGTATGCCAAAGTTTTATCATATCCATATCATATCAAAACACGTGCGAAACATATTCATATCATTTCCATTTGATAAAAAACAGATCAAAATCATTTCATATCACATGCATAAAATCTCAATGATATCATATTCGCTCTTTTGCATATTTCATAAACATGTCATATATTGCTCATGTCTACACAATGCATGTCAGAAAATAGTTTCTTTTTTCGTACAGGTTTCATGAGTGATGCAAATAAACGACCGAGGTTGATTTTTCTCAAGTTTTCATTTCATCACAAAATATGCAGAGTTTTTAAAAAGTCAATCTCAATCTCAATAATCCGTATAAAAACCTAGCATAGGAACCCCACTTACCTGGACGACTTAACTTTTCCAGAATTTTCCTCAAATATGTCGAGTCGACTATAAATCGTCACCTATAAAGATAATCACGTAATTTCTGTAAGTTTCCAATCAATCACGTATTTCGATATTTAATCCTAAGCTTCAAAAATAACTCATTTTAATTCCTCAAAACTTAAAACTCTCACTTTCTAAAATCAAGAATATACACCGTAACCGAAGTCAAACTCAAAACACCAATATTTAAACTCGAAACTGTCAATAAACCTCACATCATAAACCAATCACTCAAACAACTCCATAATCCAATCCAACCGACCCCCTTACTCCTCGGACTCAGTCCGACACAATCAACCAATTCATAGAAAATATGAGCTAGCGCTAAAATACATTTAAATCTCAAAAGTTCTTTGGAAAAATACTTACAATGCTATAATATAATTTTTGAAAGATCACGGAGGTGCTATAAGCGGCAACGCAGCAACAAAACAGTGCCAAATGCACTGTGACCGTGGGTCTCAAAAACTCACTTTTGAAGGGGTGCAGACGAAAACCCGAGATTGATAGGGTAGGGCCTAGGGATGTCGGTGAAGCTAGTGGTGGTGGTGGTTGGTCGTGGGTGGCGGCGCAAAGGGTGGTTGAAGTGCAAAAATACCCAAAACGGAAATGTTGATGGTGGGGCTTCACCGTTGACAGATCGGAAGTGGGGTTGGGTCCATTGGGTTGCTAGGAGATCGAGGATGATGTGGTGAGAAGATGGTGGCCGGAGGTGGCGCGACGGCGGCGCAGCAGCGCAAGGAGTGCCGCGGCTTGGTGATGCTCGTGGGAGCTAACGGCGGCGCGGTTGGGGCTGAGATTACAGGGGGTGGTCGCCAGTGGCTGGGGAGGACGGTGGGCCGGGCAGTGTCACGCACGACGGCACGACGTGGCGGGGCTGGGTGGACGAGAATGATGCACGGGAGAGAGGGAGGGGCTGGGTCACGCGGGAGAGAACCAGGAAAAGAGAAGAAAAGAAAGAAAAGAAGGAAAAAAAAAAGAAAAAGAAGAAAAAGAAAAGATGAAAGAGAAAATGTAGGAAAAGAAATGAGGTCCAATCCTCACATATTGGGTCACAAAAATGATCCAACGGAAACGATTTTAAAACAGCAAGTGAAATAAAATAATTCAAACGCTGTGATTACAATGAAAATAAATAATTAAACCCAATAATAAGTTAATTTAATTTGAGAAAAAATTTAAACGCATAACAATAATTAATTTAAAGAAAGCACTTCAAAAAAATTAATTTTCGTAAACTAAAAATCATAAAATAACCCAATTAAAATCCAATAATTTTAAAACAAGAGAATAAATTTTGAATCAATAAAAATAATTTATTCATTAAAAAAAATACCCTAAAATACAGGGTGTTACATCCTCCCCCCTTTAAAAATTTCGTCCTCGAAATTTGTAAGGTCAAACATTAACGCTAAAGCAGGATACAAGATACAACCAAAAACACGCTCGAAAAGACCATACCATCAACAACTCCCAACAAGCATGAGTAATGCACTCCCAAGTCTACTCCTATAGGCGATTCCATTATGCTCACATTAGTCTCCCAATGACACATCACGTCTATTACTCCTAGGGTGGCCACGAAATCCAAAATCTCCATTTCCACCAACAACATTAATACAACACTCAGCAAAAGCCCAATGATTATTATTATTTTCGTAACACGAACTGTGCTAACCTCAATCGACTCCTATGTTAAAACTCACAAACCTTCATTTTATTCTACAAGTTGGTAACCTATTAGCCACTTCCAATGTTAACCATCAATAAACATTTCCATCATCCAGACCTATTACCTCAAAATCAACAAGAATTATATCTTAAATCCACATCACCAAAAGTTTAATCTCTATTTACAAGTATCATCTCAAATTTTCAAATCACCAATAATCCCTTAAGATCAACACAAGGTTTGAATCCTTAATTATATCACAACATAACACCATTGAGTACGAGGTAGCTCAACACCTACTAACCATAAAACTCTCACCACATTTGGTAGAAATTCTTGATCTCCAAAACCATGAACTATTACACACTTTCCTCAAACTCACCAAGAATTCATTCCTGAATCTACACCAACTATTATCCTTAAATCTGATATGGATCAAATCCCAAAACTTGCCACTAAAACCTCGAACTAATAACAATTATTTTTCCCAATTCAAATCAAATTTTCAATCCTCATAGAAATACACAAACTAAATCAATACCTTCAATACCCAAAGAAATATTCTCCTTGAAAATTCTTATATCAATAACTCAACTCTGATCAACCCTATTTAATGATCACAAACTAATCAATATCCAAAATAAATCAAGCTAGGACACTAAGCCTGTAGAATTAAAAACTTAAATCTTATTACAAATTAGTCATTCAAATATGCAATTCTAAAACCTTAAACTATATTAGAATCATTTTCCGAAATCTGTAAGATTGATGAATTTATATCCAATAATAAAACAATCGACTCCCGAAGCAGAAAGAAAGTGCTTCTGGCTAACAGTAGTACCAGATGAGGGCCAGCTCTAGAAACAATATTTTCTAGCAAGCTAACATGATATATAGAGATATTAATGCCACTTCACAAGTACAGTACCATGGACGAGGTTAAGGGGTAATTAAATGCACATCATGAAGAAAAACACTTAACAGCGGGAGAGCCCCAGTTACTTTTCCGAGAAATTTAATTATCCTGATAATCACAAAATGCATTATCTATCTTGAAGACAAAATTATGATCAAATTATAATCTTTTTCCTTCGACTATTCATATTTCTCAAATATCATAGCTAGAGTACGTACTACACTTGCATGAAGTGTCAACCTGACAACGAAAGATGCCCTAATTCGATCGTTTTTACCAAAGGCTACATTTCTCGATCCAATAACGGTTGTCAATTGCAAATTAATGAGGGTTGAGAAAAGAGCATGAACGGTGGATTTTCCTTCCACACTGAGGGTTATAAAGTGGTTAACTATTTAGAGGGATCGATGAACAATACTAGTCTTCCTGCTGGGAGCTCCCGTAGGGTTTTTTTTTTACTTCATGATTAAGAAAGTATTTTTTAATGATATTGTAAATTTTTTTTTTCAAAAATATTTTAAAAGTGTTAAAAAATGTATATAAAAAAAAACACATAAAATACACTAACGGGAGCTCTCAACGATGGCCGTAGCGTTACTCTTAGAGAGATTGTATGTTTATGTTAGAAGATAGCATCATGAGTAACAATATTAATTAATTCCTATTAGAATCATCGTTTTATTGTCGCTAAGTGTATTTTTTTTTCTTTTTACCTGTTCTGCAAAGAATTTGTGTACATATATATTATCTATTTTGAATTTTTTTTTTAAATATTTTCATTTTTCAATAAATGATATAATTTGTCAAAGATCAAGTTATTCACTTTGGTCATACCAAAAAGCTAGTAAAACTTTTGTTAGCTGCTGAATGTTGTTGTCATACTCAAACTTTAATATTCTTAAATTGCCTATATTTAATTTGCAGGAAGTTGACTTATAATAATAACCAGCTTCTCCGTGCAAAGGTCTCACTCTCTCTCTCTCTCTCTCTCTCTAGACCTCTCATTCTACACACATATATACACACACAGAGCATGCACAATTGTGATACCAATGGTGGTGTCTATCGGGATTTTGTGTGGATGGTATAGATAGCCGACAATGCATGAGAGAAGCCAGCAAAACTTGAATGGGATGCCTGCAGGAGTGGGAAACTATGAGCTCTTGTACTCTCAGCCATTTGATTCTCGAGACTATTTCCAAGTAGATTCATTGCAGCCCAATCAAGTACAGTTCCCACGCGGCCAACACCATATGGCGCTTCAATTAGTGTAAGGATCTTATTATTCACTAACATTTTCTTCTTCATCTTTGTCAATAACCATTTATATCGTACGTTTTGCATGCGTATGAGATGCATCATGTTTCATTCATGGCACTTTTGCTCAAACTATTTGCCCATTCACATATATAGTTGAAAGATGCTTATACAGAGATTTAATTACTTACAAAAAAGGGTACTTTATATTTGGTCCATATATGGTACTTTTTCATATGAAATCATCTGAAATATTCATCTTAACACATATTTTCTTACTATTTCTATGCAGTTAATTATAAGCTAGCTCGAGGGACCATGGTAAGTACTGCTGCTGCTTTTGTTTTCCATGGAAGTGTATCCAATATGTGAATGTGACATGACCAAACTGATCGAGGTTGCGATGTTGCAAAGTAGTGGTATTGTAGACAGTCATATTAATACTCCTAAGTTTTCCATTAGAGATATTGGATATCTTTTCTCAATGTTTACGCATTCACCAACATCAACTACTCTATGCCGACGTACGTACCAACAACATATTTTTTTTATCGCTAGTTTGGTTTTGTCTTTAACAATAAGATGATCTCTTGCATGGTAACATAAATTTGCGTAATCAGTGCATAGTAAGCTGTATTTGATAAATTTGGTAACATAAATTTGGTTTACAATGTTTGGTCTCACACCTTAACCTAAATGTCACATTCTACCAAACACCTTACCGGCATTACTTTTACCAAATCTACCAGTCGTATTTTCATCAAACACTTCACCGTGCTTGTAGTTTGTATTAGCTATAGAAACATTCACAGAGATCACACCATCCGGAATTTGTGGAATTTTCATCAAATCTACCAGTCGTATCGACTTGTAGCATGACTCAATCGAGAAGGTGTTAATTAATTAAGGGATTTGTGTTAGGTGTGTGAATAGCAAGGTCGATATATATGATTATTGATTGCTCATCGATCAATAGATTGTATGTCATCCCTACCATGTGATGAAATATTTTCGGTTGACAGTGCCTATGAGGATATTCAACATTACAAGTCTGTTAATGTACCTTGGCATGACAAAATTGCTTTAGTTTTTTTTACGTAGATCAAGGATATGGGCGATCCTTTTCTCATCATGATCTTGTTCTTACACCGAAGAATTGCCTCGTTTGTTTTCACAACACATTTCATCTCATATTATCTCTGCTAATCTTTACAACTTTTTCAAATTTTCACTCAAAATAAAATAAACAATTCAACTTTTTCAAATCTTACAATAATAATAATATTAAAAAAATATATTCTAACAATATTTTATTCAATTTTTAACTTTCATCTCAATTCATATCATCTCATCTTATCTTTAAAAGCAAACAAAAAGTGTAACCTTCTTGTCCTAATTTCCAAACATCGGGAGATGCTACATATTACACAGCCTTAATGATTCCAACCGTTTTTTTTATCTCCTTTTTTGGGATTTCATCATTCTCAAGTTTTCTTTCACAATCGGGTGGGTCTACACCCACCGCTAGTCCATTTTAAGTTTTTTTTTTTTTTTTTTTTATCATTTTTTTAACATTTTTAAATATTTTTAAAAAAAGAAAAAAATTCACAATATTATTAAACAACACTTTCTTAATCACTAAATAAAAAAAAATAAAAAAAAATGAAACGGGAGCTCCCAGCGGGATCCCTAGCATTTTCCTTCACAATAATAATGAACCCATATAACTATTTTATAACCCATCAATGTTATTGTCACTTTATATTTGATATACTATTTATATAATTGTACTAATTTTAGAGTCGCGTGTAAAAAGAGTTTGGGAAAAAAATTGAAGGTATATATATCATCCTCGAATCTAGATAGAAAGCCAGAATACAAAAACAGGAGAATAAAATAATTTTATTATAAAGCATTCGATTCCATTATATTTTAGTTGTTGTATTATTATTATTATTATTATTATTATTATTATTATTATTATTTCTTTCTATTCTCTGATTTAAAATTATCCATATAAGATACACCCGATCAGTTCAATGCCTTCCATTCGAGTGGCTTAGCAATGGACCAGTGAGTTGGACTAAGAACGATATTGTAGACCATTTTCAGGCCCAGAACCAATTATATAATTTGAAATCGGCCAGAGATATTGGTGTGCTGATCCAGAGGCAGTTGATGGTGGAATTCACATGATCACAGGAAGGAATTCTCAACTCTCCTATATAGATTCTAACTCCCTTATTCTCAATTTTTTAATTAGTAGCATACCAGTTCCCCAAATATATTTTAAAAAATGACTTCGTTTTTACAAAGAGCATAAAAGTCTTATTAAGGTTTTTTTCAAACTTCCCAAAAGAGGTAAAAACGTTCATGATATCCTCCCAACAATCATGGAATTAGAATGCTATAGAGAACCCATCCGAACCCAAACCACTTGTTAGAAGTTCGTAGTTTCTCTAATGTGAATTTCTAAAGGAGATATTTGAGATGGCTTTTTGGGTTTTACGGGTTTATTTTTAGCGAGAAATTGTGTTTTGTGTTTTGGCATTGTTTGTTTTCGCATATGAGATGAGATTAAAGTTAAAAGTTGAATAAAATATTATTACATTATATTTTTTTAATATTATTTTTGTTTTGAAATTTGAAAAAGTTGAATTATTTATTTTATTTTGTATGAAAATTTAGAAAATTTAGAATGATTATATGAGATGAATTGGGAAGAGTTGTAAAAATAAACAAAACTAAATGTGCCTTTCATTTGGAAATTGGAATTCAAAGGAACTCCATTTCAACCCCCACTTGGAAGGTTCAGGAGAATGTGAGTCTGGGAGTGTAGGTCCCTTTTAATAATAGGTTTAGAAATTCTTCTGGGTCAATTAGAAAAATAACCAATTTTTTAAGATTTTCATCAATTATATTAATAGACACATGTCACGTGTATATAAAAAAATAAAACAGTCAATCACATTAATAAAATACGAAAAAAAATATATAAAAGTGATTGAACATGATATTTTTGTTTGGTGATACCTAGATGTGAACAAGATCTGACCAACCTTGGCATAATTAATGTGCCAAAACTTTATGGTTGGCGAAAAGAAAGCAGTTGATGTTCAATTTATAAATCAGGGAAGCTTCCCTGATTTATAAATTGAACCCTCGTGCTTCATCTTTTTGAGATTCGGTCCTTACGAATTTCTTTTAGAATTAACATCACATATTTTTGCGTATATTTTAATTTTAAAAAAAAAAAGAAAAAAAAAAGTTCAACATGTGACATCCTTCCAGACTGACGGAGGGGGCTAATTATAAACTTTTGGTAGCAGTGTTAATCCTAAAATAAAATTGCACAACCATAGAGTTTCAAAAGATAGGATAAAGTGCATTAGGTAGTTATTGTCCAAATAAGCGATGTTACGTACATATTTGAAAATAGTAGAGAGTCTACTGATAAAAATTTAATTTATTTTTATATAAATTTCATATTTATTTATTATTTTTAAAATGATTACACAACGTTTATACATTTACGATTACAATTCAGGTATCATTTCTCATATCCATTTAATCGAAGTCAGAGTTACTATATATATAAAAAGAGTAATTTGCAAACTATCTGCGATTTTCCAGACTAATGTGCAGCAATTCGAAAAAGTAGGAATATTTGCAAAACACCCAAAGTAACCACAACAATCTCAAGAACAATGATTTATTTATTTATTTCCATGGATAGTGCTCAGATTCAAGGACAATTACCAGACACGACCAGTGATTAAAGCTCAGCCACAAGACTTTGATCTCTTGGGTAAAACTCAGATGGGAAGATAACACTGTATGCTCCTTTTGCAGAAATTAGGTTAGCTGCTTCACTGGGATGGAAAGAGTCCCAGAACGCATATTCCGACCTATTCTGGCATGGAGTTTGGTTAGGAATGCACAGTCCAGTTAATTCCTCTACTTCACAGCACCCAACAGTTGTAACCTTGAAAGCTGAAATGCAAAAACATCAAAATTATATATAGACCATTACTAAGATCAGTATAAATTAAGCCATTTTGACCGAGCAAGAAAGTCCAAGGAAATCTACCCGCAGCCATAATATCCTCGGCTAACTTCACCGCATCCACGTATATAAAAGTTGCATCAGGCTTCTCAGTATTCAGATCATCGACAAGAGATTTAAGCTCAACGTTGAAGAAGCTCGAGTCGTAGTTCATAAACTCTACACACGTCGAGCCATTTGTGCCGTATACAGAAATTGCATACGGAGTGCAGCCCAGCATTCCTACTCCAAACAGTGCAATCTTCCTCGCTCCATAATTGTACAAAGTCTAGAACATAATTAATGGGGAGCAAGAGAATCGGATGATCAGGGATAATCACAATAAGGGAAGTAATTCAGAAGGAAAGAAAGAAATAAAGAAAGATTTTGCAGCAGCACTACTGACCTCTATCTGCTGAGAAAATTGTTCAATGAGAACTTTAGCAAATTGCTTTGGAGTATACAGGAGGCTTGACGAGTAATAGTCGGGCTGGAAATACTTGTTAAGGTAATCATTACCTCCCATTCCAACTGAATAGAAACACTTGTTTAGGTACTCGGTTGCTGACTGACTGCTTCCTAGCATGCTGACAATGCTTGAGACTGTAACTTGGTGATTATTCAACTGCTCGTCCATGCAGATGCGAGCACCCTGGTTGAGAAATTTTTGTCACATTCGTCCGGTAAGTCAACGTAGAGGACTGGCAGAGAGGGGATACAAAGAACGGAATGTAACGAAATAACAGTGCAAGACAAAAATATAATTGAGTAACTACCATGGTCTGCCCAGTTTCATTGAGAATTCCTGCCCCGCCGGATGCATAATTCACACCTTTGAGTATCTCTGTGCCTTTAGCAGTTGCAAAGGGCGGAATATAGTCGTCGAAGCCCATCATTTCAGCTGTGTGAGGGAATAATTTACAGTTACATCCGTAATATAAGTTATGTTAAAAAATAAACCCATAAATAAACTAAGAATATAATTGATCGATCTAGAAGTTCTTGGAGTACATTTATATCCTCAGCCTTATAATATTACCCTAGAAGTTCTTGGAGTACATTTATATCCTCAGCCTTATAATATTACCCTAGAAGTTCTTGGAGTACATTTATCATAGATTTTGAGCCACAAAATTAACTTTAAACGAAGTGGGTACAAACAAACAAACGAAGTAAAACAGAAAGAAATAAGGAGTTCTGTCATTGCAGAAGCCACGCCCGGGATCTAAGATTAACTAAAACCATGATAGAGCTGCAAGAGAGAAAAGGGCAAAACCTAGGATATCAACGATGGTCCTGCCATTGCAGAACCTTCCAGTTGGTCCTTCAGGAAAGTCAACACCATATGTGTAACGCCCCAAACCCGGATGGTCTGGAGACTTACTACCTGTCTCTAAAGAACTTATAATCCAACACAACTAAAATGAAACTCAAATCTTTAATAACAAAACTCAATATCAAGAGTTCTAAATAACCACCTTGACAACTCCACAAAGTCATTACTGCAGCTAAAATAAACTAAGGAGTCCGTAATCTCTCGGTAATCATAACAACTCAACCAATAATTTCATACCTCTTTCTGAAACCCAAGATATAATTAATAAAGCTCAAAAACATTAAAACTAAGAACATCAGAAGTCCTTCTTCCAACAACATCTCCTCAGTTTAAACACATTCAGAAATCTACTCCAGGTCCCCATTTGGACTCTCCACATCATCTGAAAAATATTATGAAGATAGGGGGTGAGTTATCAACAACTCAGTAAGCAGAAATCATATGCTAGCGTGCAAACATGAGCATTTACAAAATAGAACATGCAGAACAAAATATTTTCCAGGGTTAACATGCAGAACAGAACATATTTTCAAAAGTAACAGAGCGATGGTTTTAAAACAAGTAAAACCCTTAGTGCTTTGGCATAACATAAACTGAGTATCATCATCAGATCCAAACAGAGCATCAAACAGAGCAGAGACCATGTTTCACCCCCGTGGTAGGGTTGTGCTAACCCCGGTGGCCAAACCAGGCAGAGACAGAGGTGAAATCTTTCCTTTATTCTTCTCGGAGCCCCGAGTGTGCACACAGGAAAGACCACAATAAAACCACTTTGTTTCCAAAGTGGGTGCACTCAGAGACAGAGAAGTTGGTACCAACCCAAACAGAGCAGAGCATAACAGAGCAGAGCAGAGCAGAGCAAAGACAGAGTCAGATACGAAAAACCAGTACACCATGCCAAAGGTTTTCAGATGTTGTATCAAAATAATACAAAGTACCAAAACAGATTCAGAACAGTTTACACACGCTGTACACAAAAGCCAGAACAAATAAATGCACAACTTTTCATATTCTCAATATCGCTCGTTTTCAGATTTCAGAAATCACATGACAGAATTTAGCTCATGTCTACACAATGCATGTCAGAATATATTTTCCTTTTTCACACAGATTTCATGAATAATGCAGATAAGAGACCGAGGTTGATCTTTGTTTTCACAAGTTCCCAACACAACACAAATTATGCGAGTTTTCATAAAATCAACCTCAGTCTTATTAACTTGTATAAAACCCAGCATAGGAACCCCGCTTACCTGACTCCTGCAGCGCATTATCTATGACTTGAAAACAGTCTCTATCCGTCTCTTCACCTATTCATAAAAATAATATAAACTAAATATTAAAGTCCAACAACACAAAATTGGTCTTAGACAACTCCAGATCCAAACTCTAGATCATAATTCAGAAAGTTTAATCAAACTCCAACAGCCAAATAACAATCCGGACAGTCCTCACTTCGACCCAAAATATTCTATACCAATCTCAGTATTGTCCAATACAAGCATCAAGACCAATGCCAATTCAAATTCCAATAACTCACACTTATTCCAACAGTTCGCAGTCCCAAACAATTACTAACAATTTAACCAACACTAAACAAAGCACACTTCTTCCCATTCACAACTCCATAACAGAAAAAATATAAACTAATACCTCTAAAAATTAAACTGCACTCAACAAAGAAAATTAATTCCCCTCTAAATATTCTCTCAACCATAAATCCAACCGACCCCCCTTACTCCTCGGACTCAGTCCGGCACAACCAACAAATTCACAGTAAATATGAATTAGTGCAGAAATACTTTTAAATCTCAAAAGTTCTTTGGGAAAAATACTTACAATGCTATAATATAATTTTTAAAAGATCACGGAGGTGCTAGAAGCGGCAACGCAGCAACAAAACAGTGCCAAATGCACTGTGGCCGTGGGTCTCAAAAACCCCCTTTTGAACGGGTGCAAACGAAGACCCAAGATTGATAGGGTAGGGCTTAGGGATGTCGGTGAAATCAATGGTGGTGGTGGTTTGCCGTGGGTGGCGGCGCAAGGGGTGGTTTTAGGCCAAAAATGTACAAATCGGAAATGGACTTGGTGGGGCTTCACCGGTGACGGATCGGAGCTGGGGTTGGGTCCATTGGGTTGCTAGAAGGTCGAGGATGATGTGGTGAGAAGATGGTGGCCGGAGGTGGCGCGACGGCGGCGCAGCGGCGCAAGGAATGCCGCGGTTTCGTGTGGTGCGTGGAGGCTAACGGCGGCGCGGCTGTGGCTGGAAATCGGAGGGGGAGGTCGCCGGCCGGTGGGGAGCACGATGGGGTGGGCGGTGTCGCGCACGGCGGCGCGACGGCGGCGGGCTGGGTGAGGAACGGTTGCACGACGTGAGAGAGAGAGAGAGAGACGTCCGCGCGGGAATCAGGGGGAAGAAAAAGAAAAAGAAAAAGAAGAAAAGAAGAAAAAGAAAAGAGGAAAGAGAAAAATGTAGGGAAAAAAATGAGGTCCAATTTCATATCTTGGGTCACACAAATGATCCAACGGAAACGATTTTAAAACAGCAGTAAAATAAAATAATTCAAACGTAATGATTAAAATGAAAATAAATAATTAAACCCCACAACAAGTTAATTTAATTCGAGAAGAAATTTAAACACATAACAATAATTAATTTAAAGAAGGCACTTTAAAAATAATTTTCGTAAACTAAAAATCATAAAAATAACACAACTAAAAATCCAACAATTTTAAAACAAGAGAATAAATTTTTAAATTAATAACAAATAATCTTTCAATTAAAAATACACTAAAATACGGGATGTTACATCCTTCCCCCCTTAAAAAAAATTTCGTCCTCGAAATTTGTATGGTCAAACGTGACACTAATGCAGGAAAGAAGATACAACCCAAAAACACGCTCGAAAGGATTATACCATCAACAACTCCCAACAAGTATGAGTAATGTTCTCTCAAGTCTATTTCCATTGGCAATTCCATCATACTCATATTAGTCTCCCAGTGACACATCACGTCCAGTATTCTTAGGGTGGCTATGCTATCCAAAATCTCATCTTTCCACAAGAGCCTTAATACAACATCCAAGGAATCCCAATGATTATTATTATTATCGTAACACGATCTGCGCTAACCTCAATCGACTCCTATGTTAAAACTCACAAACCTTCATTGTATTCTACAAGTTGGTAACCTTAGCTACTTCCAAAGTTAACCATCAATAAACATTTCCATCATCCAGACCTATTCCCTCAAAATCAACAAGAATTATATCCTAATTCCGCACCACCAATAGTTTAATCTCTAATTACAAGTATCATTATCAAATTCTCAAATCACCACTAATTTCTTAAGATCAACACAAAGTTTGAATCCTTAATTATAACCAAAATATCGCGCTCCTGCTGCGCACTCTGATAATTTGCCACATGCATAAAATTTATGTCCTCATAAAGCAATACCATCGAGTACAAGGTGGCTCCATACCTACTGATCAGAAACTCTTACAACATTTTGGTAGAAGAAAATTCTTGATCTCTCAAAACTCACCAAGAATTCCTTTCTGAATCTGCAACAACTATTACCCTTAAATCTGACATGGATCAATCCTAAAACCTGCCACTAAAACCTCGAACTAATAACAGTCATTATCCAAACTAGACCAACACCTTCAATTCTCAAAAAAAAAAATCCCCTTGAAATTTCCTATATCAATAACTCAACTTCGATCAACCCCATAATAATGGTCACATACTAACCAGTCTCCAAAATAAATCAAGCTAGCACACTAAGCCTGCATAATTAAGAACTTAAATCTTATTTCAATTCGATCCTTCAAATCTGTAATTCTAAAACCTTAAATTATACCAGAATCATTTTTCGAAATCTGTAAGATCAATGAACTTATATCCAATAATAAAACAATCGACTCTCGAAGCTTTCAAAATCTAAAACATTAAATGATAACAATCATTTCCTAAAGTCTGCAACACCTTAAACTTTTGGTGAAATTTCCGTAAGTCTATCATTAAAGTTTGTTGAACTTACAATCTTCTATTCTAAAGCCCCGTGTCATACATCCATGAAATCGAAAACCTCAAATATCTTACTCTCCGAATAGATCACCCAGACTATGCCGTTCCTTTCAAACCTTGATATTATAAATGCACACCAAGTCGATAAAAGTTCAAGCTTACTCTGCTAAAAATAATAATAGCGTTCTCAGTCGTACCATCTTCCTGCTATAACTTAATCCTTAACCCGTTTTTCAGCTTCGAACGAAACGAACAAAATAAAATAAACTTAATAAATTAAATAACATAATTTCAATTCCAATAAAATCAAATCAAACAAAACCGAAAAAATTCAATTTAAATAAAATAATAATAATTTCTAAATAAACCTTTAAACTTCTCTGGTACTGCACACATGGTTTTACCCATTCTTAGCCATATCTTCAACCAACTCGTACAGTCATTTCTATCATCTCATATTGTAAACCCAACATCGCTCTAAACTCCAGTACATCTTTAGAATCCAAACCACAAAAATCTCAACCTTAAATCTTATAAAGATTGTTTCCAAGTCATGTCCTACATCTTACAGAATAAACTTACCTGATCTAAATCTTCAAATCCCATCAAAATCAATCAAAAGGTTTTTTTTTTTTTTAGAATTTCGAACTTAATATCCACATGATCATTCTTAAATTCCTCAAGTTCCTACACTGAAATCTTTACATCCTATGAACCCACAGAAATCTAAACCTCCAAGGTTTATAGTATGCAGAATTCAAATCTGGCTCTGATACCAAATGTAACGCCCCAAACCCGGATGGTCTGGAGACTTACTACCTGTCTCTAAAGAACTTATAATCCAACACAACTAAAATGAAACTCAAATCTTTAATAACAAAACTCAATATCAAGAGTTCTAAATAACCACCTTGACAACTCCACAAAGTCATTACTGCAGCTAAAATAAACTAAGGAGTCCGTAATCTCTCGGTAATTATAACAACTCAACCAATAATTTCATACCTCTTTCTGAAACCCAAGATATAATTAATAAAGCTCAAAAACATTAAAACTAAGAACATCAGAAGTCCTTCTTCCAACAACATCTCCTCAGTTTAAACACATTCAGAAATCTACTCCAGGTCCCCATTTGGACTCTCCACATCATCTGAAAAATATTATGAAGATAGGGGGTGAGTTATCAACAACTCAGTAAGCAGAAATCATATGCTAGCGTGCAAACATGAGCATTTACAAAATAGAACATGCAGAACAAAATATTTTCCAGGGTTAACATGCAGAACAGAACATATTTTCAAAAGTAACAGAGCGATGGTTTTAAGACAAGTAAAACCCTTAGTGCTTTGGCATAACATAAACTGAGTATCATCATCAGATCCAAACAGAGCATCAAACAGAGCAGAGACCATGTTTCACCCCCGTGGTAGGGTTGTGCTAACCCCGGTGGCCAAACCAGGCAGAGACAGAGGTGAAATCTTTCCTTTATTCTTCTCGGAGCCCCGAGTGTGCACACAGGAAAGACCACAATAAAACCACTTTGTTTCCAAAGTGGGTGCACTCAGAGACAGAGAAGTTGGTACCAACCCAAACAGAGCAGAGCATAACAGAGCAGAGCAGAGCAGAGCAAAGACAGAGTCAGATACGAAAAACCAGTACACCATGCCAAAGGTTTTCAGATGTTGTATCAAAATAATACAAAGTACCAAAACAGATTCAGAACAGTTTACACACGCTGTACACAAAAGCCAGAACAAATAAATGCACAACTTTTCATATTCTCAATATCGCTCGTTTTCAGATTTCAGAAATCACATGACAGAATTTAGCTCATGTCTACACAATGCATGTCAGAATATATTTTCCTTTTTCACACAGATTTCATGAATAATGCAGATAAGAGACCGAGGTTGATCTTTGTTTTCACAAGTTCCCAACACAACACAAATTATGCGAGTTTTCATAAAATCAACCTCAGTCTTATTAACTTGTATAAAACCCAGCATAGGAACCCCGCTTACCTGACTCCTGCAGCGCATTATCTATGACTTGAAAACAGTCTCTATCCGTCTCTTCACCTATTCATAAAAATAATATAAACTAAATATTAAAGTCCAACAACACAAAATTGGTCTTAGACAACTCCAGATCCAAACTCTAGATCATAATTCAGAAAGTTTAATCAAACTCCAACAGCCAAATAACAATCCGGACAGTCCTCACTTCGACCCAAAATATTCTATACCAATCTCAGTATTGTCCAATACAAGCATCAAGACCAATGCCAATTCAAATTCCAATAACTCACACTTATTCCAACAGTTCGCAGTCCCAAACAATTACTAACAATTTAACCAACACTAAACAAAGCACACTTCTTCCCATTCACAACTCCATAACAGAAAAAATATAAACTAATACCTCTAAAAATTAAACTGCACTCAACAAAGAAAATTAATTCCCCTCTAAATATTCTCTCAACCATAAATCCAACCGACCCCCCTTACTCCTCGGACTCAGTCCGGCACAACCAACAAATTCACAGTAAATATGAATTAGTGCAGAAATACTTTTAAATCTCAAAAGTTCTTTGGGAAAAATACTTACAATGCTATAATATAATTTTGAAAAGATCACGGAGGTGCTAGAAGCGGCAACGCAGCAACAAAACAGTGCCAAATGCACTGTGGCCGTGGGTCTCAAAAACCCCCTTTTGAACGGGTGCAAACGAAGACCCAAGATTGATAGGGTAGGGCTTAGGGATGTCGGTGAAATCAATGGTGGTGGTGGTTTGCCGTGGGTGGCGGCGCAAGGGGTGGTTTTAGGCCAAAAATGTACAAATCGGAAATGGACTTGGTGGGGCTTCACCGGTGACGGATCGGAGCTAGGGTTGGGTCCATTGGGTTGCTAGAAGGTCGAGGATGATGTGGTGAGAAGATGGTGGCCGGAGGTGGCGCGACGGCGGCGCAGCGGCGCAAGGAATGCCGCGGCTTCGTGTGGTGCGTGGAGGCTAACGGCGGCGCGGCTGTGGCTGGAAATCGGAGGGGGAGGTCGCCGGCCGGTGGGGAGCACGATGGGGTGGGCGGTCTCGCGCACGGCGGCGCGACGGCGGCGGGCTGGGTGAGGAACGGTTGCACGGCGTGAGAGTGAGAGAGAGAGAGAGAGAGAGAGAGAGAGAGAGAGACGTCCGCGCGGGAATCAGGGGGAAGAAAAAGAAAAAGAAAAAGAAGAAAAGAAGAACAAGAAAAGAGGAAAGAGAAAAATGTAGGGAAAAAAATGAGGTCCAATTTCATATCTTGGGTCACACAAATGATCCAACGGAAACGATTTTAAAACAGCAGTAAAATAAAATAATTCAAACGTAATGATTAAAATGAAAATAAATAATTAAACCCCACAACAAGTTAATTTAATTCGAGAAGAAATTTAAACACATAACAATAATTAATTTAAAGAAGGCACTTTAAAAATAATTTTCGTAAACTAAAAATCATAAAAATAACACAACTAAAAATCCAACAATTTTAAAACAAGAGAATAAATTTTTAAATTAATAACAAATAATCTTTCAATTAAAAATACACTAAAATACGGGATGTTACAATATGGCTCGTAATTTGCTTTAGCCAGTGTTGGGAGCAAGTTATTATTGCCATCATCCTCCAACGAATCTCCGAAAATGAAATAGCAAGGTACTTGCGGCTCCCCATGTACTTGAAGTAGTTGAATGGACGAGACAACTAAAAGAAAAAACAGGACCACCCCTTTTTTCATCTCTTCTCCGGGGTGCAAATAAACGACCAATTAGAAGATCAGAACAAATAATGCAGAAGAAGTAGGTAGAAGAAAAAGAAAAGAAGGGCAATGTGAGGTAAAATGCTGCAGGCAAGTAGTAATATATACAATCGGATAAGAGCAACACGAACCCTTTATAGAGGCACGAGCATACGACCTAACTAGCTTTTTGTTTTCCTATTCATCATCTCCTTCATTATAATCTTAGTGAAAGAGATTGATTAGATGTGTTTAGATCGATATATATGTTCTTAAGAAATCGTACGTCTGTTCATTGAGCTTGTTGTGAAAGATCTTGTTTTTCTTCTGCTGTTGCTGTCGGACCCAATTGGGCTGTTGTGGCTTGGAGTGAACTATGAAGGGTAGCTGGTTGGGTTGAATTGCTGCTTATCTTGCTACTCATGATGTGAACAGCATTATTTGACTAATACTAGGTAGCGAGCAGCTGGTAGGTTGTCATGCAGGCTGCAGCGACGTACCCTGGTTGATGTTTTCTTGTACCGATCTGATCATAGAATCAATATTAGTTCTTAAAAAAAGACAAAAAAATAAAATAAAATTGCAAATTTAATTTTCACCCTCCACTGCAAGAAAAACCTTTTTTCCCGGTGATTTTATAATCGCTTGAAATAAAATCGCTGCAAATGGTATTTATTTGCAGCGATTTTATAATCGATGCATGTTTTAAACACCACATGCCGTATTTTGTTCTTGACTTAACTTATTCTCTTTTTTGCAGCGATTTATTATGTATTAGCAGCGACTTTGTTCGCTGTAAAAGGTTTTTACTGTCGCGGCTGTAACACCCCGTATTTTAGTGTATTTTTACTAAAGGATTATTTTTTATTGTTCAAAAAATTTATCCTCTTATTTTAAATTGGTTGGATTTTTAGTGAGTTTATTTCTATGATTTTAATTTGGTGAAAATTATTTTTTTGTGCTTTCTTAATATTTCTTTATTGTTATGCATTTAAATTACTTTTAATATTTAAATTAATTACTGCGAGATTAAATTATTTCAATTTGACTTTACCATTACGTTTAAATTATTTTATTTAACTTGTGGTTTTGGAATCGTTTCCGTTGGATCATTTTTGTGACCCAAGTTATGAGGATTGGACCTCATTTCTTTTCCCTCTATTTTTTCTTTTCCTCCTTTTCTTTTCTTTCTTTTCTTTTTCCTCCTTATTTCTCCTTCTCCCCGCGCGAACTGCTTCTCCCTCTCTCCCGTGCGTTCCGTCGTCCACCCTCAACCCACCGCCGTCGCGCCGCCGTGGCCTGCACCGCCCAGCCCAGTAGCTCCCCGACTGGCCGGCGACCACCCCCCATCAATTCCAGCCTCCCTTGAGCCGCCGTTAACCACCACGAGCCCATTGAAGCCGCGGCACTCTTTCAGCCGCTGCGCCGCCGTCGCACCACCAGTGGCCACCATCTTCTCACCACATCATCCTCGACCTCTTGACAACCCATTGGACCCAACCTCAGCTCCGATCCACTACCAGTGAAGCTCCACCATCTACATTTTCGATTTGGGTATTTTGGTCTTCTACCGCCCATTGCGCCGCCACCCACGACCAACCTTCACCACCACTAGATTCACCGACCTCCCTAGGCCCTACCCTATCATTTTTGGATCTTCGTTTGCCTCCGTTGAAAAGTGGGTATCTGTGACCCACGGCCACAGTGTATTTTACATTGTTCTGTAACTGTTTTTCCACTTCTTGCAGCTTCGTGATCCTTCGGAAATTGCTATATTGCACTGTAAGTATTTCTCCAAATAACTTTTGTGATTTAAATGTATTTTTGCACTAACTCATTTCACTGTATTTGGTTGAACTTGTCGGACTGAGTCCGAGGAGTTCGGAGGTCGGATGGATTGGTGATTGGAGTTGTTTGGTTGGATTTGATTGGATTGGTTAATGATGGTTGTGGATTAGTGTTGATACATGTACATCTCATTATTTCATACATGATCAGATTTGTAAAGAAAACTGGGTTTTCGTGTATTGTATTCATGTTCAAGTGTTTATGAAAACTGGGTTTTCATGTGAGAATGATTTAATGGGTGCGTGTGTATCACGACCCCAAGCCAAAATGGGGCATTATCTCGGTGGAGCTCCTCTGGTTACTCGGGAGCGGAATATTCTACCTGGATTGCCTCCCGCTCGTGATATGGAATTTGTTATTGATCTGGAACCTGGGGCGGCTCCTGTGCATAAGGCTCCTTACCGCATGGCACCGGCGGAGTTAAAAGAGTTGAAGACTCAATTGCAAGAATTGGTCGATAAAGGATTTATTCAGCCTAGCACTTCGCCGTGGGGAGCGCCCGTATTGTTTGTCAAGAAGAAAGATGGTACGCTTAGATTGTGTATAGACTATCAGGAGCTTAACAAGGTGACTATCAAGAACAAGTATCCTCTACCTAGGATTGATGATTTGTTTGACCAGCTTCAGGGAGCGGCTATCTTTTCGAAGATTGACTTGAGGTCAGGGTACTATCAGCTGAGGATAAGGGATAAGGATGTGCCCAAGACTGCTTTCAGAACGAGGTATGGGCATTATGAATTTAAAGTGATGTCTTTTGGGTTAGCGAATGCTCCTGCCGCTTTTATGGATTTAATGAATCGAGTGTTTCGACCATTTTTGGATTCTTTTCTGGTGGTGTTTCTCGACGACATTCTGATTTATTCTCGAGATTTGGAAGAGCATGCTTGTCACCTTCGTCTAGCACTTGGGAAATTAAGAGAGCATCAGTTGTATGCTAAGCTAAGCAAGTGTGAATTCTGGTTAGAAGAAGTTAAGTTTCTTGGGCATGTGATTTCCCAAGAAGGGGTGGCTGTAGATTCTAGTAAAGTGGAAGCTGTTTTGTCATGGCCTCGCCCTTCAACAGTTCGTGAGATACGAAGTTTCTTGGGACTTGCCGGTTACTATCGAAGATTTGTGGAAGGTTTTTCTCGACTATCAGGACCTCTCATTGCCTTGACAAGGAAGAATATTAAGTTTGTATGGTCTGACAAATGTGAGAGAAGTTTTCAAGAGTTGAAGAGAAGATTGACAACGGCACGTGTTTTGGCACTTCCGGAGCCACACAAGCCGTTTGTGATTTTTAGTGATGCATCCAAATTCGGGTTGGGATGCGTTCTTATGCAAGAGGGACGGGTTGTAGCTTATGCATCTCGTCAGCTGAAAATTCATGAAAGGAATTATCCCACACATGATTTGGAGTTGGCGGCAATAGTTTTTGCTCTTAAGATTTGGCGGCATTATTTGTATGGCGAAGCTTGTGAAGTTTATACTGACCACAAGAGCTTGAAACATCTGTTTACTCAGAAGAATCTCAATATGAGGCAGAGACGGTGGTTAGAGCTGATTAGCGACTATCAATGTGAGATCAAGTATCATCCAGGAAAGGCAAATCTAGTCGCTGATGCTTTGAGTAGAAAGTCTCAACAAGTGGATGAAGCAGAGTCATCAGATTTGGACTCTCTCCTTTGTGGAATGAGGAGACTTCTTATCGAGAGTTCACAGCAAGAGGAATTATTATCTTCAGTTTTGGATGTCCGAGTAGTGGATTTTGAAGAATTGAAGACTCTTCAAAGAAGGGATCCTGAGTTGTTAGCTATCAGGAAAAGAGTCAGGAAGTCTAGAGGACCCTTGCATTACAGCT
This sequence comes from Juglans cinerea, assembly GCA_961763995.1. NCBI lineage: Eukaryota > Viridiplantae > Streptophyta > Magnoliopsida > Fagales > Juglandaceae > Juglans > Juglans cinerea. The sequence goes on from CAUIVZ010000009.1 coordinate 11,083,890, forward strand.
TGGATAAGGATGGTATTCTTCGGTTTCGGGATCGTAGAGTGATTCCTCGAGATTCTGAATTTAAAGAGCGGATTTTGGCAGAAGCTCATGCGGCTCCTTATTCAGTTCATACAGGAAGTACAAAGATGTATAGAGATTTAAAGAGAAATTTCTGGTGGGAAGGAATGAAGTTGGACATCGCTTTGTTTATCGAGAAATGTGACACGTGCCGTCAAGTGAAGGCTGAGCATCAAAGACCTGCCGGTAGACTTCAACCTCTCCCTATTCCTGAGTGGAAGTGGGATGATATTTCTATGGATTTTGTTGTGGGTTTGCCGAGGACTCCTAGTGGGAAGAACTCAATTTGGGTGATTGTTGATCGGTTGACCAAAAGTGCTCATTTCTTGCCTGTTAATAATACTGACTCTTTGGGTAAGTTGACTCGGTCATATGTCAAGGAGATAGTGTGTTTGCATGGAGTACCCAAGAGTATCGTGTCGGATCGGGATCCGCGGTTCACATCCCATTTTTGGAAGAGCTTGCAGGCAGCTTTAGGCACTAAGTTGAAGTTTAGTACTGCATATCACCCTCAAACAGACGGTCAATCAGAGCGTACTATTCAGACTCTGGAGGATATGTTGCGGTCTTGTGTCATGGAATTTCAAGGAAGTTGGGAGAATCACCTGCCGCTTATTGAGTTCTCTTATAATAACAGTTTTCATTCCTCCATCCAGATGGCCCCGTATGAAGCTTTGTATGGAAGGAAGTGTAGATCGCCCTTATGTTGGGATGAAGTCGGCGAGAGTAAAGTAATTGAGCCTGAGATAATTCAAGAAATGAAGGATCAAGTTCAGCTTATAAGAAAGAAAATGGCGGAAGCGCAAAGTCGCAAGAAGAGTTACGCAGATACAAGAAGAAGAGACTTATCCTCTGAAGAAGGTGATTGGGTTTATCTTAAAGTCTCTCCTATGAAAGGTGTTAAGCGCTTTGGTAAGAAAGGAAAGCTTAGTCCAAGATATGTTGGCCCTTTTCAGATCGTAGAGAAGGTTGGGCTTGTTGCTTATAGAGTTGCCTTGCCGGATTATTTTGGGATGTTCATGATGTGTTTCATGTGTCTTCGTTGAAGAAGAGTTTTGGACAGCAAGAGCCACGTTTTGTTGACCCTGAACGCATTCAACTGCAGCCTAACCCTACTTATGAAGTTGCCCCGACACAGATCGTGGATTGGAAAGAGCAAAGATTAAGGTCCAAGACAATACCTTTGGTGAAAGTGTCATGGGGTGATCCGTTGGCTCAAGATTTCTCTTGGGAGAGAGAAGCTGATATGAGAGAGCAATATCCATATTTGTTCGATTGATATTGACGGTATGTTCTAAGTCTGCTCTTAGTTGAATCTTGATCCTGTCTTAGCTTTAATGTTTGACCTTCCTAATTTCGAGGACGAAATTTTATTTAAGGGGAGGAGAATGTAATACCCCGTATTTTAGCGTATTTTTACTGAAGGATTATTTTTTATTGTTCAAAAAATTTATCCTCTTATTTTAAATTGGTTGGATTTTTAGTGAGTTTATTTCTATGATTTTAATTTGGTATGTGCTTTCTTAATATTTATTTATTGTTATGCATTTAAATTGTTTTTAATATTTAAATTAATTACTGCGAGATTAAATTATTTCAATTTGACTTTACCATTACGTTTAAATTATTTTATTTAACTTGTGGTTTTGGAATCATTTCCGTTGGATCATTTTTGTGACCCAAGTTATGAGGATTGGACCTCATTTATTTTCCCTCTATTTTTTCTTTTCCTCCTTTTCTTTTCTTTCTTTTCTTTTTCCTCCTTATTTCTCCTTCTCCCCGCGCGAACTGCTTCTCCCTCTCTCCCGTGCGTTCCGTCGTCCACCCTCAACCCACCGTCGTCGCGCTGCCGTGGCGTGCACCGCCCAGCCCAGTAGCTCCCCCACTGGCCGGCGACCACCCCCCATCAATTCCAGCCTCCCTTGAGCCGCCGATAACCACCACGAGCCCATTGAAGCCGCGACACTCTTTCCGCCGCTGCGCCGCCGTCGCACCACCATTGGCCACCATCTTCTTACCACATCATCCTCGACCTCTTGGTAACCCATTGGACCCAACCCCAGCTCCGATCCACCCCCGGTGAAGCTCCACCACCTACATTTCCGATTTGGGTATTTTGGTCTTCTACCGCCCATTGCGCCACCACCCACGTCCAACCTTCACCACCACTAGTTTCACCGACCTCCCTAGGCCCTACCCTATCATTTTTGGGTCTTCGTTTGCCTCCGTTGAAAAGTGGGTATCTGTGACCCACGGCCACAATGTATTTTACACTGTTCTGTAGCTATTTTTTCACTTATTGCAGCTTCGTGATCCTTGGAAAATTGCTATATTGCACTGTAAGTATTTCTCCAAAGAACTTTTGTGATTTAAATGTATTTTTGCACTAACTCATTTCACTGTATTTGGTTGAACATGTCGGACTGAGTCCGAGGAGTTCGGAGGTCGGATGGATTGGTGATTGGAGTTGTTTGGTTGGATTTGATTGGATTGGTTAATGATGGTTGTAGATTAGTGTTGGTACATGTACATCTCATTATTTCATGCATGATCCTATTTGTAAAGAAAACTGGGTTTTCGTGTATTGTATTCATGTTCATGTGTTTATGAAAATTGGGTTTTCATGTGAGAATGATTTATTGGGTGCATGTGTATCACGACCCCAAGCGGAGATGGGGCATTATCTCGGTGGAGCTCCTCTGGTTAATCGAGAGCGGAATATACTGAGTAACGTCCCCTGGATTGTCGCCGGGCGACAATGGGATCGAACGAGAGATTCGTGCCGACTCCGTGGTCCTTCTGCTGGCGGGGACCAGAGGATGTCTGGCCACGTACGGGCTGGGCGCGAAACTGGGCATCGCTCGTTGCATAGTGGGTGCTTGGCCACGAACGCGCTGGACGCGAAACTGAGCATCGCTACGAAGCCAGGACGTGCGGATGGTCCCTAGGGGAGGTCATGGTGCATATGGTAATAATGGATTAATGAACTATTTTATGGGAAAATAGTGTGTGTTGGATTTTGAGTAAACCATTTTCTGGGAAAATGTTTTACGGATATTTTGGGCCAACTGGGATTTTGGCGTGTGTTGAAAAATAATCATTTTCGGGGAAAATGATGTTTTGAGGAAAATGCATATTTCTTCATATGCATGCATGTTGGTTGCATTAATGCATTTTTTTTACATGGTTATTTGGGTTATACTTACCTGCGGTACCATTTTGTGGTAACGCAAATTTTGATGCAGATGAGGAGGAGGAGGGCGAGCCTGAGGAGACGGCTCCGCCCGAGGAGTGATCTGGGATCACTGGCTTTGTTATTTTATTTTACTCATTTGTATTTTGGGACATGTGTTAAAATTTATTTTGGGATGACTGTATAACTGCTTTTTTTTAAACCTCTTCGGATATTTAAATTGTATTTTAAATTCTGGTACTTAGTAGACTTAATTATCCGTTGCGTTTTTATTGTACACTATTGCATGTACACATACTTGGCACTTTCGTTGGGATGCGTGACCGTGTTGTCATCATCCTGGCGTCTCGATTCCTGTGTTTCCTTACATGGGGTCGAGGGCGCCACAGCGGCGATGTAATGCTCGTCGCAACTTGTTGTACAATCTTTACTTTCCCCCAATTTTTTTCCCCCCACCACGCTTGTTCTTTGATCTCCACTTCGACGAAACCCAGACCAAAACCGAAAACCCATTTCTCCACCTAAGATTGCCAACGGTCACGACTGTTTGTGATGGATGGAAGGCCACTCGAAGGCTTCATTGCGGTAACTACATCGTTGACCTTTTAGGTATATTTTTTGTTTGTACAATAATTTTTTTACACTGTCAATCTCAATTCCATATTCTTCCTTGATGTTTAATTTTTGTATATCTGCCTTTTTCTATATGTGCTAGTCTAAGTTGTAGATATTAGCAGTTGGCCCCTTTTGGGGGAAAATTCACTTGCATCTATTAGCACAATACTGTCCACAATCTCACTGCATAATCAAGATCACAACTTTAATTAAAAACCCCGCATGTATAAATTTAGGTATAGGGTATTTCGAATATGATCATCATTATAGTTGTCTTTTTGTAGTTAATATTCATATATATATATGTTCTTGCTAGTTGGGGGAACTCAAGTTCTACGTGAGCTGAGCAGAAAAAAAATTTCCCTTGGTTTTTCAAGTGCTATAATACTTGTCAATACCTTAAGCTATTGAGATTTTCTGTACTAAATATTGAGGCATAATTAACCTCTAAAATTCAAGTGCAATAAATATATATATTCAAATAAAAACTTGTTTTGAAAAATTCCATGGAAATATAGAATTGACTGGCCTTAAGGTATCCACCAATACCGCCATCTTTTTATTCTTTGGCTGGGGGAAGCTAGCTAACTAGGGAATGTTGGCGAGATTAATTTATCTTACAATATAAAAAGCTTTACAATTAATTAATTTATCACAGCAAACTATATAAATATATATTAGGGGTGTATATATAAGTAGGTATGTATTTCAGTTTGTATGACAACTATTTGTAATTTCTCATGTTTGTGATCAACCAAACATTTATCTTTGTATATGATCTATAAACATATATATACTTTTAAGAATAAAGTTGTACTAGCTAGCTAGGCTATTTGTGTTATTACTTTTAAGAATGAAGCTAAACTATATGAATCAATTATCCCAACATATTTGTGTTATTACTTCTAATATTTAGTCTATAAAGCCACCACCCGGCCATTTTTGTAATTACTAATTAAATGAAAACTAAATAATATATAGCAAAGAGTTAAATTTATCAACTAAAATATAATACATCAAACAGAAATAAAAATCTTGTTTAAAGTTAAAATTTATTAAAGGAAAAATAATTTAGAGCGGTATCATCAAAGTTATAATTTTATATATATATATATATATATATATATATATATATTATATCTTATCTTCCATATTGGAGCTAATTGTCAAACAATATTGTATTAATGTAACGGAGATCATCATGATGATGGGATCTCTGGTATCTTCAATTAATTGATTTGGTACTACATTATTTTATAGTACTAAACTTATACATTATAATATATTTATATATATATATATAGTCCATGCATTAAGGAGCATCGATCCATGGTACGTAGTGTCTACCTCAATTAGAGGCCATATATGCACCTAATAATCCACCGCGCGCAAGCAACATTAGTTAATTAATTATGAATTTCAACTGACTTGAAACCTCAACCAATGGCATATTATATATATGCATGGTAGTGTCTGCCTTTATTTATTTAGTTTTATTAAATATTCCTACAAATTGATTATAATTATATTATATATTAAATCTTCGGCATGATAAACCTATATAGTCATGTTACGTATAATTAAGTACTATATAATATATATATATATATATTTATATATTATGCCTTACAATTAAATTAGTTGATCATGAAGAAGTAGTCATGGTCTGATCTCATGAAAGTTGTTACTTTGAAACATGTCCATATTTAGTGCTCAAGATTAATAATGTACAACTTTAAAGCAAGCTAGCTACGCTTTATATAATTATATATATATATATATATATATATATATATATATATATATATTTATACTTATGCTAGCTTTTACTTAAATATTTCACTTTCAAAATTAGATCATGTACGTACGAATTATTAGCCCGAAGCAATCAAAAGCTAAGTACTGCAGATCCACCCGTCAGATAAAGCCATTATATGCATAAATGGAGGCTGGACATATATCATTTCTACTTGACCATTAAGTTTCATTTTTTTCGATTATAAACCCATGTAATCACATGGGTTTAGTGTGATTATTTAAATAAATAAAGCACTTTCTACTTACTTATATTCTAATATATATATATAATCTCATGGATATATATACTATATATAAATACTACTTATCCATGCTAGCTGCATGGAATGGGTAGAATATAATTAATTCTAGCTTACATATTATATATTGATATTACGCAATAATTTTTAGTTCTTACTACTGCAATGGATGATATGGCTAAGAATGGCATATTTAGAGCACCTCCCCCCCCCCCCCCCCAAAAAAAAAAAAAAACTAGTCACAAAACACAATCCAGCATAGGCTACAATTGAATGAACATTTTTATTACTGCTCATATTCCAGGAGTACCATACTAAGTATGCCCCTTTCGCCTTCAACAAGTGCCTCCCCTCAACCATCCCATCCTACTAACATAAACCTTCATATGCCTCTTCATACACAGCAAGTTTCCATCAATTTAGTTATGGGGCTTTTGCTTGACTTGATTAACAGTTAAAATGAGAAAGCAAACATCTTCAAGATATGTAAGAGCCATATAATGCGTCATCTCAGTATGAAGTTCAAATAAAAATTCAGTTTTAGCTATTCTTCAAAATTTCTAACTCGAGTTGAACCCTAAAATCATTTTTTCATTAGGGGAAATGAAAAGATACCATCACTACAACAAATTTGAGATTTTGGGACGAAATTATTTAGGGACGAAAATTTTTTCGTCCCTAAAAGTCATTTTTTGGGACGAAATTTAAATTTCGCCCCAAAAAATCGATGAATTTAGAAAATCGTTCGAACGTCAAAATAACCGTTCGAACAATATTTTCTGTGACGAATTAAATCGTCTCAAAAAATTTTTCCCGTTCGAACATAAAAAAATACGTTCGAACAGTAAAATTTGGCGGATAATTACTTTATTATGGCGGGGAAAGTTCAAAAACGTTCGAATGATAATTTTTTGTGTTCGAACGGAAAATATTTGGTGGCAAATCCTGGCGGGAATGTTTCTAAACCGTTCGAACGGAATATATTTAGTTAGAACATATTCAAGCACCACATTTATACATTCGAAAGTATAATATTAATCTCGGTACGAAACTCAAAAAATAAAAAATATCTATCATATATAAAAATTCATTAATTAATTTTATGTAATTAATTTTAAAATATTTTAATGATTTCTTTTACGTTAAATAAAATTTTTAGTTAAATAAATATTATCAACTACATATATATTAATCAACCAAATAAAGTAAATTATCAAAATGCCATATATATTGTTCATAATTATAACAAAAGAAAATATAAATAAAAGATAAAAACTACTGTGATGCGAGGTCTCTACACACATCCTCGACTGCAGCTAATTGTGTCTCTACCTGTGTCAGTCGAGTACTAACTGTAACCTGAGTTGCATTATTGGCATTAATCGCTGTACGTAACTCATTCACCTCTGTACGTAACCAAGAGACGGTAGCCATAATCTCTGTACGCAACTCAGACATGGCAGTATGCACTGCATCAATCACTGCTGATGTGTGTACGCCGATCTCAGCACGCAATATGTCAGCCATCTCCTCGCGAATATGTGTGCGTGATGCCTCAGCCTGTGTAGATGTCTCACCAGCCGATACTCCAGTATTTCCCGGCTGCGCATCTCTCTGAATCTCAGCCCTGTCAGGAACAGCCCCACGAAAACGAAATCTAGAGTGTCCCGTGCTCCGTGATAGGGTGGTGCTGTTGATCGGTGCCATCGGAAATCGGGAACGCTCGGCAGGTTCGGACACAACCCCGGCATGTAGCAAAAATCGAGTGATGAGGATCCCAAACGGCAGTATATCTGTCGTAATGAACCGTGCCTCTGATCGGATCCTCTCAAATATATAACCAACGAGGTCGATCGGGATGCCACGAGCGACCCGTATCATAAATCTCGCTCGATCCATGCCTACCTCGGTCTTGTGCTGCCGTGGGTCAATATTGTTGGCAATGATCAAATTCATAATCTTGAAGAAAGAAGATAAATCTGCCTGCCTGATACTCTTGGAGCCATCGTACACTGGAGCATCTGGACCAACAATCAAATCTCTGACCTCGTGATCAGCAAGTGTATCGATCTCATCTGTGTAATCTGGTCCCTCGTCCTGAGACATAGCTGCATCACCTGAAGGACCAGACTCTCTAGGCGGCAGGTTTGGATAGGCATCAAGAAGCCTAGGAATACCCAGAGATGCAGCGAGTCCGTCCGCTGAAAATATAACAGGAGCTCCTCGGACACAGATCCTATATGCCCCTCCATCGTCTGGGCTGGCAGCACCGAGCTCTTTATAGAACTCAGTAACGATCTCAATGAAGGAAACGAGCTCCATTCCTTCTTCTCGCTGATCTAAGATTGGGGCCCAACCACGATCATTGAATACTGATAGGAGAGAATGACCCTCCCATATAAGAGCGACAAAATCAGACAGTTTTACCTGTCGCTCAAGTAAAACTGTCCGCTCTCGAACTGTTTGGATGGAAGGTTCTCCTGATCTACCATGTTTACGGCCCCGATAAGACATTATTATGATCCTGAAATTTTAAAAATAAAATATACATTTAAGATTAGTGATAATTAAAATCTAATTACGACTAAAAGATTTACAAAATTATATACTAATAGCAATTTAATAAATTAATTGATAGAACATATAATCAATTAAACGATGATTACAATTTAATAAGCTAATAAAATGTAAATGGATTGAATTTAACAATTAGCGTTCGAACGTCTAATTATATGGTCGAACGGACAATTAATGACGTTCAAACGTTTTAAACTTGTTCGAACGTACAGGTTTACTCGTTCGAACGAACTGGTTAATACAGTTCGAACGGACTGGTTAATACCGTTCGAACGGGAAACAGACCTAACTCGTCCATGGCTGAGTCAACTCAGCGGCCATGAAAACACTCAAAAAATAATCGATTCCGTGGTTTCTTCGACTAAAAACAAAGTACTCTTCATTTCTAAACATCCTACGATAGATTTATGATGTTCTACGGTAATTATTGATGAAAAAATCTAATTTTAAAAAAAAAAACAAATAAAACCATAAAATTATCAAATAAACGGTAAAATGGGTTTAAAAATACATACCTTTGATTGGGAGGAAAAGTGATTGACGTATGTGCTGATCACGACGGCAGACGGCGGTGAATGTAGTGCGTTCAAACGTTTTCTCGCTTTTTCAAACGGTGGGGACGGCGGCGTGAGAGAAATCGCTGCCCGCGATAACTTATACGTGCATAATCGTTCGAACGTTAATATTTAAAGTTCGAACGTTAATATAAAACCGTTCGACCGTTACTATTATACGTTCGAACTGAAGTTTTGTAAGTGTATTAAAAATTGTATTAAATGTATACTATATTTATATTCCTATAAATTATTATAATATATATACTATTATAGTAGATTATATATACTGTAATATATATGTAATATTATAATATATTATAATATATATTATGATAGTAGAATACTTTAAATGAAAACATAATAACTTATATTTTTTTTTTATAGTATAATAGTAATATATCATAATACTTTACTATCAAAGTGTTATATATGAGATTGTAATATATATATAGTACCATATGATAGCATATGGTACTATATGGTATGAGTTTATACTTAACTAACATATGTCATATTATATATTCCATTATACTTTACCTACTAAAGTTATATATGATATTATACAGCATATATATATAGAGTATAGCTTACTAATATACTATTATCTTATAAATTTCTATATACTTTATTATGTGACCTTTGTATATTTGAGGCTATATATATGTGAGTATATATTACTAATACATATGATGTTAATAATATATATGATAGTATACATCACTATATATATGATAATATATTTTACTATATATATTATATATTTAGTATAGATTACTATATATATGATAGTATATATTACATTATATATGATAGTATATATAACTAATACATATGATGTTATAGTACTTTTCATTTAATGATAAAAGAAGTTATATTTAAACATAAAGGATATATGTTCGAATGGTACTCGTAAACCGTTCGAACACATATGTTACGTTTGAACGTATAAAAAACATTCGAACGGATTATTGCAATGGCGGGAAAAAATCCCGCCAATTAAAGACAGCTGGATTACCGTTCGAACGTAATTTTTATACGTTCGAACGTGAAAATTAGGAGGGAATTTTCTCCCGCTTAATATTTTCGCGTTCGAACGGTTAGTAAATAACCGTTCGAACATGAAATGTTCTGCAAAAACACGACAGAACCTCACAATATTCATTTCGTTCCTTGCTCCTGCGCCGTCGCCCGCTGCATATCAGAGGTATTCTTTCTCAAATTAGCCCCTAAGTTCAAAAATATTTTTATCTCACTATATTATTCTCGGATTACTACTTGTAGGACAGTTTGTGATTATTCTCGGATTATTCTCGGAGTATTCCATTTTCATCTTCAAAAATTCAGGTATTCCTTTTAAAATAGAAATGTATGATTTGAACTTAATATTTTGCAATGTTAGAAAGTTGTATGCTTTGAGATTGTTGTTTGTGTTTGTTAGAGTTTGTCATTAATGGAGTTTTCGGCGTTGTTGAAGACGACTGGAATCTGGAATGAATACGTTCGAACGGGTTAGGATTACCGTTCGAACGTTCTCATTTTGTTCGAACATGGGTTATCTTCGTTCGAACGGGTAATGACATTACATTAATAACATATACAGAATACAAATAGTTTGGGATAGTTTGTAAATTATATGTACTACTAAATCACAAATAATTAGGATCAACTACCATTTAAATAGTTAATTCTAAATAAATAAAATTAATATTCAAATTAAAATACTACTAAATCTTTAAATTAAAATAGAAATAGTTAAGATTTAATAATATTTAAATACTTAATTATAAATTAATAAAATTAATATTCAAATTAAAATACTATTAAATCTTTATTATAAAATACTTAATTATAAACAGGTAAAACTAATATTTAAATTAAAATCTGGAATAAATCTAATATTGTTCTATAAATAATATGTTGTTATTGTTTGACATATATTAGCATATTTTGTATTGTTTGTTCATCAAAATAAACCTTAGACCCGTTCGAGAGTTATCAATCCAGATAAATGCTTGATTGATAAAATTATATGCTGCATCGCACACTGATCGTAATGGAGAGTGGACTCATCCTGATGCCCGTGAAAATTATGTAAGTTTTATAACCTGTTTTAATTAAATATATTAGAATATTTATGACGATATTAATTCTTTATCTTATATATGGCTAGGATAAAATGGTTGCCCTACGTGCTGAATCTGCGTCAGATCAAAATTCATCAACAAGTGATATTGAGATTTTTACACAAGTCCTGGGTCAACGTTCAGGATATTTGAGGGGTTTGGGTCGTTGTGTAAAGCCTGGTCCCTCTTCCTCTTCTTCTGGGAATGCATCTATGACTTCTATAGCGCTAGAGAATGCGAATTCCAGAATCGAAGAATTGACTGCAAGACAGCATGAGTTAGAGGCTCAATTGGCAAAACAAGTAGATATGGAGATGCGCCTCAAACAACATGAAGAACAACAAGAAGAGTTCAGAAGACAGATGCAACTTCAAATGCAGCAGCTTATGCAACAGTACAGGCCTCCAAGCAACTGATAGATTTTGGGATTATCTATTTATGTACGAACAATGCTCGTCTCGACTGTTATTTATTTAGTTTGCTCTTATTATAACACTTTTGTGAGTGTTAAACAGTGTGAATGTCTATTTGGTTTTCTATTATTGATTTAAATTAAAGAGATTTCGTTCGAACGAACATAAAACATTCGAACTCTATGTAATGAAATAGCGTTCGAACGTAAAAATAATGTTCGAACGAAATTTATGTTCGTAGAGTTCGAACAATCACACAACGTTCGAACGTAAATAATTTCAGTCGTGTTCGAACATAGCCTATACCGTTCGAACTTATATACCGTTCGACCTGACCATTTAACGTTCGAACACAAAGACAATTCATAACGTTCGAACGAATTCATATTTGTTCGAACATATTTCAAAATCGTTCAAACACGTCACTACTGTTCGAACTTTAAATTTTTTCCGTTCGAACTATTTTCTGGGACGAATTTAAACCGTGACAAAAAAAAAGTTTTCGTTCGAACGTGTTCGAACGGTTTCCTTCAATTTCGTCCCAAAAGAAATTTTTTGGGACGAAATGGTGATTTTCGTCCCAAAATACCTTTTGGCACAGTGATATTGGAACAACTTTGGGATGAAAAAATTTCGTCCCAAAAATTTTCGTCCCAAAAGACCCTTTCTGTTGTAGTGCATGCATGTACCTACAAAAATTAAAATGCATTTGGATATATATGCTATATATTAATGTTTCTAATACCAACAAAGTATATAATGCATGCTAAATTGAAAGCAATTTCTTGCAATTTCTTGATCGTAATGTCATGTAGTTGAGATTTGGTAAAAGTTATTTTATTTTGGGAACTTTTAGATCGAACTAAGTATTGATTGATGTCTAGCCCTTGCTATTTTTTGTTCGATTCTGAGCCGAGCTCAAGCTTATAACTAGCTAGCCTACTTTGTGCACTAGTACACTTTCATTTTCTTTCAAATTGCTATTTTTTTAAAATGAAACTACACTACATAAATCATTCAATACAATACTACATGAAATTTAATGAAAGGGAGGAATTCATCCCAATTGTCGCTTCCATCCATATATCTTTCATGTAAAAAACTCAATGGCCTTTATTGGACAGCAAACATGCAATTTGAATCAATTTCAATTATTTATTTAGAATGCTTGAAATGAGGAGTTTTAAAATTTGGCTCAGTGCTAAGTATGGATAGAAGTTAAATAGTTTGATGTTGTGTTTTGTAGTTGATTTTCCCTAAGTGAAGAGGATGTAAGGAAAGTGCTTTGTAGTTGAAATTATATAGTTGGTTTATGCAGTTAAGATTGTGATTAAAATCATTACTCCTATATATTTTTGCTTTTATTTGTGTTTTTTTTTTTTGTTTATTGATTTTGTTTTGTGTTATATTCTGGTATTGAGATTTAATCTGAAAATTACTTGGATTGTTGGGTACAGATCGTAGGACGGACGTCAAGTGCTTTTGATTGAAAAGCACTTGACTGAGCCCGACAGGCTTGTTGATGAGCCATTTCACCCAGGGGTGAGCTGAAACTCTTTTAGTTGGGAATTGAAGGTAATGAATACCCATACACAGCTACAAATCCTTTTTTCCATTTCATGAATTCTCAAAACATAGATGGATGTTTTGTTGTTAGTATTATTATATATGCTAGACCTTTTGAGTTTGGAAAGAAATATAGATTATTATTAGATAATCACTCTAAGTCAAATGTATTCTACTTACCAAATTCTCTTGGAGTTGGTTTTTTATTTTGGGTGATGTTGTTCGTTTGTAAGTCTATATATATCATGTGTATATACATACATACACACACGCACACACATATGGATATATATATATATATATATATATATATATATATATATATGAGAGTGAAGGTGGTGGACATGTAGTTGGCTATCGATGGTTAATACTATCACAATCAAACATTATTTATCCAGTATTGATAAATACATATATATCAATACACATCAATATTTTGTACAAGAGATGACTGCATGGTCATATCAAGTATTCTCCCTTTACTTGACATGTGATGAATTATCTTAATTTAGCATCTCGATCTGAGTTGTCATTTGTTAGTGCTAAATTATGTATTTCTAATTACTATATAGGGATTTTTATTTATTTATGATAAATTACTATATGGACAACTAGGGACTACGTAGCTAGCGTCATCATCGAACTTGACTCATGTTAATTCAGATGATAACTTATCCGGTACTAATTTTTAGAGAATATGGAGTCACATAATGTCATAAACAAGACGATATTTATGTTTAGTCAGCCAATTATCCTTGAAAAAAATCTTAACTAGAAACGTTCTGAGATACCTAGCTAGCCACATTCATAAATGCTCTTCAAGTTAAACATTTATTCTCCTATCCCAACATTTGGCCTATGGTGAGTTTTTCATCGAACTTATATAATTACGGTCTCTGCTTATTTAACTTTCTTTCCCACCATATCTTTGTTTAGATGGACAAAAGTTGGATGAATGAGCTGGATAGGCTTGTATCACCTGCATACGCCGAAGGCGTTAAATATTTGCTCACACAAGCACGAAACCATGCAAGTGGAAGGGATCGCATTTGGTATCCATGTTGTGCATGCCTTAACAATCTGTGGCTGCCTATATTTGAGGTGGAAACCCATTTGTTTATTAAATGGATCAACATAGATTACACCCAGTGGATATTTCATGGGAGGAGGAGACAACATTGTACGTCAGTGATGATGATATTGATGACGATATCATCCAAGAAGACGATTACATAGATGACATGCAGCATATGTTGGATGACATCCGGGCAGGCACCTTTGTTGATGTGCCCCAAGATAGCACTCATGCGCCAAACATGCCACCAATAACTATAGATTCACCAGCACCATCTTTTGACCAGCTACTAGAGGATGCCCGAGTCCGCTTTTTGATGGGTGTACAGAATTTTCAAAACTATCATTTGTTGTCAAGTTGTTACACATCAAATCAATTGGTGGATGGTCAATTAAGTCATTTAACATGCTTCTTGATTTGTTGTGGTTTACTTTTCCTAATGCCCACTTGCCACAATCATATGAGGAGTCAAGATCTTTGGAGCGTGGTTTGGGCGTCACAAAATCCATATGTGCCCCAACGACTACATCTTATTTTGGAAGGAAAATGTTGCTCTTAATGAATGCCTTGTATATAAGGCTTCGAGATGGATACCAAATACACACGGGTCACGCGCGATATCTAAAAATGTGTTGCGTCACTTTCCTTTGAAATCGAGATTGCAACGTCTCTTTATGTCTGCAAAGATAGCAAGTGATATGTGATGGCATAGAGAGCAATGGAGGATAGAAGATTCTTGTATGAGACATCCGGCAGACTCTAAGCGCTGGAAGAAATTTGATGAACATCATGGTTGGTTCGCTGCAAATTCTCTCAATGCTAGGCTCAGTCTGGCAAGTGATGGCTTCACTCCCTTCAACAACTTGGCTAAACCTCATAACATTTGGCCACTGATCCTTGTCCCCTATAACTTGCCGCCGTGGTCATGCATGAAAGACCAATTCTTCATGACATCTCTGATTATTCCTAGCCCAAGGTCACCAGGGAATGAGATCGATGTTCACTTGCAGCCATTGATCGATGAACTGCTTGAATTTTGGGAAGATGGGGTACCTACATATGATGCCTCAACTAAGGAGACGTTTATGTTGCATGCTGCCTTATTGTAGACAATCAATGATTTTCCTAACTACGAGAATCTATCTGGCTGGTCAACAAAGGGAAAATTGGGTTGTCCTTCTTGCAATACCAACACAGACTCCAATTGGTTGAAATATGGCCGAAATATTGTTACATGGGACATCGACGTTTCTTACCACTAGATCATCGAAGTAGGCATCAATCCATTTGTTGATCTAAGCCAATATGATATGGTCCCATTGCGTAGAGAAGATGTTCAACCCGAAGTAATTGAGGGTGAAATATGGGAAGAAGATGAATCAACTGAAGTATCTAGTGAGGATGAGGGCTATTGGTCCAGCAAAACGGATAGTGAATGAATTTCAAATATTAATTTTTGTAATTAATATTAACATATAAAAGTTATGATAACGTTTGTTTGAATAATAATTTGTTACAATTTCAAATAGATAGGCCTCCCAAACACAAAGCAACACATGCACCATCCCCATTCATTATTGACTCCCCGTGTGGTTCACCTGTCATGAATAGTAAACCAACATCACCAGGCCTAGAACAAGGTATTTTATCAAATTAACATATCATATTTTATTTTCAATTTAAGTAATATATCTATAAAATAAATTAATTTAATTAAAAAATTATCCTTTAATTACTGTATATATAGCTGTTGTAAGCAAGCGTCGAGGTAGAGGCACTACAAGGGATGTCTGCATAGAAAAAGTAAGGAAAGTTGGTAAAATCAATGTTGATATTCCTGATGATCACACCGGTAGCTCCGGAGATTCGGCAGTGTGGCTTGCTTTTTATGTTGGTACACTTACTCGTACGTATGCACCGATTGCTACATCCTCTTGGTCTAAAGTTCTCCAAGATGTGAAAGACCACATAAAAAACTGTTGTTTGGTAATAAGTTACATCTCAAACAATTAAGCATATAACATGTTACTTTAAAGTTACTTTGTATTTATACTAATTGTTTATAATTTTTGAAATGTTGAGTTTGAGTTTAATTTTGGCCAAAGATAGGATCGATTAACAGTTGATGAACTGATGTCAAATGCATTTCAGATGTACAAAGTTCGATGCCATGCAAATTATAAGAAATTCAATACTATAGAGACGCGCCAAAATCCATTCCAAGCAATTCCACCGAACGAATGGAAGAAAGTTTGTGATATATTTGAAAATCCTGCTTATCAGGTAATATCGCTTCTATATTTTTTTAATAGTATATCACAGATGTATTAAACATATAGACTAATATTTTTTTTTAGCAACGGAATACTGTGAACAAAGCAAATAAATCAAATTTAAAGATAAATCATCATGCAAGTTCTCGATCTTTCCATCGTTTGTCTAACAAAATGGTAAGTTATTTTAGTGCCCGTAAAATATTAGCATATAATATACATTTCTGATTTAAGATCTAATATAAATTTTCTTTTTGTAGAAATAAGAAAGTCCCTCTGACTATGATTTGACCCAATTGTATGCTAAAACGTATAAAAATCGTGATGGTGTTTGGACTAGTCCCGAAGCAGAGGCAAATTATGTAAGTTTAAATTTTTTTAATTCTATTGTCAGATAATATTTTTGTTACTTATACTAACTTTAATGTTTTTATTTTTGTAGGACAAGATGATATCTCTTAAGGAAACTGTTGCGGATCCATATGATGCGTCATCTGTCAACGATGCTCAGATCCTTTCTCAAGTTCTTGGATCACGTTCTGGATATTTGCAGGGCTTAAGACGTTGCTTAAAACCATCATCATCATCATCCTATTCTAGAGCCAGATCGAATGACGATAAGATTAAGAAATTGGAGGAACCAGCACTTGAGATAGAACAATTGAGGTCCAAGGAAAATGAGTTGCTAGCCCGATTAGATCAAACAACGGATTTGGAGGCGAGATTAGAAGAGAGGATACAGTTGAATAACCAAAAAATGTTTGTACAATTCCAATCAATATGTCCCAAAACTCTATGCCACCACCATAGTCTTCAAATTTATCTTTCCTTTATTTGCATTCATATTATGATGTTCCAAAATATTTGAACAATTGATGTTTGAATTAAAAATTGTGTAATATTAATATGATATTTTTAATTAAATTCTGATTTGTATGATTAATACAGTTCGGACGGTAAATAATAAGTTTGAACGGTAAATTACCATTTGTAATTACATTCGAACCAAAACAGACCCATTCGAACGACAAAAGAGAAATACGAATGTTCGAACAATAAATTATTTGTTCGAACAATTATGTGCAAAACTCCGTGCGAATGGATATAATTTCTGAAAATAAAATTTCTGTTCGAACAGACATAATTTTTGTTCGAACACAAGTCGTTTGAAAAATTTATTAGTTTGAACGTATAAAATCTGTTCGAACACTCCGTTCGTTCGAACAAGATCAAATATGGACATTAGTTCGAATGAATATTTCATATAGTTTGAATGGAGATCTCGGTTCGGACGGAGAAATATTCCATTCGAACAATATATTGAGACGAAACCGGTTTGCCTAAAAAAAATTATCCGTTCGAACGGTTTCGACTGGATCCGTCTAATTTCGTCTTTAAAAATAATTTTTTGAGACGAATTTTTATTTTCGTCTCCAAAAACTTTCTGAGACGGTCTTTTCGAGATAAATTTGAGATAAAATTTTTTCATCTTTAAATATAATTTAGGATGAAAGTTATATTTTTTGAGATAAAATTTTTTGTTTTAAAAAACACAATCTCTTATAACGACGTGTAAGTAGATTAGACGTTTGCCGTTCTTGGATGACAACTTTTTTATTTTTCTAATCAACTTTTTTTGTTGGTTGACAACTTTGTTTTTTTTTTTTCGAATCAACTTTTTTCTTGGATGACAACTGATTAATCGGGACAATGTCACGATAATTGAGGGCGCGCTTCAGCCTTCAGATGATACCGACTAGAGAAGAAAATAAAAATCCACACAAAATTTTATAATATATTTCATTTCACAGATATTTTTGTAAAAGGATATTATTTTTATAAAATATTTTATCAAAATATTTTTCATTTTAAAATATAATTATTTAATGTATTATGAAAAATAATTAATATATGTTTATAATTTTTCAAAGGAAAATAATACTCTACCGAGACATCCCACTGAGAGTGGGTCCAATTAATATTTGTTTTTACTTAATAATTAAGTTTTTTTTTTAATGTTTAAAGAGATTAAACAAATTATGAAAAAAAAAACTTTTGGCTATGTCTGGAGAATTCTTCGGCAGGAATCTCGATCGCTTTAGTGCTGCCCCTAAGAAAATGTTCAAGCCACTAATAAATTATCTCGAAAGTTTGTACCGATTTGATTTTTTTTATTTAACTTAATAGTTAAGTAGTGTATTTTAATAAATTTGTGAATCGTTTTTTATAAATATTTAAAATGATTTAAAAAATGCTTAAAAAAAACACTCAAAGTAAAAAGTGCATTTTACACTTATCGGTGAGAACTCTCAATACCACCTCTCCGTGGCTTTTGCAGTTCTCTAACGATTAAGACACAAAATTTTGGAGGTGGGATGAGACACAAAATTTTTATCCCATCTCATTTCATCATTAAACATTTTTTAAATTCTCATACAAAATATAATAAATAATTTAACTTTTTCAAATCTCAATTTAACTTTTTCAAATCCCAATACAATAATAATATTAAAACATAATATTTTAAACACCAAAACAAACACAAAATTCTCATCTCACCTCCAAACCTGCCCTTAAACTTGGTTTGGATAGAGATGTTTTCATCTTATCAAATCTCATCTCATACTATCTGATCTCAATATCCAAACATCACAAATAAAAATATTTTTTAATTTCAAATTTTTAATTTTTCATCTAATTATTATAATTTTTCAAACTTTCAAACAAAACAAAAAAACAATTCAACTTTTTCAAATTCTAAAATATAAATAATATGAAAATAAATTATGTTCTAACAATATTTTAACTTTATAATATTTTTATTCAATTTTTTGTCTTTTATTTTCTAAAACCTCATAAAACATTTCAACTCAAATAATTTTACTACAACTCACAGACCATTTCAACTCACTGTCGAAACCAGCCCCAAAGCTTTGTAAAAGTTCAAATCGAAAAAAAAATATTTTCTTCTTCGTGCTTAAATTTGGAAGACGTCTTTGTACTGCACAATATTTATATACTCTAATTTAATCTTTAAATCTAAAATTTATCTTCTAAATCAAATTATTTTATGAGAATGAAGTGTGATATAAAATTCTTCGAATATAATTAGGCCCAATTTGGATTCGGAAAGTGTTTCATCTCATCTCATCTCATCATTATAATTTTATTAAATTAATTTACACATAAAATATAATAAATAATTTAATTTTTTCAAATCTCAAAACAATAATAATATTAAAAAATAATTTTAATAATATTTTTTTCAACTTTTATTTTTCATTTAAAATAATCTCATCTCATATCTGGTGGATATAAAATAAGAAAGAAAAGACATATTAAGTATGTATTATAATATTTATCATTGCTAGATAAATACAATAAACAATAAATAATATAAGAGTTATTTGATATGTCAATTTTCTGAATAGAGACATTATCTAAATTTGAATAGATTTTTATCGACAGTCATCTGGAAGTTTTTGTTTTTTAAAGAAATTAACTCATTATAAAAAGGGTAAAAAGTTTTTAATTAGTTCACACGTTTATTAAAAGAATTAGTTGTATAAATTATATACCATAGAATAGACTGCATTCGTACCCAAATTATTTTTCAAGAAAATAAATTTGGGTGTGCGTACAATATGTGGACTTGGAGAGACCAACGATTCATTTTCGTTTGTGGGAGACCCTGAGGGTTAAACACTAGCTGATACGATGAGTACTGAGTTAAGTAGCCAGCACAAATGTATAATTTGTTTTTTATTATTTTTTATAAATATTTATTTAACATCTTTAATCATTAAAAAAATTAAAAAAATATATAACCTTATTAATCATAATTTTTTAATCATTAACTAAAATTAAAAATTAAAAAAAATTAAATTATTCAAACAGTAACTTCGAAAAGGCTACTTTTTCCTTAAAAACTCAGCAGTAAACTCAGGGATAAGTGTTGGCGCCCGCCAGCAGCGCTGATAACAATTTTTAATTTTTGATTTTTGATTTTTGATTTTTTTTTCTTTAAATGATTAAGGATGTGAATATTAATGAATTGATTTTTATTTTTAAAGTATTAAAAATTGTGTAAAAAATAATTAAAAATATAAAAAATATATTTGCCTTGTACCTCCTTCAATTAAATGTCAATCCCAGTACTGTCACTAAGTTAATGCAGATGTCAGTTTGGTTAGCAATTCAGATGAAAATAGATCATCTAGAATAGTACCGTATAGTAATTTTAGTTATCCAACCACAATATTTCACTTTTTAAATTTTGAAAACATCCATATAAATGAATAGTAAAAAAACAGTATAAAATAGTAAAAATTGACATGAATAGTACACAATTCGGATATATAATAAAACAGTAGGACCTACATATTTTCAAATTCCAAAAATTAAAAACTATATCATCTCCTCTCACTATTCAAATACAATTTTTTTATAAACTATTTTATCTCATCTTAACTAAAAAATTTGACTATTATTTAAAATATTTCATCTCATCTTATCTAAATTGTGTATTCAAATGATGTCTTAAACAAAACACAAAAAATAATATAACTTTTATAAATTTCAAAACAAAAGTAATATTAAAAAATTATATTTAAATAATTTTTTAACTTTATAATATTTTTATTCAACTTTTTCAATCTCATTTTTCAAAACCTAATAAAACATGTTAACTCAAATCATTTTACTACTGTTCACAAATATACTAAGATATTCTAAATATCCAAACGAGGCTTGGCCTTCTTTGTGTTATAAAATATTCTAAGGTATTCTTAGATATTTTCATATTTTCTTCTCAAATATCAATTAAACATAAAATACTTTTCAATTTCAAATTTTTAATTTTTTTTATCTAATCATTACATAATCATTATCCAAATATAAAATCTTATACAATTTTCTTAAACTTCGAAACAAAATATAAAAAATAGTATAATTTTTTCAAATTCAAAACAAAAATTATGCCATACAAGAACGTTAGTAAATGTGTTATCTACCATGATGTTACGAGCACGAGCGAGCGAGTAACAGGTGGATCAACAGGAAAAGATGCTGGATCCACCCAGCGTGCCTTACCTATTGTGGAAAGGTACAAGGAAATGTTGGTTTGTTTTGTGAGGAAACCCACCTCAGCAACTAGTTGCTGAAATATTCTTATTGATATCATTCAAATAATTGTTCCCAAACTTATAAGCAGTAAACTTACAAGGAAGGAATTTACATTAACTTATTCGGACGTACGTACGTAAATGACGCACGCCAACGACGCAAACTTAACAAATTAAAACTATCAAAATAAGGCAAGTCAATGCCTTAGTTCCCTTATTCGGAAAGCAGTAAAAGGAAAGATGTGGCGCCCCCGATCCTCATGTAAGGAAACACGGGAATCGAGACGTTAGGATGGTGACAACACGGTCACGCATCCCAACGATAATGCCAAGTGTATGTACATGCAACGGTGTACAAAATAACGCAACGGATTAGTCAACTAAGTACCAGAATTTAAATACAACCTAAACATCAATAAGTTTTAAAAAATATTTATACAGTCATCCAAAATTAAAAAATACAATAGAGTAAAATAAAATAACTAACAAGTGATCCCAGATCACTCTTCGGGCGGGGCCGTCTCCTTAGGCTCACCCTCATCCTTCTCATCTACAACAAAATCTGCGTTACCATAAAATGGTATCGCAGGTAAGTATAACCCAAATAACCACGTAATGGAAATGCATTAATGCAACCAACATGCTAAAAATATGCATTTTCCTCAAAACATCATTTTTCTCGAAAATGATTATTTCCAACACACGCCAAAATCCCATTTGGCCCAAAATATCAGTAAAACATTTTCCCAGAAAAAGATTTACACAGAAATCTAACACACTATTTTCTCCGAAAATAGTTCATTAATTCATTATTACCATATGCACCATGATCTCCCCTAGGGATCATCCGCACGTCCTGCCTTCGTAGCGATGCTCAGTTCCATGTCCGGCGCGTACATGGCCAAGCATCCACACTACGCAACGAGCGATGCCCAGTTCCGCGCCCAGCGCGTACGTGGCCAGACATCCTCTAGTCCCCACCAGCAGAAGGACCACGGAGTCGGCACGAGACCATCTCGTCCGATCCCATTGTCGCCTGGCGACAATCCAGGGGACATTACTCAGTATATTCCGCTCCCGAGTAACCAGAGGAGCTCCACCGAGATAATGCCCCACCTCGGCTTGGGATAGTGATACACACGCACCCAAAATCCATTCTCACATGAAAACTCAGTTTTCATAAACACATGAACATGAATGCAATACACGAAAACCCAGTTTTCCTTTACAAACATGATCATGCGTGCCAAATGCAATGTACATGAACAACACAATATCCAAACCAACAATTAGCAACCCAATCAATCACACAAACAACTCCAATCACCAATCCATCCGACCCCCGTACTCCTCGGAGTCAGTCCGACATGTTCAACCAAATGCAGTGAAATGAGTTAGTGCAAAAATACATTTAAATCACTAAAGTTCTTTGGAGAAATACTTACAGTGCAATATAGCAATTTCCGAAGGATCACGAAGCTACAAGAAGTGACGTCTGAGCAACACAATAGTGCAAAATACACTGTGGCCGTGGGTCACAAATACCTACTTTTAAACGGAGGCAAACGAAGACCCAAGATTGATAGGGTAGGGTCTAGGGATGTCGTTGAAACTAGTGGTGGTGGTGGTTGGCCGTGGGTGGCGGCGCAATAGGCGGTTAAAGACAAAAAACACCCAAATCGGAAATGGGGTTGGTTGTGCTTCACCGGTGACGGATCGGAGGTGGGGTTGGGTCCAATGGGTTGCTAAGAGGTCGAGGATGAAGTGGTGAGAAGATGGTGGCCAATGGTGGCGCGACGGCGGCGCTGAAGCGAAAATGGCGCCGCGGCTTGGTGGTGCGCGTGGAGGCTAACGCCAGTGCAAGGGAGGCTGGGATTGATAGGGCTTGGTCACCGACCGGTGGGGGAGCTACTGGGCTGGGCAGTGCAAGCCACGGCGGCGCGGCGGCGGTAGGCTGGGTGTGGGAAGAAGGAACGAACGGAGAGAGGGAGAGGGGGTGGGTGTCACGCGGGAAGCCAAGGGAAACGAAGGAAAAGAAGAAAAAGAAAAGAAAGAGAAAAGGAAAGGAGGAAAGAAAAATAGAGGGAAAAGAAATGAGGTCCAATCCTCATAACTTGGGTCACAAAAATGATCCAACGGAAACGATTTCAAAACCACAAGTTAAATAAAATAGTTCAAACGCAATGGTAAAGTGAAATTAAAATAATTAAATCCAATAGTAATTAATTTAGAATAAAGAGATTTTAAACGCATGACAATAATTAATAATAAGAAAGCACTTCAAAAATAATTTTCATAAACTAAAAATCATAAAAATAACCCACTAAAATCCAACAATTTTAAAATAAGAGAATAAATTTTTGAATAAATAAAAATAATCTTTCAGTAAAAATACACTAAGATACGGGGTGTTACATCCTCTCCCCCTTAAATAAAATTTCGTCTTCGAAATTGGCAAGGTCAAACATTAAAGCTACGACAGGATCAAGATTCAACTAAGAGTAGACTTTAGAACATACCGTCAAAATCAATCGAACAAGTATGAATATTACTCTCTCATGTCAGCTTCTCTCTCCCAAGAGAAATCTTGAGCCAACGGATCACCCCATGACACTTCCACTCAGGAATAGGGAGAGGTTAAAGTTTACCAACGAGTCTTTGGTGCTCCATCTTAACTTTACGGCATGTGACACATTTCTCAATAAACATGACGATATCTATCATACTCGCATTGGTCCCACAGTGGCACAATCACGCCCAATATTCCTATGGTGGCTATATTATCCAAAATCTCATTTCCTCAAGAACCTTAATACAACATCCAATAAATTCCAATGATTAATAGCCCCATACAATAATCCATGTTAACCTCAATCAACTCGTATGCTACAACTTCTAAACCTCCATTGAATTCTACCTTTGGTAACCTAATGGCCACTTTCAAAGTTAACCATCAATAACAAATTGCACAACCAAATGATTAATCTCCAAATACAAGTATATTCTCAAAATTCAAGTCACCACTAATTCCTCAAAATCAACACAATTTCAACTCCTGATTATAACAAAATACCACGCTTCTGCTGTGCACTCTAATATTCGCCAAATGCATAAAATTTATGTCATCATAAAACTAACACCATCGAGTACAAGGAGGCTCCATACCTGCTAACCACAAACTCTTATCACCTTTTGGTAGAAAAATACTCTATTTCCCAAAACTACGAGTTATAACTCAAATTCCTCAATTAACTCCCGCAGCCTTGATCAAAATCAATTTCCATGAAATACATCCATGATCATTGACAGAAAATCAATATCAAACAACCTCAACATCCCAAATTGAAAATAAGCAACCTCAACCCAAAATACATTCATCTCATCTACAATAAGAAGCATACTTTAAAAAGCTCGATTCCCACCTGGTGAATCAATAAAAACGCCTATAAAAATTCTACCTGACAACCTAAACCCAAAAGCTCAACACCTACATTTAGAACAACATCTAATCTAGCGATGACTAAACTCACAACGAATCACCATTGACTTCACCAAAATATTATCAAAACCTTCTTCGTAACTTACCCACCTATTTCTACTCCTATAAGCTGGTATTAACATGACTAGTTCCTTCAACAGCATTTCACTATTAAACCTTTAGGCAAGCCATACTGCTTAAATATTCAATCTACCAAAAGCCATTGCACAACACCCATGAATCTTAAAGATTTATTGACTCGCGTACCTGATTATAATATTCACTGCTAATGCCTAAACTTCAACTTCCAAGATCTCATCATACACCATACATGGCGACCCATCAATCTCTCTTTAAATTAAATAACAATGTCCGTAATTCAACCAAATGGACGCTCAGTCTCCAAAGGTAAGTAGAGCCTCAAGATAAAAATAAAAATAAAAATAAAAATACCTAAGTAACCTCAAGTCACAATTAATTCTTGAAAATAATCACAATAACTATTGTCAACCATGATTCCATTAAGTAACCCACTTGACTACACACTTCGATCAACTCACCAAAAATTCCAAGCCAAGGTCTCTTGAATTAGTACTATTGTGTCAATTCCTCTTCAACACCTACCAAAGTCACTTCCTCCAAACCAAAATGAGACTAGGACCTATACTCTCCGAAATGCATACACACTCACCATTACTACGCATCAATCTCATGCACCGTTAGCCAAAACCAATAATCCTCCAAACGTGCAAGTGATCATCATTATCATTTCCATCACTAGACCTATATACTCGAAATCAGCAAAAATCATTTCCTAAATCCGCACCATCTATTATCCTTAAAATTAATATGGATTAAATCATTAACCTGTCACTGTAACATCAAGCTAAAAATAATTATTTAACCAAACTAGATCAACATCTTCAATCCCCCAGAAAATAAACAAACTAGATCATTACCTTCCATCTCCAAGGAAATTTTCGCCTGAAAAAAATTCTCATATCGGTTACTCAACACTCATCAACCCTATTTTAATTCAGCCCTTCAACTCTGCAATTCTAAAACCTTAAACTAGATAAAAATAACTTCCCGATATCTTCAAGATCAATGACCTTAAATCTAAAACATTCACCTTATAAAACTTGTAAATTCTTAAAACCCCAAATATTATCAAATTGCTTATCAAGGTCGGCAAGATCGAAAACTTCTAATCTAAATAATCTCTCAATTGCTTGTTAATCCCATAAACTTATTTCCTAAAAACTATGGGGCCTCAAACCTTAGATGAACTACTCATAAATCTAACATTGACATTCGCTGAACTTACAACCTCCTACCCCAAAGACTCATTATATAAATTCTACGGAATCTAAAACCTCAATTATCCTAAGCAATTTAAGAATTATTCCCCTCCTTAGCAACAACTTGAGTTCCTATTCCCAAGAGTTCACCCAGATCCTGATGTTCAAGCCTCGATATTAAACAAACCAATCACCAAAAGTTTAGGCCTATTACTCCAAATGTTCAAACCTAACAACGACATTCACAATCGTACCAACTTCCTGCCAAAGCACAACCCTTAACCCGCCTTACAACTCCGAACAAAACAAAACAAGTCAAAGCAACATAAAATAAATTTCCATAAATAAAATAACTTACAACAAAATGAATAAAACCAATTAAGTAGTTCACAATAAATTAATTAAAACGATAAAATAATCCTCCATAAAATAAAACAAATAAAATAAAACGACATACAATAAAATAAATAAACAACAAAATTATTATACAACAAAATAAATAAAACCAATAAACCCATACTCTAAATTAAATAATTCCAATTACAACTTTAAAAAATTTTTTGGTACCTCACCATTTTCCTGTCAAGAGCAATCCTCAACCCCGCTTCAATCCCGAACAATTCAAACACGATCCAAAAGAAACATAAGAAAAATACAATAACATGAAATAACATAAATACGATCATTTAACACAAAATAAAATAATCATAAACTCATAATATAAAAAAACAATTTAACTTACAACCTTTAAAAATTATTTTTAAAATAGAAAATAATTTCTGGTACTCCTAAGGGACATATGGTTTTACCCAGAGCCGAACTACTCTGATACCACCTGTGACGCCCCCGACCCCCATGTAAGGAAACACGGGAATCGAGACGCTAGGATGGTGACAACACGGTCACACATCCCAATGATAGTGCCAAGTGTGAGTGTATATGCAACGGTGTACAAAATAACACAGCGGATTAGTCAGCTAAGTACCAGAATTTAAATACAATCTAAACATCAATAAGTTTTAAAAAGTATTTATACAGTCAACCAAAATTAAAAAATACAATAGAGTAAAATAAAATAACTAACAAGTGATCCAAGATCACTCCTCGGGCGGAGCCGTCTCCTCAGGCTCACCCTCATCCTCCTCATCTGCAACAAAATCTGCGTTACCACAAAATGATATCGCAGGTAATTATAACCCAAATAACCACGTAATGGAAATGCATTAATGCAACCAACATGCATGCATATGATAAAATATGCATTTTCGTCAAAACATCATTTTCCCCGAAAATGATTATTTCCAACACACGCCAAAATCTCATTTGGCCCAAAATATCCGTAAAACATTTTCCCAGAAAATGATTTACACAGAAATCCAACACACACTATTTTCTCAGAAAATAGTTCATTAATCCATTATTACCATATGCACCATGATCTCCCCTAGGGATCATTCGCACATCCTGGCTTCGTAGCGATGTTCAGTTCTGCGCCCGGTGCGTACATGGCCAAGCATCCACACTATGCAACGAGGGATGCCCAGTTCCGCGCCCAGCTCGTACGTGGCCAGACATCCCCTAGTCCCCGCCAGCAGAAGGACCACGGAGTCGGCACGAGACCATCTTGTCCGATCCCATTGTCACCCGGCGACAATCCAGGGGACATTATTCAGTATATTCCACTCCCGAGTAACCAGAGGAGCTCCACCGAGATAATGCCTCACCTCAACTTGGGGTCTTGATACACACGCACCCAAAATCCATTCTCACATGAAAACTCAGTTTTCATAAACACATGAACATGAATGCAATACACGAAAACCCAGTTTTCCTTTACAAACATGATCATGCGTGCCAAATGCAATGTACATGAACAACACAATATCCAAACCAACAATTAGCAACCCAATCAATCACACAAACAACTCCAATCACCAATCCATCCGACCCCCGTACTCCTCGAACTCAGTCCGACATGTTCAACCAAATCCAGTGAAATGAGTTAGTGCAAAAATACATTTAAATCACGAAAGTTTTTTGGAGAAATACTTATAGTGCAATATAACAATTTTCGAAGGATCACGAAGCTGCAAGAAGTGACGTCTGAGCAACGCAATAGTGCAAAATACATTGTGGCCGTGGGTCACAAATACCCACTTTTAAACGGAGGCAAACGAAGACCCAAGATTGATAGGGTAGGGTCTAGGGATGTCGGTGAAGCTAGTAGTGGTGGTGGTTGGCCGTGGGTGGCGGCGCAATAGGCGGTTAAAGACCAAAAACACCCAAATCGGAAATGGGGTTGGTTGTGCTTCACCGGTGACGGATCGGAGGTGGAGTTAGGTCCAATAGGTTGCTAAGAGGTCGAGGATGAAGTGGTGAGAAGATGGTGGCCAATGGCGGCGCGACGGCGGCGTTGGAGCGAAAATGGCGCCGTGGCTTGGTGGTGCGCGTGGAGGCTAACGGCGGTGCAAGGGAGGCTGGGATTGATAGGGCTTGGTCACCGGCCGGTGGGGGAGCTACTGGGCTGGGCGGTGCAGGCCACCGCAGTGCGGCGGCAGTGGGCTGGGTGAGGGAAGAAGGAACGATTGGAGAGAGGGAGAGGGGGTGGGTGTCGTGCGGGAAGCCAGGGGAAACGAAGGAAAAGAAGAAGAAGAAAAGAAAGAGAAAAGAAAATGAGGAAAGAAAAATAGAGGGAAAAGAAATGAGGTCCAATCCTCATAACTTGGGTCACAAAAATGATCTAGCAGAAACGATTTCAAAACCACAAGTTAAATAAAATAGTTCAAACGCAATGGTAAAGTGAAATTAAAATAATTAAATCCAATAGTAATTAATTTAGAATAAAGAGATTTTAAACACTTGACAATAATTAATAATAAGAAAACACTTCAAAAATAATTTTCATAAACTAAAAATCATAAAAATAACCCCCTAAAATCCAACAATTTTAAAATAAGAGAATAAATTTTTGAATAAATAAAAATAATCTTTCAGTAAAAATATACTAAAATACGGGTGTTACAAAAGATAAAGTCATGTGGCTGAATTTCCGTAACATTTCTCCTTTCTTCAAGATGTTCCTTGTCCTCAAGGAAAAAATTCCGGAAATTTATCCTTGATCATTGCCAGGTTCTCCCAAGTCGCCTCCGTCGGATTGCTATCCTTCCAGTGAACCAGAACTTCAGACTTCTATCCATGCCCACGCTGAGATAAAATGGCCTCCGGCGAGATTGTTGATGCCTTGAGCGGAATCCCCAATAATTCAGTAGTTGCTGTTGTGTTTTGCCCTAGCTTTAACTTCAAGAGAGACACATGAAAAACAGGATGAATTCGCGCTCCCTGTGGTAATTCCAACCGATAAGCTACTTGTCCACTCGCTTAATAATCTTGAAGGGTCCGTAGTATTTAGCCGATAACTTCACGTTAGTTCTCATTTCCACCGTTTGCTGCCTATACGATTGAAGGCGCACATAGACAAATTCTCCTAGCTGGAAACTCTTTTCTTTATGTCTCTTACCATACTGGACCTTCATTCTATTCTTGTCTTGCTGGAGCTTGAGGCGTACCTGCTTAATAAGTCGGTCCCTCTCTTCCAATGTTTGTGCTATAGATTCCACTTTTGTCGTGCCATGTACATAGGATAAAAGAGTGGGGGGCTACAGCCATAGACAACTTCGTATGGGGTTCTTCCCGTACTAGAATGTGCACTGCACATGAAGAGATATGCATTTTTCTCAAAACATCATTTTCCCCGAAAATGATTATTTTCAACACACGCCAAAATCTCATTTTGGCCCAAAATATCCGTAAAACATTTTTTCAGAAAATATTTTACACAGAAATCCAACGCACACTATTTTCCCAGAAAATAGTTCATTAATTCCATATGCACCATGGTCTCCCTTAGGAACCATCCGCACGTTCTGGCTTCGTAGCGGTGCTCAGTTCCACGCCCGGCGCATACATTGCCAAGCATCCACACTACGCAACGAGCGATGCCCAGTTCCGCGCCCAGCGCGTACGTGGCCAGACATCCTCTAGTCCCCGCCAACAGAAGGACCACGGAGTCGGCACGAGACCATCTCATCCGATCCCATTGTCGCCCGGCGACAATCCAAGGGACGTTACTCAGTATATTCCGCTCCCGAGTAACCAAAGGAGCTCCACCGAGATAATGCCCCATCTCGGCTTGGGGTCGTGATACACACACACCCAAAAATATTCTCACACATGAAAACCCAATTTTCATAAACACATGAACATGAATGCAATACACGAAAACCCTGTAACGCCCCAAACCCGGGTGGCTTGGAGAATTACTACCTGTCACTCATAAACATGTCTCCCAACACATCCAAAGGATAATCTCCAACAACTTCATAAATGAAATCAATCTCATATCTTCTCAATATTCTCATTACAAACTCCACACAATCTTTAATGCAATAATAATAAATCAAAGGGGTCCATAACCTCACGATAGTTATAACAAACCAACTAAATATTTCATAAATCTTACTAAACTCAAGACATAAATCAAACCCAAAGATATTAAAACTAAGAACACCAGAAGTCCTTCTTCTACCAACATCTCCTCAGCTTAAACACAAACGGCATTCTAATCCAGGTTCTCATTTGGACTCACCACATCATCTGAAAAATATTATAATGATAGGGGGTGAGTTATCAACAACTCAGTAAGCAGAAATCATATGCTAGCGTGCAAACATGAGCATTTATAAAGTAGAGTATGCAGAACAAAATATTTTCCAGAGTTATCATGCAGAACAGAACATATTTTCAAAATAACAGAGCGATGGTTTTTAAGACAAGTAAAACCCATAGTACTTTGGCATAATATAAACTGAGTATCATCATCAGATCAAAACAGAGCATCAAACAGAGCAGAGACCATGTTTCACCCCCGTGGTAGGGTTGTGCTAACCCCGGTGGCCAAACCAGGCAGAGACAGAGGTGAAATCTTTCCTTTATTCTTCTCGGAGCCCCGAGTGTGCACACAGGAAAGACCACAATAAAACCACTTTGTTTCCAAAGTGGGTGCACTCAGAGACAGAGAAGTTGGTACCAACCCAAACAGAGCAGAGCATAACAGAGCAGAGCAGAGCAAAGCAGAGACAGAGTTAGATACGAAAACCAGTACACCATGCCAAAGGTTTTCAGATGTTATAACAAAATAATACAGAGTACCAAAACAGAATCAGACAGTTACACACGCTGAACACAAAAGCCAGAACATCTTTCTAAATAAAAGCACAACTTTTCATATTCTCAATATCGCTCTTTTTCCATATTTCAAAAACCACATGACGGAATTTAGCTCATGTCTACACAATGCATGCCAAAACATATTTTTTCATTTTTCACACAGATTTCATGAATAATGCAGATGAGTGACCGAGGTTGATCTTTATTTTCACAAGTTCCCAACATAACACAAAATATGCAAGTTTTTCATAAAATCAACCTCAGTCTTATTAACTTGTATAAAACCTAGCATAAGAACCCCACTTACCTGACTCCTGCAGCGTATTATCTAAGCCTTGAAAATGATCTCTATCAATCTCGTCACCTATTCATAAAAATAATATAAACTAAATGTTAAAGTCCAACAATACACAATTGGTCTTAAACAACTCAAGACTCAAACTCTAGACCATAATTCAGCGAGTTTAATAAAACTTAACTAGCCAAATAACAATCCGGATAGCTCACACTTCGACCCAAAATATTCTATACCAAACTCAGTATGTTGGCTATAAGTGGAGACTGGTTTGGAGCTGAAAAAGTGTTGGCTGAAAGTTGGCTCGACAGTTGGCTCGAGCCAAGTTGGCTCGACAGACCGCTCGAGCGAAGGCAAGTCAGAGAGGTTCGCTCGACATCGCTCGACAGACCGCTCGAGCGAAGGCAAGTCAGAGAGGTTCGCTCGCGTCTCGCTCGACACTCCGCTCGAGCGAATGCAACACAGAGAGGTTTGCTCGAGTCTCGCTCGACACTCTGCTCAAGCCAAAGTTCATTTGGCTGTTCGCTCGACAGTCCGCTTGAGCGAAGTACGCAGATTTTGCCAACTTAACCAGTTTACACTACACAAAGCACTCTTCTTTCCATTCCCAACTCCATAACATAAAGTATAAACTAATACTTCCAAATATTTTCTCAACCACCAATCCAACAATTCCACTACAATGAAACTTCAAATAATCCAAACCTAGGACAAAACACCAACCCGAAATACTCACCACGCAACAACCAGAAACACTCACAAAAAAACTACTCAATCTCACGGTAAGGACCAAAAATAGAAACTGCAGAAAATGAAATGGAGAGAGGATCGGCTGAGAGGATGCATTAAACTAGAGTCTTGTTGCAGAACAACAAAAATATGGAAGGAGAAGAAGTTATACCTGGAGATGAAATCTTGAACAAGAAGAAGAGAACCAACGGAAAACTGAAAGGATGAGAGAGAGGAACACCCAATCTGCAGAAACTGGAGAAACGTGAGAGAGAAACAGTTTATGAGAGAGAGTGACCGAATGGGATGAGAACAAAGTGGAGAGACGTGCGAGAGAGAGAGGTATGCGGAAGAAACTGAAAATGAAACAGATACATGCGAAAAGAAAGGAGAGAAAGGAACGGAAGTTGAAGAAGACACACTCACCTCCACAAAAACGACGCCGTTCGGGACCCTTACTAAACACTAAAATGGCTGGGCCATTCTCACGCACGGTCTGGGCCACTGCTGAAGATACTGGGCCTTACACCCAGTTTTCTTTACAAACATGATCATGCATGAAATAATGAGATGTACATGTACCAATACTAATCCACAACCATCAATAACCAATCCAATCAAATCCAACCAAACAACTCCAATCACAAATCCATCCGACCCCCGAACTCCTCGGACTCAGTCCGGCATGTTCAACCAAATACAGTGAAATGAGTTAGTGCAAAAATACATTTAAATCACGAAATTTCTTTGGAGAAATACTTACAGTGCTATATAGCAATTTTTGAAGGATCACGAAGCTGCAAGAGGTGGCAACACAGCAACAGAACAGTGTCAAATACACTGTGGTCGTGGGTCTCAAAGACCCACTTTTCAACGGTGACAAACGAAGACCCAAAATTGATAGGGTAGGGCCTAGGGAGGTCGGTAAAACTAGTGGTGGTGGTGGTTCGCCGTGGGCGGCGATAGAAGACCAAAACACCCAAATCGGAAATCTGGATGGTGGAGCTTCAGCGGTGGCCGATCGGAGCTGGGGTTGGGTCCATTGGGTTGCTAAGGGGTCGAGGATGAAGTGGTGAAAAGATGGTGGCCGGTGGTGGCGAGCACAAAGAACGCCGCGGCTTCAAGCCGTGTGTGGAGGAGAACGCCGGCGAGTTAGGGGCTGGAAACCGGAGGGGGAGGTCACCGGTGCGTGGGGGAGCGGAGGAGCCGGGCGGTATCGCGCACAGCGGCGCGACGTGGTGGGGCTGGGCGGACGACGAAAGGCACGGGAGAGAGGGAGAGGCGGGCGAGAAGCAGAGGGGAAGAAAGAAAAAAGAAAAAGAAGAGAAAAGAAAAAGGAAGAAAAGAGAAAGAGAAAAGAAAGAGGAAAAGAAATGAGGTTCAATCCTCATAACTTGGGTCACAAAAATGATCCAACGGAAACGATTTCAAAATAGCTAGTGAAATAAAATATTTCAAACACAATGATTATAATTAAAATAAATAATTAAACCCGATAATAAATTAATTTAATTCGAGATGAAATTTAAACACACAACAATAATTAATTTAAGAAAGCGCTCAAAAAATAATTTTCGTAAACTAAAAATCATAAAAATAACCCAACTAAAATTTAATCATTATGAAACAAGAGAATAAATTATTTTTGCATCAATAAAATTAATTCATTCATTAAAAATACACTAAAATACGGGGTGTTACACGTGATACCATGTTAGAATAACATAATTGTGAAACTTTCCTCCGTACTTTTCATTATGCCAACGGGGTCTATATATAGACTTTTACAAGATAGAGAGGAAAGAATAAGTTTGTTATACGACAGTAGAGAAATAACAGAATGCAATACAATTCGTAAAGTGTTATTCTAAGTGTTGTAGTTGCTTTGCTGTTGGTGCAGTGCCTCTTTGGTGTTTATCTTGATGATTAGTAGAGGCACAGAGGCTAATAATGTGAACCTCTAGGATACCAAATTATTAACCAACTTAAAATTATTTGAATACTTTATATATGACTGTACTGTTAATTATTTATAGTACATATACACTAAAGTTGTGAAGTATTGTAGTATAAAGTTGGGAAAAAACAAACATGACGATCATCAAGGCCCCTAAAATTTGTGGTAACATAGTTATTTTAACGGGATGAATATATATATATATATATATATGGCTGGACATTTTACCTTCAGGTTTTTTAAGAAGCTTATGTAAAGATATTTTAGTTATTTAACACAGACAACTAGTATGACTGTTTTATTTTATCTAATTATTTTATGAGACATTTCTCCGACAATTTTACCTCGAGTCGATTACAAGGAGCAACATTGTTTGACATGTCCATGATTCCGTAATTCCTATATTTTTTTTTTTTTTGAGCTACCGAGTATGAGGCCTCCCGTTGCCCTAACAATAACAATGTTGTTCATACTACTCAAAAGCTGTTCGACCACCCTAATCACAAAGCTTTTTTATTTTTTTTAGGGCTAAGTACGTAAGCTAGAGTGGCTCTAATCACGGAAATATACTTGAGATACCTACAAAGTGGACAAGTACTACTTGCAATGGAAAGTTTTGGGGAAGGACACAAGATAACTTAACGAGAAATACTTTTTGTCCCAAAAATGAGTCTCGAATGACTCTTTTTCTTTTTTCTTTTTTACTTAGTAATTAATGAAGTATTTTTTTAATGATGTTGTAAATTTTTTATTTTTTTTTAAATGTTTATGATGATTAAAAAAATACATGAAAAAAAAAAGAAAAGAAAAATAGAAAAGTGAAATAGACTGTTCGGGATCCATATTCGGGATCCATTTTCGGTGAACGTAGCAATTCTCTAACTTAATTCAGATCTAGAAAATTACTTGAAGAGAAGGATAGATTATTACCCTTTTTTGCATATACTCGAATTCTGCGAACAGGAGCTAGCTCATTCTGGTTGATTTTATAAGGGGAAGGAAAGAAAATCATAAAATGGAAGTTGTTAGTGGCAGTTCAGGATGTAACAACAAAAACCAATTAAGTGGATTTTTTTCAAGAAAAAGAACGTATCATAGGTTTCTAAGAGAAGAGATGGAAGAGAAACTGGCCTTTCTGGACCGAATTCTACTAATTGCCTTCTCTAATTTGCCCTCCAAGCTCTTGAGATCTTTGACATTCATATTGCTCAAAGACTCGCCCAATATTTTCCTGGAAAAACATTCTTAAAGGAAATTTTATATATTGCAATGTTAAAGTTCCAAAGAAGGAGAATATTATAGAGCCTTTTTTTTTATTACCTGTTTGAATCCTGCACACTAGTAATTTGTTGTTGCAGGGTTAGGGGTGTAAATTTAAACCGGTAAACCGAAAAATCTGTCCGGACCGGACCGAACCGGACCGGTTGCTCCGGTTTTGAACCGGTCCGGTCCGGAACCAGTTCTTATATTATGAAAATCGGTCGGATCCAGTCCGGTTTCGGTTCCATAGTTTTCGGGACTGGATTGGAAATAAATTTTATATAAAATATATAATATATAATTATATATTAAATTTTTATATATAATATATAATTATATATCACATATGAAATAATTTCATATTATAATTTATATATTACAACATAAAATGTTAATCTTAAATATGAACATTTGTAATTTGTTTGATCATATGTTATTAATATAATTATATATAAGATAATGTTATTATAATTTATAAAATAAAAGTTTAATCTAAAGATAAAAATTTAATTGATCTTACGTTTTAAACATAATATATATATTAAATTATTAATAAAATTTTATTATAAAAAGTAACACTTTATTATATATTTTTTTACATTTAAAAAAATTGAAAAACCGGACCGGACCGGACCGGAAACCGGTAAAACCGGAGGTACCGGTTTATGAGGATAACCAGAGTGTAATCGGTTTTGAAAAATACAAAACCGGTACATACTGGTTCGGTCCTAAATTTTGTCCAAAACCGGACCGGACCGAACCGGTTACACCCCTACGTAGGGTATAACCAGCCTCTAGATGGTAGAACTAATTATGATACAAATAAGGTTAGTGCTTATATATAATACAAAAACAACAAATGTAGAAAAGAGATATCTAGACGTACAAACTTTATAGACCAAAGTTCAGCTCTCCTGATCTATTGGTTCAAAAATTGGAGTGATTATCAAGATAAAGGCCATACGGGCTGATTGTGGTTTAATATTTTTCTTTAGTCAATTCCTGGGATTGTTTGGATTTTCATGTACGTACGTCTGATTCAAGAAGAAGTATTAATTATATATATGGTTTAAAAGCAGCAATCATATGCCTTTTTCTCTTCCAAAAGTACTCATAGGGGTTGAAAGGAAATCAATGAGATATATATAAAATAGTAATCACTATAAATTGAACTATATATTGGATAAATTAAATCAGAAAATGGTAATTTGGCCAGGTAATTGGCATGTTACATGCATTCCAAAGATCAGTTACCAAATCAAGATTTAAGTTATATTTAGGAAAATATTTTCAAGAATGATGAGTCCCATAATTGTTAGCATTAGAGCATTCTGTGGCATAGCTAGTTTCAAGTCATAGAGGGGGTATACTAAATTATAAGCTCTATTAGAATTCTGTGGCATTATTTTATATCAGCTTAATCTTAAGCTATTGAATACTAATTGGTAAATGGATCTGCCAAAAGAGAAATAACTACCA
Source organism: Juglans cinerea (assembly GCA_961763995.1). NCBI lineage: Eukaryota > Viridiplantae > Streptophyta > Magnoliopsida > Fagales > Juglandaceae > Juglans > Juglans cinerea. The sequence continues at coordinate 11,121,244 of CAUIVZ010000009.1, forward strand.
TTGCGTTAGTGTGGATGTCCACTAATTAATTAGAAGTGGGGCGAACAAAACCTAGGTTAAAATCTCTAGTAATATCTATGGACATACTCATAAGACATTGAATGTTGATAAGTAGAGTGGCAAAAAGAGAAAGGGCTACCATGTGTTACCAATGAGCTACCATGGACATTAGATTTGGAAGTTAGCAATATGGAGTGTTACGATTTCAAGGATTAACGGTAATGTGATCAAATCAATATCCGACAGTCTTAGTACTTTTGAAGCACTATGGTCGTGTGTATCATACAACTTTTGATATCCTGATCATGATCAGTAGTATAAGGCTAAAGCTAATTCCAAATGCACATTGATGCAATCTTAGGAGTCTAAGGCTAAAGCTAATTCCAAATGCACATTGATGCAATCTTAGGACCTCATTTTCTTTTGTTTCTCAAAATTAGAAGCGATGGTAGAAATATCATTTTATGTTTTCATGAAGATCAATTAGATAAAAGAATATATAAGTCTACCTGGGCATTAGCTTCAGAAACAGACCCAGTATTGGAGGAATCTGTGCATGCTTTCTTGTACTTCTCAATTGTTGATTTGACACTGAAATGATATAAGCATAATGAAATCATGTGAATCCCAAGTTAGGAAACATCTCTCCGGTAACTTGAAATAATAAATAGCAACCCTAATAAGAATAGCAAGAGAGAAAAAGGGCTACAAAATGTTATACTAAAAGTCTATTTTCAACAGGAAAAAAATAAAATGAAAAGAAAAACAAGCCAATTGTGCTCCTGCTGGAGAGAACTTTTGAAAGAGTAATGCTATATATACATCACATTTTCGTCCCACTTTAATCTCATTATGTAAAATGTGTCATAGTTATCCCCAAAGTTTTGAATTTCGTTCCGTACCGGCCGGTACAGGGACTATATCCATTTCGTACCGGCCAAAATACCGGCCGTACCGGCCTAAATTTCGGCCTGTACGGCCTCAATTTCGGCCAGTTTTTTTTTTTCATTTTTTCAAAGTACAAATTTATTTTTTAACCCTCAATTCAGACTAGACTATTTATAATTTATATATATATATGCATTTATATATAATTTATTTATATATAGACTATTATTTTGAAATATAATTTTTATATATAATTTATTTATATATCGATTATTCCGAAATGTTATCCCGAAACAGTACCGGTACCGAAATATTTCGTTCCAGTGTCTTGACCGGTACAGCGTCCGGTATGGTATTCAAAACATTGGTTATCCCTATTAAATGATAAGTAATAATTCAATAAAGGATGATCTAATGGTGATAAATGTATCACATCTTATATAGTGAGAAGATAATGTAGTATATAGAATTTTTCACTTTGAAAACATGTTTACCTATATTGCAATTGCTTACACTACAACAAATTTGAGATTTTGGGACGAAATTATTTAGGGACGAAATTTTTTTCATCCCTAAAAGTCATTTTTTGGGACGAAATTTAAATTTCGTCCCAAAAAATTGATGAATTTAGAAAATCGTTCGAACGTCAAAATAACCGTTCGAACAATATTTTCTGCGACGAATTAAATCGTCTCAAAAAAAATTTCCCGTTCGAACAGTAAAATTTGGCGGATAATTACTTTATTATGGCGGGGAAAGTTCAAAAACGTTCGAACGAGAATTTGTTGTGTTCGAACGGAAAATATTTGGTGGCAAATCCTGGCAGGAAGGTTTCTAAACCGTTCGAATGGAATATATTTAGTTAGAACATATTCAAGCACCACATTTATATATTCGAAGGTATAATATTAATCTCGGTACGAAACTCAAAATATAAAAAATATCTATCATATATACAAATTCATTAATTAATTTTATGTAATTAATTTTAAAATATTTTAATGATTTCTTTTACGTTAAATAAGATTTTTAGTTAAATAAATATTATCAACTACATATATATTAATCAACTAAATAAAGCAAATTATCAAAATGCCATATATATTGTTCATAATTACAACAAAAGAAAATATAAATAAAAGATAAAAACTATTGTGATGCGAGGTCTCTACACACATCCTCGACTGCAGCTAAATGTGTCTCTACCTGTGTCAGTCGAGTACTAACTGTGACCTGAGTTGCATTATTGGCATTAATCGCTGTACGTAACTCATTAACCTCTGTACGTAACCCAGAGACGGTAGCCATAATCTCTGTACGCAACTCAGACATGGCAGTATGCACTGCAGTATGCACTGCATCAATCATTGCTGATGTGTGTACGCCGATCTCAACACGCAATATGTCAGCCATCTCCTCGCGAATATATGTGCGTGATGTCTCAGCCTGTGTAGATGTCTCACTAGCCGATACTCCAGTATCTCCCGGCTGCGCATCTCTCTGAATCTCAGCCCTGTCAGGAACAGCCCCACGAAAACGAAATCTAGAGTGTCCCGTGCTCCGTGTTAGGGTGGTGCTGTTGATCGGTGCCATCGAAAATCGGGAACACTCAGCAGGTTCGGACACAACCCCGGCATGTAGCAAAAATCGAGTGATGAGGATCCCAAACGGCAGTATATCTGTCGTAATGAACCGTGCCTCTGATCGGATCCTCTCAAATATATAACCAACGAGGTCGATCGGGATGCCACGAGCGACCCGTATCATAAATCTCGCTCGATCCATGCCGACCTCGGTCTTGTGCTGCCGTGGTTCAATATTGTTGACAATGATTAAATTCATAATTTTGAAGAAAGAAGATAAATCTGCCTGCCTAATACTCTTGGAGCCATCGTACACTGGAGCATCTGGACCAACAATCAAGTCTCTGACCTCGTGATCAGCAAGTGTATCGATCTCATCTGTGTAATCTGGTCCCTCGTCCTGAGACATAGCTGCATCACCTGAAGGACTAGACTCTCTAGGCGGTAGGTTTGGATAGACATCAAGAAGCCTAGGAATACCCAGATATGCAGCGAGTCCGTCTGCTGAAAATATAACAGGAGCTCCTCGGACACAGATCCTATATGCCCCTCCATCGTCTGGGCTAGCAGCACCGAGCTCTTTATAGAACTCAGTAACGATCTCAATGAAGGAAACAAGCTCCATTCCTTCTTCTCGCTGATCTAAGATTGGTGCCCAACCACGATCATTGAATACTGATGGGAGAGAATGACCCTCCCATATAAGAGCGACAAAATCAGACAGTTTTACCTGTCGCTCAAGTAAAACGGTCCGCTCTCGAACTGTTTGGATGGAAGGTTCTCCTGATCTACCACGTTTACGGCCCCGATAACACATTATTATGATCCTGAAATTTTAAAAATAAAATATACATTCAAGATTAGTGATAAAATCTAATTACGACTAAAAGATTTACAAAATTATATACTAATAGCAATTTAATAAATTAATTGATAGAACATATAATCAATTAAACGATGAAAATAATTTAATAAGCTAATAAAATGTTAATGGATTGAATTTAATAATTAGCGTTCGAACGTCTAAATATATGGTCGAACGGACAATTAATAACGTTCGAACGTGTCGATCAAGTTCGAACGTGTCGATCAAGTTCGAACGTACAGGTTTACCCGTTCGAACGGACTGGTTAATACCGTTCGAACGTAAAACAGATCTAACTCGGCCATGGCTGAGTCAACTCAGCGGCCATGAAAATACTCAAAAATTAATCGATTTCGTGGTTTCTTCGACTAAAAACAAAGTACTCTTCATTTCTAAACATCCTACGATAGATTTATGATGTTCTACGGTAATTATTGATAAAAAAATGTAATTTAAAAAAAAACAAATAAAACCATAAAATTATAAAATAAACGGTAAAATGAGTTTGAAAATACATACCTTTACTTGGGAGGAAAAGTGTTTGACGTATGTGCTGATCACGACGGCAGACGGCGGTGAATGTAGTGCATTCAAACGTTTTCTCGCTTTTTCAAACGGTGGGGACGGCGGCGTGGGAGAAATCGCTGCCCGCGATAACTTATATGTGCATAACCGTTCGAACGTTAATAGTTAAAGTTTGAACGTTAATATAAAACCGTTCGACCGTTACTATTTCACGTTCGAACGGAAGTTTTGTAAGTTTATTAAAAAATATATTAAATGTATACTATATTTATATTCCTATAAATTATTATAATATATATACTATTATAGTAGATTATATATACTGTAATATATATGTAATATTATAATATATATTATAATAGTAGAATACTTTAAATGAAAGCATAATAACTTATAAAATATTTTTTTATAGTATAATAGTAATATATCATAATACTTTACTATCAAAGTGTTATATATGAGATATTAATATATATATAGTACCATATAATAGCATGTAGTACTATATGGTATGAGTTTATACTTAACTAATATATGTCATATTATATATTCCATTATACTTTACCTACTAAAGTTATATATGATATTATAAAACATATATATAGAGAGTATAGCTTACTAATATACTATCATCTTATAAATTTCTCTACACTTTATTATGTGACCTTAGTATATTTGAGGCTATATATATGTGAGTATATATTACTAATACATATGATCTTAATAATATATATGATAGTATAGGTCACTATATATATGATAATATATATTACTATATATACTATATATTTAGTATAGATTACTATATATATGATAGTATATATTACATTATATATGATAGTATATATAACTAATACATATGATGTTATAGTACTTTTCATTTAATGATGAAAAAAGTTATATTTAAACATAAAGGATATGTGTTCGAACGGTACTCGTAAACCGTTCGAACACATATGTTAACGTTTGAACGTAAAAAAAACATTCGAACGGACAAGGCAAATGGCAGGAAAACATCCCGCCAATTAAAGACAGCTGGATTACCGTTCAAACGTAATTTGTTATAGTTCGAACGGATTATTGCAGTGGTGGGAAAATATCCCGCCAATTAAACTATAGTATCATCTAATATGTCTATATATATTAATGTTGTTCTTTTATTCAAAGGTATAATGAAAAAAAAATATAAATAAACATTTACAATACTGTTTGAACAGTTAGAAATTAAAGTTCGAACGATTAATTTTCGAGCGGGAATAAATCAATAACATTCGAACATACTTTTTATACGTTCGAACGTGAAAATTAGGAGGGAATTTTCTCCCGCTTAATATTTTCACGTTCGAACGGTTAGTAAGTAACAGTTCGAACATGAAATGTTCTTCAAAAACACGACAGAACCTCACAATTATGTTTCTCTCCTCCTGCGCTGTCGCTCCGTGTGGTCGCCTGAAGATTACCCCTTCGCATATCAGAGGTATTCTTTCTCAAACTAGCCCTTAAGCTCAAAAACATTGTTCATCTCACTCCATTATTCTCGGATTAATACTTGTAGGATAGTTTGTGATTATTCTCGGATTATTTCCTTTTCATCTTAAAAAATTCAGGTATTTCTTTTAAAATAGAAATGTATGGTTTGAACTTAATATTTTGCAATGTTAGAAAGTTGTATGCTTTGATATTGTTGTTTGTGTTTGTTAGAGTTTGTAATTAATGGAATTTTCGGCGTTGTTGAAGACGACTGGAATCTGGAATGAATACGTTCGAACGGGTTAGGATTACCGTTCGAACGTATTCATTTTGTTCGAATATAGGTTCTCATCGTTCGAACGGGTAATGACATTACATCAATAACGTATACAGAATACAAATAGTTTGGGATAATTATAAATTATATGTACTACTAAATCACAAATAATTAGGACCAACTACCATTTAATATTGTTAATTCTAAATAAATAAAATTAATATTCAAATTAAAATACTACTAAATCTTTAAATTAAAATAGAAATAGTTAAGATTTAATAATACTTAAATACTTAAAGATAAATTAATAAAATTAATATTCAAATTAAAATACTACTAAATCTTTAAATTAAAATATAAATAGTTAAGATTTAATAATACTTAAATACTTAATTATAAATTAATAAAATTAATATTCAAATTAAAATACTAGTAAATCTTTAAATTAAAATATAAATAGTTAAGATTTAATAATACTTAAATTCTTAATTATAAATTAATAAAATTAATATTCAAATTAAAATACTAGTAAATCTTTAAATTAAAATATAAATAGTTAAGATTTAATAATACTTAAATACTTAATTATAAATTAATAAAATTAATATTCAAATTAAAATACTACTAAAATTTTAAATTAAAATATAAATAGTTGAGATTTAATAATACTTAAATACTTAATTATAAATTAATAAAATTAATATTCAAATTAAAATACTACTAAATCTTTAAATTAAAATACTTATTTAAAAACAGGTAAAACTAATATTTAAATTAAAATGTGGAATAAATCTTTAAATAATACCTACTAATTATGTTTTTGTTGTATTGTTGTATAAATAATATGTTGTTATTGTTTGACATATATTAGCATATTTTGTATTGTTTGTTCATCAAAATAAACCTTAGACCCGTTTGAGAGTTATCAATCCGGATGAATGCTTGATTGATAACTCTTGAATTGTCCAGAGTGGACAGTTTGGGATTGTAAGATCATTCTCGCAAACTATAGAACTATATCTGTTGTCGTCCAACATTATGATTTTGGTAGATTCATCCATTGTTCTCTGGATATGCAGTTTCGGTGATGTTGCAACGACGTGTTAATCGTCAGTGCACACAACCAAACGAGCATATTTGGAGAACTATGGGGAGATGCTGTCGAAATTTTGTTGGACGTGACAGATAATAGATCATAGGTTGGCGACTATGATCTTACAATTCCGAACGGGATAGGACCAACTACCCGGTGAAATGTGGCATACTCATTAATTGGTACATGATACATGGTTGTTTGCTGATGCATTACAATATTGTTTGTAATGAATATAGTCGGCATGGATAAGAGTTGGATGAGAGTTAGTGATCGATTGGGTCAGAATTACAATGTATATGCTGAAGGTGTTAAGAAATTCTTGGAGTTTTCATTGGGTACATGTGATAGTGATGGGCGTATCAGATGCCCATGCAGAGAATGCAGAAATTTGCGTTCTCATAAGATAGACTTGGTGAGAGAGCATCTGTTTGTCAAAGGTATTGATAAGGGTTATACTGATTGTGTCTTACACGGCGAACCATATCCAACTTCATTTGAGGCTCCACATGAAGAAGAAGAGATCGATGAAGATGTACAACCAGAGATTGTTGGAGATGATTACGATGAGGATATGGAGGAAATGTTAGGTGACATCGGTGCGGGAATGTTTATGGATGAAGGTGACACGGACACATCAAGCTCAAATGATGGGGGCCATAACACTTTTGCACGCTTGTGGAATGATTCACAGCATAAGCTATATCCAGGATGCAGAAGACATAGTAAGTTGTCGTTTACCTTAAGATTGCTTCACATAAAATCAATGTGTCGATTATCTATTAAGGCAGTCAATATGTTACTTGAGCTGTTTAAAGAGGCACTGCCGACAGACAATACTTTACCTCGTAACTTCTATAAAGTAAAAAAGTTGAAACGAGGACTCGGATTTGATTACAACGTAATACATGCATGTAAGAATGACTGCATATTATTTTGGCGAGAGAATGAGCAGTTGAACGAGTGTCCTATATGCCACGAGGCAAGATGGACATCGGACATGGCAAATGTTCCGCAAAAGGTCGTACGCCACTTTCAACGGCTGTAGATATGACATGGCACTCATCAGATAGAGTAAGGAACGATAATATTTTGTCACATCCTGCTGACTCCCAGGTGTGGAAGGAATTTGATCAGGAACACCCATGGTTTGCTGAAGAACCGCGTAACGTAAGACTTGGGTTGGCAACAGATGGATTTAATCTTTTTGGGAACATGAGTACTAGTCATAGTACTTGGCCAATTGTACTTATGCCGTATAATTTACCACCGTGGAAGTGTATGAAAGATCCATATTTATGATGAGTTTGCTCATCCCAGGTCCGAGGTCACCGGGAAATGATATAGACATACACTTACAGCCATTGATTGCAGAATTGAAAAATTTGTGGGAGAATGGGGTTGTCACATTTGATTCGTCAACAGGCAAGTCGTTCAAGATGCATGCTGCGGTGTTGTGGACAATAAATGATTTTCCAGCTTATGGGAATTTGTCAGGTTGGAGTACTAAGGGGAAAATGGCATGTCCAACTTGTAACAAATATACCAAACCTGAATGGCTTACGTACGGGAGGAAATTATGTTTCATGGGTCATCGTCGATTTTTACCTGGTGACCATAGATGGCGTGGAAATTCTAGAATGTTTGATGGAACTGTTGAATGGGGCCAACCTCCACCATATTTGTCTGGCGAAGATGTACTTGCACAATTTATAGATGTTGGTTGTAATGAATTTGGTAAAAAACAACAAAAGAGAAAACGAGCTACGAATGAGTTGAATTGGACAAAGAAGAGTATATTTTTCGAATTCCCGTACTGGTCGAAGTTAAAATTGCGACATAGCCTTGATGTTATGCATATTGAAAAAAATATTTGTGAATCCGTATTGGGAACATTGATGTCAATTGAAGGAAAAATAAAGGATACAATAAACTCAAGGAAGGATTTGAAGCGGTTGGGAATAAGACGGGAAATGCAGTTACAAGAAAATGGTTCGTCTGTCTACATGCCGATTGGGTGGTATACATTGTCAAGGAATGAAAGGGTTACATTTTGTGAGTGGCTAATGAAGATCAAATTACCGGACGGTTATGCCTCGAATCTAACAACGTGTGTGAGAACAAATGATTGGAAAATAACTGGATTAAAAAGTCATGATTGTCATGTTTTCTTACAGCGTATCTTGCCTATTGGTATCCGTGGGTACTTGACCAGAGATGTGCGCGTGGCTTTGACTGAGTTGGGTGCATTTTTTAAAGACTTATGTGCTAGGACGTTGAATGTAGAATCTTTGGATCGAAAGGAACGAGAAAGTGTCATAATATTGTGTAAGCTAGAAAGTATTTATCCACCGTCATTCTTCGATGTCATGGTTCACCTAGCCGTTCATTTGCCACGTGAGGCTCGACTTGCAGGACCAGTTCAATATAGATGGATGTATCCCATTGAACGATTTCTTAGAAAGTTGAAACGTACAGTGGGTAACAAGGCCCGTCCAGAAGGATCAATTGCAGAAGCATATATTGACGATGAGTGGCATACCTTCTGTTCCAAATATTTCCACGAAGTTGACACTCGGTTTGATCGGCCAGAAAGAAACTTTGACGTTGACCGAGCAAGACAACGGAATATATTTTCTGTGTTTTCCCAACAAGTTCGTCCAATTGGTGCAGTGCGTGGTTATGACTTGTGTGGAAGAGAGTTCGAGAAAACTCAGTGGTACGTGCTGAACAATTGTCCTGAGATAGAGAACTACTTGAAGTAAGTTATAACTTTTTCTTAATTTAAATTGCCTCATTACTTTTAAAAAAATACAAAATATAAAATATTTGTGGTAATCATCAATTTCACTGATCATATTAACGTGCTCAAGGAACTAGGAGTAAATGATATAAACCAGAAACATGAAGAGGAGTTCCCGAGATGGTTTGAAGAACGGGTAATGAAATTACATATGCGTTACTCAATAACAAATGAAAAAATATTAATTTCAACTTTGATATAGTATATACTTTACTCAATATGTAGGTTGTACAATTGCATGCGAATAATCCAAATGATATATCTGATGAACTGTATGCATTGGCGCGTGGCCCATCGAGACGCGCTGCTCGATATTCTGCATGTATTTCTTGGGGAAGTAGGTATCACACACTGGATCGAGATTGTTATAGGAAAACCCAAAATAGTGGTGTCCTAGTCGAAGGAAGTCATGATGGAGAAAATATTGATTTCTATGGGGTTATTGTCGATATAATTGGAATGAAATATTTGGGACAGCTTGCGGTGTATCTGTTTAAGTGTGATTGGTGGGATTTAAGCAATCCTCGTACTGGAGTCCGTGATGATGAATATTTTTTTAGTGTTAATACATCAAAAAAATTGTATGAAGATGATCCTTTTATTTTGGCTTCTCAAGCATCTCAAGTATTCTATTTAGATGACCCGAAGTTAGGAAATCAATGGCGAGTAGTTCAAAAATATTCTCCAAGAAATATATATGATGTTATCCCTCAGGCGGAAGGACAAGATGAAGAAGAAGATGACTCTTCTACTCAAGAAGCATACCAAGAGAGTCAACCCGCCTTAAATTTGTTTGTGGATTTGAGCCAGTATGAGATGATTCCATTAAATAGAGAAGATCTTGAGGCTGAAATTGTTGATGCGACAGTTTAGGAAAATGTTGAATCATCTGAAGTATCTACAGATGATGAGAGCGAATTGTCAAATGAAACTGATACAGATTCTGATTGACCAATTCTGTGTTAACATTACACTTGATGACAAATATTTTACTTATTGAATGTATCAGTAGTTTGAAATTATGCCGTCAAAGAGGAAGGAAGTTCACAACCCATCTCCACCTGTTCCTAACTCTCCTTTAGACTCACCATTAGAGATTGATTCTACAGAACAAGGTAAAAATCTAATACTCATAAAAGTTATTAATTAAGGTCCTATAATAGAGATATAAATGAAATTGATTACAATGTTATATTTTATAGAATCTACAGTACAATCTCGTCAAGGTCGAGGCACCACTAGAGGGGTGACGTCGGAAAAATATCGGAAGGTGGGTAAGATCAAGGTTAACATTCCTGTCGAACATACTGGGGGCGAAGGACAACCAACAGCTTGGCTTGCATCACATGTGGGTGCTCTTACACGAACTTACGCACCTTTGGCAACGACTTCATGGAAGAAAGTCCTCCAAGATGTTAAAGAGCTTATCAAGAAGCGTTGTTTGGTAATGTTTAAAACATTGATTTAGTAGAATAAATTTCTATATTTTACTTAAATTTAGAATACTATAAATGATAATGTGTTTGTGACTATTTTTTTAAGGATGATTTCGAATTAAATTTTGGTCGGAGAGAGGAGCGTAAGACTGTGGAAGAGCTTATGGGTAATGCATTCCGCAAATATAAGGCGAGGTGTCATGAGCATTATAATAAGTTTGAGAAGAAGGAAGATGCACGCCAACATCCTTTCCAGGATGTCCGACCTTCTGAGTGGGAAAAACTTTGTGACATGTTTGAGGATCCATCATATCAGGTATAATGAAATTTAATTATTTTACTTGTCCTATCTGTCATTTCGCTTCATAATATTTTCAATTTATTTGCAGGAGCGAAGTTCTATAAACAAAACAAATAGATCAAAATTGAATATTAATCATCATGCAGGCTCAAGATCTTTCCATCGCCTTTCTAAGAAATTGGTATTGCTATTTTTTTTATTGGATATAGTTAATTATTTGGATCAATCATAATGACTTTATATCTTAACACATTTATTGTAGCAAGATTCAGATACTAATTATGATCTGACAAAATTATATGCTGCATCGCACACTGATCGTAATGAAGAGTAGACTCATCCTGATGCCCGTGAAAATTATGTAAGTTTTATAACCTGTTTTAATTAAATATATTAGAATATTTATGACGATATTAATTCTTTATCTTATATATGGTTAGGATAAAATGGTTGCCCTACGTGCTGAATCTGCGTCAGATCAAAATTCCTCAAAAGTCCTGGGTCAACGTTCAGGATATTTGAGGGGTTTGGGTCGTTGTGTAAAGCCTGATCCCTCTTCCTCTTCTTCTGGGAATGCATCTATGACTTCTATAGCACTAGAGAATGCGAATTCCAGAATCGAAGAATTGACTGCAAGACAACATGAGTTAGAGGCTCAATTGGCAAAACAAATAGATATGAAGATGCGCCTCAAACAACATGAAGAACAATAAGAAGAGTTCAGAAGACAGATGCAACTCCAAATGCAGCAGCTTATGCAACAGTACAGGCCTCCAAGCAACTGATGGATTTTGGGATTATCTATTTATGTACGAACAATACCCGTCTCAACTGTTATTTATTTAGTTTGCACTTATTTTAACACTTTTGTGAGTGTTAAACAGTTTCTAATGTATTTTTTCAAATAGTATGAATGTCTATTTGGTTTTCTATTATTGATTTAAATTAAAGAGATATCGTTCGAACGAATGTAAAACGTTCGAACTCTATGTAACGACAATAGCATTCGAACGTAAACGTAATGTTCGAACGAAATTTATGTTCGTAGAGTTCGAACGATTACACAACGTTCGAACGTAAATAATTTCAGTCGTATTCGAACATAGCCTATACCGTTCGAACCCATATACCGTTCGACCTGACCATTTAACGTTCGAACACAAAGACAATTCATAACGTTCGAACGAATTCATGTGTGTTCGAACATATTTTGAAATCGTTCAAACACGTCACTACTGTTCAAACTTAAAATTTTTTCCGTTCGAACTATTTTCTGGGACGAATTTAAACCGTGACAAAAAAAAAATTCGTTCTAACGTGTTCGAACGGTTTCCTTCGATTTCGTCCCAAAAGAATTTTTTTGGGACGAAATGGTGACTTTCGTCCCAAAATACCTTTTGGCACAGTGATATTGGAACGACTTTGGGATGAATTTTTTTCGTCCCAAAAATTTTTTCGGGACGAAATTGTGGTCTTTTGGGACGAAAATTTTCGTCCGAAAAGACCATTTCTGTTATAGTGTTATAAAACCTTCGTCCCAAAAGACCATTTCTGTTATAGTGTTATAAAACCCTCGCCAAAAACATGTTTACCTATATAGTGTGATCAATAACATATATAGATGAAAAACAATTAGGTGTTGTTTGGATTCGAAGATGAGTTGAGATGATTTAAGATGATTTAAGATGAGTTTTGAATAGTAGTGAGATGAGTTGAGATGAGTTGAGATGATTTATGAATAGTAGTGAGATGAGTTGAGATAATTTATAAGTTGTTGTAATTTATTTATGAATTGATATGGTTTTAACTTTATATTAAATGTTATTTATAAATTATTGATAAAGAAGTATTAATAAATTATTAATTACCCAGGTACTCTTTTTTTTTTGTAATGAAGTGAATAATAAAAATTTTTGGATTACAATAGTCTTTTCTAATGAAATTTTGTTGTAAAAAATACAACAAAATTTCGATAATAAAGTTAATCATTTATTCAAAAATCCCAATTGTAATTGTTTGCAAAAAAACGTTAAATAATATTAATATATTATAAAATAATTTTTTCAAATAGCCGTGCTTAAATTCATTTCCCATATTCACCGTAGTAATGCTCATTTTGCCTACCTCTAATTTTCAATTATAGTCAATGATAATCAATTAGAAAAATAACATCATTAAATTATAAAATCAATCCTTATAAATTTGTGTACGATAAAATTTACATATCGACCAATTATTTATGAAACTAAATTTACGTATATAGCTTATAATATTAGCAACCATATTTCTAAATAAATTTGCTACAAAATTCCCTATCTATATAGATTAGTAATATATTGCCAGACCAAAATAAAATTTGCAATACATTTGAATCTCTAACTACACCCTTATATAGTCTCAATAATGTCAATATTTAACAATATAAGTCAATGACCACTCCTAGCTTCCCACATACGTTTGGCAATGTCATCCCTAATTGCAGCCATAGCTCGGGCTGATTCGACGGTCATGTCAGGATGATTTCTTGAAACTGCGGCGTCGCTATATGCACGACCGCTTGGACTGAGCTCCATATCTCTCCACTTCTCGAACAACCAGTCATTCGGGCTCGTCATTCTAATAAAATTGTGTAACGTACAACATGCAATGATCAGATCCCCTTGCCTCCCAACTTTATAACCAGGCATGAGTCTTAAAATTCTAAATCGTGATTTCAAGACCCCAAATGTACGTTCTATTACGTTACGAATACATGAATGACGATGATTAAAATAATCTTTATACCCCCTAAATCCCCGCTGACCCTGACGGTCACTTCTATGATATCTCTCTCTAGGGTAAGGGGGCATAAATCCTCGAGTACATGGATACGCCGAATCGACTAGATAATAATGACCTGTCAACCATTAACATTATCAGATAATCAGGCCCCAAGCAACGAATCCCGAACTTTTTCAAAACAACAGATATAAAGACCCAATATAATCAGACAAAAATAATTATATAATAGAAGTGATTTACCATCGAGAGGCATTGGAAATGCGTTGCGGCCCTGAGACAATGCATCGATGAATACACGTGCATCATGCGAGCTCCCCTCCCAACCAGTGTACAGGAATGTGAACTTCATGTCCAAGTCACATACACACAATACATTTTGGGCAACTTTGCCATGCCGGTTGCGATATGCCTCACGCACCTCTGCAGGTACAACAGTGTCGATCATGGTCCCATCAATTGCACCAATGCATCCCTGCGAACGAGTAACCGGACATGATACATACGAATACATACGGTTTAAGTAATTTACAAAACAATGATCCAATATAATCAGAATTATATTTTATTATCTACCATAAACAACTTACCTCAAACCAAGGATAATTTCTCGGATTGCCTGCGATTGTTGGGTGCACCCCGGATGTGTGAGTTGGGTAAATAAGATGTGTCCCAAGCCTACACAGGGCCTTCATAACGTTCCTCACATGGGCATTAACAGTTTCTGTTGAATGTTGAAATCGCTGCCCCACAATCCGTTGTTCGTCTCCAGCTGCCACTACCGATGTGAACATGCCTATTTGTTCCTCGACAGTCAGCCCTTTTCTAGTATCCTTCAAAAAACTATTTGAACGTAACAAGCTGCATAATGCGCGGAAGGCATCAACCTCAAGTCGGAATAACTCGCGACAATTTCTTGGATTCCCATTCAAAACTTCCAAAATATATTGATGTCCCCGTAATCCAATATTGTGTTGTGGCTGTCTAAGCTGTTGTTGTGCTTCTCTACCAGCCCTCGCAAGAAATGCGAGTGTCTCAAGATCCTCAGTTGCAAGGTCATCTTCACTACTATCAGTCAAACACACATTAGGGAACATATCATCTGAATCTCGATTCACGTTCATCGAGTACCTTCCTGCTGACCAATTCCCATTGTGCACAATGGGTTAATTCGTACTATTTTATCTTTACAACAGTTGTAAATAATCTCTCACAAGTTAACAAAATAATAAGGAGGTACTACGATAATCATATAATATATTAAACATAATCCAATATAATCATATAGAACCCGAACAGAGCCTAAAACAGGTCCTTCATAATCCGTCCTCATTTCAATGAGATTACAACAAATCAAACAGACAACCCACATTGGAAAAGTAGCTGTTTATAAACTCATCAAAGGAATACAAATAGTCTCATGAAAAATAAAGGGTGACAATGCCATCGAAAATATAGCCTAAGAATTAAAAATGAGCCTACTTTAACAATTACGGGCCCAATCGTCCCTCCCTGCAGCATCCAAGGACAAGAAAAACTGTCGCATATCTGGGTTCAGTAATTCCTTAATTGCGCGAACAAGTTGGGATGGCTCCAACCTCGGGGAAAGCTCGCCGAGCAACGTTGCACAATGATTAATCGGATCATACCCCCCATTGGTCCCATCATACGGCTCTGACTCTTTGCTGCGCTTAGATGATGCCACAGCTTCTTGATCGTCATATCGTTTACGCCTCGCTCTCTGCGTCAGTTTAACCTCCTCCACTGCCTCAGAAAGCTGCACCTCAAAATCGCTCTTCTTTCTTGGCATCGGCCTACGTGATGACCCAGTCACGGCATCGACTGCAGGTGACCCGATCCCCATCAAGTCAATAAAGTCATCATTGCCAATGGGCAATCCCTGTCGATGGCCTAGTGCGGGAGGGCGTCGAGCTCGCATCTCCTCATCCAGGCGCCGCTCGTCGTCGCTATCTGCGGGTAGCTGTGTTGATGCGTGTTGCATAGTCCCGTATGCAACGGACGCGCCAAATATGGTGCACAGCTCCTCGTACTTTGGGCAGCCAAAAGTACGAAACCTCCCCCATTTCGATTTAACCTAACAATTATAGAAGAAACATACGCAGTTAATAATCAAACATCGAGTGCTCAAACAACAAATTTTTGGGTGCAATAAAGATGGTTAACTTTAATTAAAATTTTACCCTAATGGCATTCTCCCAGCACTCGTCACTCGCGACAACTGTCTTTGTGTCGGGATCCCAACCCATACCAGTTTGGCTCAACAAATATGTAAACAAGCGCTGCATCCCCTTCAACCTCGTCAATTTTCCACGAACCTGGTTCCCGTCAAACACTTTCTTCCCAACAGCAGTGAGTCGTTGTGCATAAACTCCATGCTCTCTAAACGTTATCTTTCCGCCCTTTAATCTACCTTGAAGCGCATCCTGGTAGAGCATGTCGATGAATATCTCCTCCATGGCATCGCCCCAAAGCACATTATCCCGGCTCGTATCTTCGGGGTCATCCATTTCAAATAGCTAAAATGGTAATATAAGGGAAAAAAAAATGGTTTTGCATGTCAACTACGCTACGTTATATGCGTTAAAATGAATAACGACCCGGAATTACAAATGACCCATACCTCTTGATACGGCTGATGTCTAGCAGATGAGCGTAAGGAGTATCGCTATGGGAACATGGATGACGGAAGTTTATTAATCCCCATATATATTTATTATATATAAGTACACAACAGTAGTAGAGGAAAATTGACAAAAATCAAAACATCCCACTACCACATTCAACCACATGCGTACCACAATAACAACCCCAGAAACATAACATTAATAAATACACAGGGCCATGATAGAAATTAACATACTTGGAAGAATTGCAGATTTTTTGGTTATTTTATTAATGCTCATTGTGGATAAAAACAAGAATTTAAACAGATGCTTGTAAAAAACACATTAGGGAACAAATACCCGAGCCCCAATACCCGAGCTCTGTAGCACTCAAAAGCAATATAGATGGTCTATCACTGCGACTAATTGGCTCCAATACCCGAGCCAAGTAGCACTCAAAAGTCTCAAGATGTTCATACAAACTACAACCCCTCAAAGTCCTATAAATTGTGTACACTGCAAAACAGTGGGAAGTTGGAGAAATGCACAGGAAAATATGTGGTCAGTGCAGAAACTTCAAGCGGAGCAGCAGTGAAGTGCCAAGCCCGAACACACAATACCTTGAGGGGTACCTTTTAATTGGCCAACAATTAACAATCTTCCAACATGCCTATACGGTTGGAATAAATTACCCAGCATCTACATACGGTTGGAATAAATTACCCAACATCTACCTTTTAAAGGCAATGTTCAACTATCCATACGGTTGGAATAAATTACCCAGCATCTACATACGGTCTAAATTTGTCTAACCTCTGCACTATAAATCAAGTTTAGGAATGCTACTCAAATGAAAGTGCATGATACATCCCATATATATATATATATATATATATATATATATACCCCCTAATTTTTGTTCTGCTTCAGGTCCGAACTTCATGGGGGAAAAATAAAAGGCTCGGGCGCATCCACAGAGATTTGTGAGTAACCAAACTTTTCCATTCATCTAATCTAAGGATAACATGCATTCTATTATTCATAATAATCTCGGTCAATAACCACAAGCCGAACCAAATTAGGCTCAAATTCATGTTCAAAAAACAAGAGTAATGCCCAGAAAAATTTACACATTTCGCATAAGGGACATGGCAGTAGATGTATTGAGATGAGATACACATACTTGGAAGGATCGTGTTCTTGGAGCCGTGGTGGTGATACAGGTACCCCGAAGGTGCTTACGGTGGATTCGAGTTCTTGAGGTTGGGTGTTTGGTGGTTTTCGGAATTGTGGCCTTCATTAGTGACCCACACACAATCAATTTGTAATGTAAAATTCCACGGAAACAGACCCCTAAATCTACACTGTTTGATTCGAATCTATCATGAAAACCCTAGACAAAGGGTCGCAGCGTTTGGGTCAGGGGCAGGGGAATCTCAGTAATGGAAGGGGGACGTGATTGGGTACGGTTACCAGATATGGAAGATCAACTGATTATCTGTTGATTGGAGTGAGATTTGTACGGGACTGACCTCCCTGGGTTGCCTCTGGCCATGGGAAATTTCTATCGCCTCGCTCTGTCGCCTTCGAACAGGGCTATGATCGATGATTGCAGATGAGCTGCTGCATTCAAGCGGTGATAAACTTTTCGAGAGGCATTCGGTCTGGCGTTGATGATGGCAGGGAGTATCACTACGAAGCGTTGAGACGAGCTCTGCGCGGAGATGACCGCTGAGCCTGAGGAGCTTCGGTGAGGGCGATTCGTGTCTTGCACCAGGAGTCTGCGTTAACCGAATGGGTGAAGGGTGGGTGGGAGGCCTTGAAGAGCCATTACACCCTCTGTCTTGCCCAGTCAAAAGGCATAAAGCAACGGTCATAAAAGGCATTTTGTCTTATGCGAAAGTTTCCTGAGATGAGACCGTTCGACAGACAATTTTACCGTACGAAATCATCTTCATATATTCGAAATCATCCTCATATATTCGAAGTCACCTTCGAATCCAAACAGCCCCTTAGTACTTCATGAATAGTATAATTAAGGATTAAATTAACTTTGGACTCTAATGTGGCAGGAATCTGAGAAGATAGATCATCGGTTATGTTTCAAGTAGCTATAATATATTGTAATTGGTAAAACAAAATCAGCGGCCTGCATCTCTTGCTTGTCCTACTTCTCTAATATCGACTATTCACGTGAATGTGAACAGGCAAATGCACACTTTTTTTTCTCTTTTTTTATTCATAATTGTTTACAGGGCCTGTAAAAAGGAAACTGTATTCTAACAGTGCATATAAAAAAGAGATATACATGGTAATAATAATCAGCAATATTAGTAGTAAGAACATTTTTTATGGATTTTATCCGCGCAGATCTTTTTGATATATTCTTGATAAATAAATTATACACACAACACAACCATGGCCAATAATAACATCATAAAAATAGTTAACAAAAATTCCAACAAAATAGTTACTCTTGAATGGAGAAGAATAGAGTTAGATCAACCGTACTCTCTAGGTAGTGGAACTTTTTTTTTTGTTTTTTTTTTAAGGTAGGACAAATTCCATTTATTCATAACGGAATATTACAACTTTAACATGTGGCATACAGAATACAAGTCAACTAATGTTTTTAAGGCTCCCTAATACACAAATTTCTATATAACTAACATGATCTAATCTATTGCTATAACTATCTACAGACTAGGCAACAGAACTTTAGATTTAAAGTTTTTCATTTTTAAAGCATACAAGATGACAATAAAGTCTTTTAATAATCTTATCAAGTTGATGTTAAATTAGTTACCTTTTAGACAAAAAAATAAGTGATTTAATGCGTGGACCGTAATTCCTTACTCTTAATAAGTTGAAGAAACTGATGTATTATCAATTAAATTTTAAAATAACAAGTAAATCATCTAAATATTAATTTCATTGATAATGTGTCACCAATCCAACCAAATTTATAAGATTTTTATAATAAAATTTGTATTCATTTTACATTTTAATTCCTTACCAATGTGTTGTTTAATGAGAAAATCAAGAACACTTACGTCTCTCAGTTAACCGATTCAAATACGAAACCCCATATCTCAGGCATAGGGTCATCGTTGTACAGTAGATTGTGAGTATGACAGCTGAAAAGATGTGTCGGGCACAACGTATGACCATATATAGAGCTGTAAATGAATCTCTTTACTCGATAGCCCGCTCGATTAAACTCGAATCGAACTCGACTCGTGAAAGAAAAAGTTCGTTTATTAAAACAGATACCCGCTCGAATTGTAAATGACACATACCCGACAAAACTTGACTCGACTCGACTAAGACTCGTTAAGTCTCGCTCGTTTATGCTCGAGTCAACTCGTTAGCCCGACTCGATTAAAACTCATTCATATATTGATAAATATATACATACACATATGTATATACACACACACATATATATATATATAGTAACTAATAATATAAGCATACTACTTTTATAATTAAATATATAATATGTAATCTAATTACTTGTGTCTATATAGTGAATATATACTTCATAGGTATATTTTATAATTTTTATAATAATTAGTAGATAAAATTTAATAATTTTATATACTTGTATATGAGAACCATATATGAAATAGATATATGATATCATATTAAGTGTATGTATTAATAATATATGTAGATATATAATATATTGTTATTTTAGATAAATAACAACTAGTTAGATATTAATTATTTATAAATTTTTTAAAATTTTATAATTAAATAGAGGTTATACTTGTTAGTTATATAAATTTAATATTAAATTTTTATTTATTTATTTAATTTATGAATTATTAAATCTTATTAAAAAAAATACACAGTTCGAGCTCGAGCTCGGCTCGACTCGAACTAGTTTGTTGGACGAGTTCGAGCTCGAGTTCGAGTTGAGCATTTAGCTTATTGAGCCGAATATTCAGACTCAAGCTCGAGCTCGAATATATTAAGCTCAGCAAGTCAATGAGCAGCTCGGCTCTAATCGTATACAGCCTTGACCATATGTAGATAATGAAAAACGAGAAAGTAAACTGTATTAAGAAAATAAACTATAAATAATATCACGGTGAGGCTTGACTCAACAACATCCAGGTTCTGTTTCCTTAATTTCATCGATACACTGATTGGCTGTCTCTGCCATGCTGGCAGTACTACCTCCTACAATATGATTGGCTAAACTATATCCACGGTCAGATCCTTGCCACGTTTCTAGTACCCATTACGGATGGAGTTCACCCTTCAAACCAGTGTATTACCCACCTCGGTAGTTCGCAAAGACTCTTAAAAAATGGATTTAATATTATTCTAAGAAACTTGAAAATCTAAAGCTTGTAATATAATAATAAATCAGTCACTTCTGACAAAAGGTCAGAGCAGATCAGAGCCAGCCGTCAGTTTTCACAGCAGGCAGTTCTCGTTGCATGAAGAAGCCGAAAAGCTCAGAACTCTCCCATCGGCTCGCAGTTTTCGTATGTTGTCTATACTGACTGTCCCTCTCTATCTCTTAATTGTCTTTCAGAAGTTTACTCGCCATATCTATGCAAGATCTTTAAGCAAATGGAAAGGCCGGTCTCCATTGCCAACAGTGAAATTATGATGACCCAGGATGAGCCATTCTCAAACAAGGGAAGCATGCGTGGATCTGCTCAAACCAAAAGCATGTCTAGTCTAAAATTATATTAAATATTCCATCATTTAATTTTATATTTTAGGACCTGTCATTAGATTTAAATTGCTATAGCTGTACAGTGTAACAGTAGCATAAATTTAGCCATATAACATGGTATTCCTATCAATAAAGTGTGGGAAATTCTTCATTGAAATTATGGGAATAATTATTTCCTTACATGGTATCAAAAGAGCCGATCTCTAACGAGCCCCCGATCCAAGTCACCACAATGTCTTCCTCCTCCGATCAAAATCCAAACTTTAACCTCAACACCCAACCTCCTTCCGCCGCAGATAAACCTCTCATTGCTCTCAATATCACTGTCCAAATAAATGAAAAATTAACTCCCTCCACATTTGCTCAATGGCGTGCTCAATTTGAAGCACTCCTTATTAGTTATGATTTACTCGACCATGTCGAAGGCACCCTTTGGTGCCCCTCTTCCGCTGGTACCACAGCTGATGAGCTAAGAAAGATCCACTGGGTCCGACAAGATAAACTTATCCTGAGTGCTATCCTAGCCTCCACTTCTCCTTCAATCACACCACTCATTGCTACGGCAAAGACATCTCATAAAGCTTGGAAAAAGCTAAAAGCCCTATATGCTAGTCGGTCAAGAACCCGTGCTATGCAGTTAAAGGAGGAACTCACCTTAATCCAGCTTGGAGATCGATCGATTACAGAATACCTCCATGCTGTGAAGGCCTTGGCTAGTGAAATAGCCATTATCGATCACTCTATTTCGGATGATGACCTAACTCTTTATGTGTTGAATGGTTTAGGTCCAGATTTTCGAGAGATTGCAGCTCCTATTCGAGCCCGAGAATCATCACTGGCCTTTGAGGAGTTACACAATCTTCTAGTTGGACACGAGGCCTATCTACGGCGCCTTGACGCTGCGACACAGAACCTGGTTGTTTCCACAAATTTCAAGAAAGCGAAGCAGTCCTCCCACGAGGGGAGTCACCCATGGTCTTTCAAGCCAAATGGAAATCAACATGGGCCTCAAGCCTCCAGTCCAAGCCGCAATTCAAATGGCCCTCAACATGATGAACGTCGCTCCTCTGGTAGGCCCAACAATTCCAATTGGCATTACCAGCCCAAATGTCAGATTTGTGATCAATTGGGCCACATTGCCAAGTCCTGTCCTCAATTCCACTCACAGAATGTCTCCATAAATTGTGCTACAACCTCTCCTGGAAAGGACAAAACTTGGTTACTTTATTCAGCCGCTTCTCATAATATCACAGGTGATCTTTCAAATTTATCCATTCACTCTGAATATGATGGAACTGACGAAGTAATTCTTGGAGATGGTTCAGGTTTGACAGTCTCGCACATTGGTTCTTTGGCCTTGCACTCTCCTCAACGAACTTTTACATTGCCTGATACTCTTTGTGTTCCAAATCTTTGCAAAAATTTAATTTATGTTCATCATCTCACCAAACAAAATAATGTCTTTGTTAAATTTCATCCTTTTCATTTTCTTATGAAGGACAAGATCACGGGGGTGATTCTACTAAAAGGAGCATGTAACAATGGCATCTACACCTTTCCGGAATCAACGATGGCATCAAAAAAAGTTGATAATATGCAGGAACGGACTAGCATTGATGGATGGCACAAGGCGTCTTGGGCATCCTTTTATTAAAATTGTTCATCATCGTGTCAAGAATTTTTCTCTTCCTATTTCATCAAACAAAAATTTGTCTTCATTATGTTCTTCATGTTATATTAATAAAGCACACCAACAACCCTATCGTGTCACTAGTCTTCAAAGTCATGAGCCATTTGAACTTGTTTACACGGACGTGTGGGGTCCCGCTAGTTATACTGGAATTGATGGATCACAATATTATCTTATTTTTGTTGATCATTAAACAAAATATACATGGTTTTATCCAATGATCACTAAATCCGGTGTTTCTAATATTTTCCCCCATTTCAAAAAGTTTGTTGAAACACGTTTTCAAAAACCTCTCAAAACACTTTACTCCGACAATGGTAGTGAGTTTCTCGCTTTAAAATCATATCTATTGCTTCATGGCATAAATCACTACACCACTGCTCTTCACACCCACAACAAAATGGTGTCTCTGAATGTCGTCACCGTCATCTCGTTGAAACGGGTCTTACACTTCTCCATGATGCAAATCTTGACTTCTCATATTGGCACCATGACTTCTCATGCGTGGATCCTGCTCAAACCAAAACAGAGCATGTCTAGCCTAAAATCATGTCAAATATTCTGTCATTTAATTTTAGATTTTAGGACCTATCATTAGGTTTAAATTGCTATAGCTGTACAGTGTAACAGTAGCATAGATTTAGCCTTACCGTTCATATGTTTCCTAAATTAGCTTCCTAATCATTCTGTATGTAACATGGTATTCCTATCAATAAAGTGTGGGAAATTCTTCATTGAAATTACAGGAATAAATATTTCCTTACATCTCATTGGCTCATCCCTCTTTCACTGTCCGAGTCCTCTTTTCTATTTCAGTTTTGGTGTACGAACGAGGATGAGAGAGAGAGATCTCTAAGAAGAAGGTTAGAAATTCTCCCATGGGGAAATTAGTTTCACCTTTGGACAAGTTGAAACGCTATTACATTCTCTCTCTGGATTGGCAATGGTGAGTTTTTTCTCAGTCTAAGGGTTAGTACCCATTAGAGCCTTTGGACAAGTTGATTGCGCCATGTCGTTGCTAATGAACCCTAATTAGTCCGGTATGTTTGACTGTGAGAAAATCTAGCACAAGGTGTAACACCCCGTATTTTAGTGTATTTTTACTGAAGGAATTATTTTTATGGATTCAAAATCTTATTCTCTTATTTTAAAATTATTGAATTTTTAATTGGGTTATTTTTATGATTTTTAGTTTAGGAAAATTATTTCCGAAGTGCTTTCTTTAAATTAATTATTGTTATGTGTTTAAATTTCTTCTCGAATTAAATTAAATTATTATCGGGTTTAATTATTTATTTTAATTATAATCATTGTGTTTGAAATATTTTATTTCACTAGCTGTTTTAAAATTGTTTCCGTTGGATCATTTTCGTGACCCAAGTTATGAGGATTGGACCTCATTTATTTTCCCTCTATTTTTCTTTTCCTTTTCTTTTTCTTTTCTTCTTCTTTCTTTTTCCCTCCCCTTCCCGTGCACGGACGTAGCTCTCTCTCTCTCTCCTCTCCTTCGCCCGTTTCCTTCTCTTCCACCCAGCGTCGTCGTGCGCCGCTCGTGGCCGACACCGCCCCTCCCATCAGCTTCCCCACCGGCCAGCGATCACCCCCCTCCATTTCCAGCTCCTCCATCGCCGCCGTTAGCCCCCACGAGACCCACGAAGCCGCGGCACTCTTTCCGCTGTTGCGCCGCCGTCGCACCGCCATTGGCCACCATCTTCCTACTACTTCATCCTCGACCTCTTGGCAACCCAATGGACCCAACCCCAGCTCCGATCCATCACCGGTGAAGCCCTACCAAGTCCATTTCCGATTTGCACATTTTTGGCCTAAAACCACCCCTTGCGCCGCCACCCACGGCAAACCACCACCACCATTGGCTTCACCGACCTCTCTAGGCCCTACCCTATCATTTTTGGGTCTTCGTTTGTCTTCGTTGAAAAGTGGGTATCTGTGACCCACGGTCACAGTGTATTTTACACTGTGCTGTTGCTCAGACGTCGCCATTTTCAGCTTCGTGATCCTCTGGAAATTATTATATTGCACTATAAATATTCCTCCAAAGAATTCTTGTGAATTTAATGTATTTTTGCACTAACACATTTTACTGTATTTAATCTATTGTTGGTTTTGCTGGACTGAGTCCGAGGAGTACGGGAGTCATATGGTTTGTTGGTTGGAGTGTTTGGTTGGAGTTGATTGGTTTGGTTATTGATGGTTGTGGATTGGTGTTGGTACATGTGCATCTCATTATTTCATGCATGATTATGTTTGTAAAGAAAACTGGGTTTTCGTGTTGTGCATTCATGCTCATGTGTGAATTGGAAATTATGATTTTATGTGAGAATATTTTTGGGTGCGTGTGTATCACGACCCCAAGCCGAGATGAGGTATTATCTTGGTGGAGCTCCTCTGGTTACTCGGGAGCAGAATAAACTGAGTAACGTCCCCTGGATTGTCGCTGGGCGATGATGGGATCGGACGAGAGATTCGTGCCCACTCCGTGGTCCTTCTGCTGGCGGGGACTAGAGGATGTCTGGCCATGTACGCGCTGGGCGCGGAACTGGGCATCGCTTGTGCGTAGTGGGTGTTCGGTCATGTACGCGCTGGGCGCGGAACTGAACATCGCTACGAAGCCAGGACGTGCGGATGGTCCCTAGGGGAGGCCATGGTGCATAGGTTAATAAATGATTAAATTGGCTATTTTCTGGGAAAATAGTGTGCGTGGATTTTGTGTAAATCATTTTCTGGGAAAATGTTTTACGGATATTTTGGGCCAATGAGATTTTGGCGTGTGTTGGAAAATTGTCATTTTCGGGAAAAATGATGTTTTGAGAAAAATGCATATTTCATCATATGCATGCATGTTGGTTGCATTTAATGCATTTCTTTCCTGAGGATTATTTGGGTCATACTTACCTGCGGTACCATTTATGGTAACGCAGATTTTGATGCAGAGGAGGAGGAGAAGGGCGAGCCTGAAGAGATGGCTCCGCCCGAAGAGTGATCTGGGATCACTGGTTTTATCATTTTATTTTGCTTATTATATTTTTTGGGACATGTGTTAAACTTTAATTTGGAAGACTGTATAACTACTTTTAAACATCTACTGATGTTTAGAGTGTATTTTAAATTATGGTACTTAGTAGACTTAACTATCCACTGCTTTATTTTATTTGTACACCGTTGCATGTACACACACTGGCACTTCGTTGGGATGTGTGACCGTGTTGTCACCATCCTGGTGTCTCGATCCTCGTGTATTTCTATAAGGGGGATTGGGGGCGCCACACAAGGTGCAACTGAGATTTGGGATTCTTAGGGAAAAACCCTAACTTGGGTTGGTGTAACTATGACCCGATTTGGGTGTGATTGATTGGAAAGAAGAGTTTCAACAAGTTGCAAGAGAACCCCTTTCGGTTTGAAACCTTAAGTTGCTCTTACACCATAAAATCAAAGAACTTGATGATATTTTGGAATTGTACCTCGATTTCTTGTTGTCAACGGACATGCCATTGAGGAAGTGTCGAGGAGATGTAGGGGACTGAGCTAATGAGAACGTGACAGCTTTTCTTGTAGCTATTCTTGGACTCATAAAAGACACGAGAGAGTGAGAAAGAGAGAGTAATAGGAGGGCAAAGAGAAGGAAACAAAAGTTTAACAACAATGGAGGACGTAGGGAGCTGATCTCACATACCTGCAAACATTCCCAAATTTGACTTGGTTCTCTGCTTACAATCGTAATGTTTCTATGTCTATCTATTACACCAGATCTACGTATCTAGCTACCTAATCAAGATCTAAAACACGATCATAAAAAGAAAAAATAAAAAAGGAAGAAAACGCATAAAGCTCAAAGATGGGAAGCATCAAAACAGAAGAATGAAAGAAAACTTAATCTTAGCTGCAGTACCATTTTAATGACTGCGTTCTGAGGGCTTAAATTCACCCAAAGATCAATTGCAGAATGAATATTTTCAACCAGAAAGCAGTAATAGTTTAAAATACTAAAAGAATGACCATTAAAAAGATGGCCTAAGAAGGTAAAGAAGTTGATCCGTAAGTTAAGATGAACATGAGCAAAGAAATAAAGCTAAAAATCTTGAAAAAACAAGCAACTTAAATCTGACAACTTTTATTTTCTTTCACCAAACATTAAAAACTTCGCAGTCTCTTCACCCAACTAGATTCTTTTCGGGGAAAAAGGAGTACAGTACCGTTAAAAACAAAAGATAATGCTTATTATTCTCCTACGTTCTTTTATTATATTATTATCTTTTAATTTTTTTTATTTAATAATTAAGAAACTAACTATTAGTGAAGTTGTATTTTTTTTAATTTTTTTTAATAATTATGGATATTAAAAAATACTTAAAAAAATAATAAAAAAATAAAAATTTCAACTACGCTGTAGTCAGTAAAATGATGGTAGGATTTAAACCAATCTTTATCCTATTATTTTGGATTTGTTTCAGTGTTCAAGAAGACTAGTTGCTAATTAAAGTGCAGGTCTAAAATACATTTTTGACATCTACAGACTACAGCTGGGCTTATGAAAATCATGCTGCATAGCAGCAATCTAAAATTCTTATTTTTTTGGTTTTTGTTTCCAATCGACAGCTAAGCTTTTGGGCTTCGATGATTATATACCTCCCTATGCAACAGCAAGAGGTCGAGACATACTTAGAGGAGTGAATTATGCATCAGCAGCCGCTGGAATCAGAAGGAAACTGGGCGCCAACTGGTACCAAAAATGTTTCACTCACTTTTTCATTGACAAAGTTATGATGATGAGTTCGGGGTAGTGTGCTGTGGTTCAGTTTTAAAGGAACCCTCATTCATGCAGGGAGGCAGGATTAGCTTCAGTGGGCAGGTGAAAAACTACCAAGACACAGTCTCACAAGTGGTGAACTTACTTGGAGATGAAGACTGCTGCACAATTCCTAAGCAAATGTATATACTCCATTGGATTGGGTAGCAATGACTACCTTAACAACTATTTCATGCCCCAATATTACTCTACCGGCAACCAATATACTCCTGATCAATATGCAGATGTTCTTATTGAACAATATACACAACAACTAAAGGTCAGTACTACATTTCCTTACTCTTTACTTTTGGCTTTTTCCCTAGGAAACAGAGCTAAAATGGGCTGAGCTGAGCCTTAAAACCGGCTCTAGGTGACTGGCCAAAATGGGCATTACCTGTTAAGACTTCAATGTTACATTGCCAGTTATAAACTTCTTTCTTTTCGGCTTCTTTTGGGTTGGGAAGTGGGCACAGTACTCTGGCCTTACTGAATGTGCACCCTTCAACAAAACTGGCATTAATGGTCAAGTTACGCTAGTATCTGCATTTGGGAAACCATGTAATATTTGGACAGGTTTCATGGTACAGATCTTGTATGACTATGGAGCAAGGAGAATGGCCTTGTTTGGACTAGGTCAGATAGGCTGCAGCCCAAATGAATTGGCTCAAAATAGTCAGGGTGGGTCAACATGTGTACAGAAAATCAATTCTGCCAACCAGATATTCAACAACAGGTTGAAATCTCTTGTCACTAATCTCAACAGCAATACACCAGATGCAAGATTCATCTATGTAGACTCTTTTGGGATTTTCCAAGATATTATAAGCCGTCCTTCATCTTTCGGTAAAATCATTTCCATTCAATTCTAGTTGAAATTAATCTTTATATGATTAAGGAGGAACAAGTGCCATTATTTATATTGAGGTATTCATGCATGCTTTGTACATCTTTCTTTTGGCAACTTTAGGTTTCAGTGTAACAAATGCCGGGTGCTGTGGTGTGGGAAGGAACAATGGGCAAATTACATGTCTACCTCTTCAAACTCCATGCCAAAATAGGGATGAGTATCTCTTTTGGGATGCTTTCCATCCAACTGAGGCAGGGAACGCCATTGTGGCCAGGAGAGCTTACAGTGCTGAGTCTGCATCGGACGCGTACCCGATTGATATCAAACGATTGGCCCTGCTATGAAAAGATCATGGAGATATTAATGGTTGTGATTTGGGCGACAATTAAGATGCATGGAAAGTTGCTGATAATTGTGTTTCATTACTATTGTAACTATGAACCTAAAGATCTATGATCCGAACTCCAATGTCCATTTCGTGGTTTGTGCAAATCATATCTATGAATCTTGTTTATAAATTTTGAGCTTAAATACTGATGCACATCTCAACTTTCCTCTTTTCCTTGCCATTCTTGAAAACGGAACAGTAAGAAATCAATGATTTGTTTTATAGCATTATTAAGCTTTTTAAAACATAAAATTAGAAATACAAAAAATCGAGCATTTATAAAGAATAATTATTTATAACGAAAATATATTCATTATAATAAAAAATGATTATTTTAGTAGAGAATAACTGACAACAAAAAAATAATTTTGAAGTACAAGAGAAAGCCAACTAAATTTGAACTAAAATGAGTACAGGCTCAACTATTTTAGTATCCACAATGAATATTTCTTTTCTCTAATATGCCCTATAACATTAATTGTTAATTTCGTGTTAACCAAAATATTTATACGACCAGCAGTAAATGTTGCAGGGTCCACTTCATGTGTCTATCACCAAGAATGGTAACGAAGGAAAATCCTTTAAAGAACTATTTAAAAGTAAACTCTACAAAGCAGATCAACCCAGAAAAGTCAATTTTATTATTTAAAAATATGCTACAAGCAAGTTTCAATTAAAAAACTTTTGTCAATTGACACTTCTACTTGACCAGACAAACGACTTGTTTGTCTCTGCCGCAGTAGTAGCTAGAATCTCTAACGATCTTCAAATATTAACTTCTCTACTAGAACTCCAATGGGTGAACACAATCACTCTATCTCAACCTTGGATCACGATTACACTTTTTGAGAGAAACCACATGAAAATGGGAATTTTCCTACTAAAATAAGTACTAGAAGCTGATCTAAAAAATCTTCAACACTGAATCTCCGCATATCCTAATTAATAGTGCAACTTAAATATCTTTCTAAAAGCAGTTTCCAAGTCCCAGTGAAATTATGTTGACGGATTTAATCTGTTGCGATGATATCTGCTGACGGTTAGCTGACATCTAGAACTTATCTTCTCAGAATATGTTGATTTCAAATTCAAAGTCTTCTCTGGATAATATAAGGCTCTTGAGACTCGGAATTACATATTTTGACTAATCTAAAATACTTAATTATAAACTCCAAACAAACCCAAACTATGTTACATTCAACAATTAACAAAATTTAAACTTAAGATGATGTCTATCATCTTAGTCACCTAATGCTAGCCAAACACTTTGAAATTTATATTCTCAATCTCCCCCTCTGGCGGATTGATGACAAAACCAAATACTTGTTGAATGTAACTTGAACATGACAAAAACTTGGAAAAACACTAGAAGAAAAAAAACATAATTCCGAATACACAAGTAGAAACATAAAAACAATAACTGAAATTTTAAATAATCATCAAGGTCATGTCTAGCAAAAGTACCAAATCTAACCTACAAGAAATCAAAAAGTTAAGATTGTACTTCTTGCAAACCCAAGCAAATGAAATTTTAGTTCTCCCCCTAAATCTTAAAATTCTTTAACACAACAAAAAATAAAATAAAATTCATTCAACTCTCCCTCAATAGCATAGCTCCTCCATCTCCAAAAAGAATTCATTCAACTCCCTCTCAGCTGCACACTTCCAACTCTCTATTTTTGTCACAAATCTATCATGGCTTACACTTCCTAGTCTGGAAAAAAAAAATATTATGTACACTATTATACTCAACAAGTAAGAGATTCAGGCTAATGCTAACTACTATATGGGAAACGAGAATAAAAATCTTAAGAAGACCCTCCCACAAATATGAAGAATCTCAACTCTATAATGCACTATGATTTAAATGATGTATGAATATGAATTCATGTAGACAAATGAAAGAACAACCCAAAAATCTTAGTTGAGGCAAAACAACAAACAATTGGTGGGCATTAAGGAGAAACCGAATGGTAAAATGCAAGAACACATAAAAAATCATCCTAAATACATGAGTTTCAGAAAAAATGCAAAACCACCCAACCATAATGTTCAACTGATTCACAACCCCACCAAGTAAAAATCCAAACCGAAACTCCAAAATTGCAACTAGAGAATGAAAAACCTCAACTGGGTGAAACTCGAACCCATGAAATAGAACAGGCAAGATAGGACACTTACCATGAAGGAGAAGCATATTGACGATGATTGTCGCTCTTCGTAAAAAACACTAGGCTTGAGAGAGATGAGTAATCGTTTTCGACGTGGTCTCTAGAGACATTAGTCACTAAGAGAGTCTTGCGTGGCTAGGAATCCCGCTCGAGTGGGGCATATTAAAAATGTCTAAGGACTCCCATTGGGAGTCCTATGCAAACAAAATGATGTGCATGCAGATGAGGACTCAACTACAAAATTAACTAGTACTTAACTGATACAAAATTAATGTCCATAACCAAAAAAAAAATAAACAAATAAACACTGACCCAACACTATTTTGCAATAAGCAATAAAACAATTTAAGTTTTGAAACCAACTTAATTTCCTTAAGATCAGGTCACTTGCCTAAGTATACCAAATGTCAAGGCAATATGTTTCAACACACAACCAACTTTAAAATAGGTTCATACTCTCTTATTTGAAATAAAGAGCCAAAAAATAAGTGATGACACAACAAATTTTTCATGACTAGTGTCCATGTGTGTGTATGAGAGACAACTTATCACAATGATCAATTTTTCTTATGGATAGACTTATTTATTATTTTCCTTTTGGACACATAGATACTCCCAAAATTAGTCATCTTTTACCTCAAAATGCAAACTTTATGCTAGGGCCTAAATACTTGACAAAAATATCTCCTCTGAACATAAGTTTGCTCACACATTTGAATGTCCACTTTATTGCTCATCTTTTTCCACAATGAATAGAGCAATGTCTTTTTTTCTATAAGGACTTAATAAACATGATCTGTGTAGAGTGTTTGTCATTTTCCACAATGAATAAGCACCAATTGTTTCTATATGGATCGAAACCCTATGTCCGGCAAAAAGAGATAGCTTGATTTTTAGTATTAAGTTCAACTAGTATTAGTGAATTTGAGGTTTAGACTCTCCCTTAGGACAACGTCCATGAATCTTTATTGAACATACTAAATGACTAATATGGTGGAAATAAATTCCTCACGGTGCACTAGAATGTGACTTTGGGCAAATATGAACCATAGGGTCTACACTCATATTAGAGTCAACAAAAAATTTAGATAGAATGTACCAACTTCAAGAATGGACAAGTGTAAGGGACCGAGTACACTTGACTTGGCAAGACAAAAATTATCTCTTCATTTTTCATCTTTTTGGTTACAAATTATTTTTCTTTTTTTTTATTATCATTTTTTTTAATAAAACAAAACAGAATGATAGAAGATAACTCAACCAAACTAGAACAAAAAGAAATGAAGAAAATAGAAGTATGTGAAATGCATGTCCTAAACTAATGATATGCAGGGAATGAAAGAACATGCAAATGTTCCTATTAGTTAATGTTACACGGCATATTCTTTGACCACCCACTTTTTTTTAAGTTTTAAGGTAAACTTTACATCATCAAAACTTTTTGTGGTGTTATCCTTATTGCCAAGATAAAATTCAGACAACTCACATACTTTTGCACTTATAGTATTTATTTGTTGGCTTAACGGTTGGACATGGTTTCCAAAGGTCTTTGCCTTCTTCGTTGATTTCTTTTCACCTCAATTTTTCTACACTTTTTTTAGATTAAAGCAATATAGTCTTATATGACCAGAAATACCACAATGATGACAAATAAGTACAAACTTACCTCCAAACTTACCTCGGTTCAGCTTCTTTGAAGTTGCTCTTACATTGGACTTTTTAGGATGATTTGACTTTGAAATTGCTTCACTTAGAACATCTACAACTTGACTTCCTCTGACAAAAATAATACTCTTAGAGGTGGTGACAAGGGATGATGATGCTTTAGGATCTTTCTCTTGAGAAGTTGTATAACCCAACCTTGTACGTCGTACGGTCATTGCCGGGCTTGTGAATGCTTAACATCTTTTCTAATTTCTGAGTTGTTGATTTTTGTTTGTTCTGTTGACAACTCTTCAACTCATTGTCTAGGACATCCTTTTGAGTCTTAAGCCTTGAGATCTCAACTTCAAAAAATTTGAATATTGTAGAGAGATTATT
Source organism: Juglans cinerea (assembly GCA_961763995.1). Taxonomy (NCBI): domain Eukaryota; kingdom Viridiplantae; phylum Streptophyta; class Magnoliopsida; order Fagales; family Juglandaceae; genus Juglans; species Juglans cinerea. The sequence continues at coordinate 11,154,526 of CAUIVZ010000009.1, forward strand.
CTTTTTATGTTCCACTGTTGTGAGTTTGTTGTACAGTTTCTTGTTGAGTTTTTTCAGCTTGACAAGTTCTTCACATAAGTCATTTTAGGCATCTTGTATGCTTACCTCATGATCAGCGTCTACATTAGCTACCTCCGAGTCATCATCATTAGTTCCACTTTCAGATTCAATTAGAAAAAACTTTGGAAATTCTTCAACAATTGTAGTGAATCCCATAAATGAACTTTCATCATCAGATGATGAAACAAAATTTCAGATTTTGAACTATTACTAAGTGTAACATTCAATGTTTTTCCCTTATTTTTCTTAAGGTTTGGGCACTCCACTCTAATGTGACTATAGCCGGAGCACTCATAACACTTTACTTTGTCATTTTTTGTTGAAAATCTCTTAACTCGCTTTTATTTTCCATTAGCTGTTTTAGCAAACACAAATTTTATGAACTTCCTAGCAATGAAGTCTAGGTCTTCATTATTCAGATTTTTTTCATCAGAATAGTCGTCTTGATCTTCTTTAACAGTCTTCAACGCCATGGACTTCCCCTTCTTTGTTTGAGGAAGTGAGGACTTATAAGTTTGCAAGGAGTCGACCAGTTCTTTAACTTTGATTGCATCCAAGTCCTTGCTTTCCTCAAGTGCAGTGACTTTGGGGTGGGATCTTTCAGGTAAGGACCTTAAGATCTTTCTCACAACTCTTTAATCTCCTATCTTCTCGTCAAAATTAAACCTGTAATTCATAATATCATTAAGTTTAGCATAAAAATCAATAAAGATCTCATTTTCCAGAATTTAATCTCTTCAAATTTCAAAATTACAAATATTAGCATTTGTAAATTTGAATTTTTAACAATCATTGTGCCTTTATATGTAACCTCTAACATATCCCAAACTTCTCTGGCAATCTCACACATGGAGATTCTTTTAAATTTTTCAAGAGAGACAACCATAAAAATAGCATTAAGTCCTTTGCTATTTCAGTTAGAGTTGTTGATCTCATCTCTAGACCAAGTGTCCTGACTTGGCTCGAGCTTAGTCCATCCGTTTGCAACTGCATACCACACACGTTTATATAGAGGCTTGAAAAAACCCATCATTCGAACTTTTTAATAAGTTTAGTTGTTCCCGTCAAAATGTGAAAGGACTGATAATGATGATAACATAATCTACAAGGATACGAATCACACTTGAATAAGTGAACCTCTCTGATGCCAATTGAAATTATCCAAATACCCTTGTATAATAACACAACGATCTACCAATTCACTCAAACAATTGGTTAGTCGATATTCATGCAATTATACGATAAGAAAACATTAAGATAAAATAAATCAATTGCATTACACCAAAATTACTAACGAAGGATTAAAGAACTTCTTAAAGGTAAAATTATACGAGACAGCCAAACCATGAAAAGTCAATTTTATTATTTGAAAATTTGCTGCAAGCAAGTTTCAATTACAAAACTTTGTCAATTGACACTCTTACTTGACCAGAACAATGACCCATTTGTCTCTACCACAATACAACTAGAACCTCTGACAATCTTCAAGTATTGACTTCTCTATTAGAACTCCAGTGGGTGAACACGATCACTCTATTTCAACCTTGGATCACGATCACACTTTTGAGAAAAACCACATGAAAATTCTGAAGGAAATTTTCTCACCAAAATAATCACTGGGAAATGCTCTAAAAAATCTCCAGGACTGAATCTCCGTAGATCCTAATTAATAGGACAACTTAAATATCTTTCTGAAAGCAGCTTCCGAGTCCCAATGAAATTTTGCAGATCGATTTAATCTCTAGCGACGGTTTCTGCTAATGATTAGATGATGCCAAGAACTTATCTTCTTAGCATGTGTTGATTTCAAATTCAAAGTCTTCTTTAGATAAGATAAGGCCGTTGAGACTCATAATTATATGTTCTGACTTATCTAAAACATTTAATTACAAACTCCAAACAAACTCAAACTATTTTACATTCAACAACTCAAAAGATTTAAACTTAAGATGATGTCTATCATCTTACTCACCTAATGCAAGCCAAACTCTTTTAAATTTATAATCTCAGTTATTAATAGAAAAAAAAAAACAGAACAAGAAATGAGTCTGAAGAGAAGATGTCTCGCAATTGAGCAAGACAAAACAAGTGTTACGTTCTATTTTTTTTCTTTTTAATATGACTTGACTGTGCCACATGGCACTACTACTAGGTTAAGTGGTCCATTTGAGTTTTAAACTCAAATGGCCGATTAGCATTTTCCATTTTTATATTCAATGTCAAAACTTAATCTAATTTGTTATGTTTGAAAGTATATAAGTTGAAGAGAATGCATAAACAGAAATTTCACTATTGTACTTTCATTTAGATTCTAACTGGACTCCAGTGAGACCAACACCTACAGTTCTAGGGCACTAATCTGGCTAAATTTCAAGCAAATTCAATGGACTCCTATCTAGAAAATTTTGAGATTTTAACTTCGTTTAAAGCACATAAAACTTGTGGTACTCAAGTGAATGTTTCAAAATCTTGTTTCGAAAGGTTTCTTAGTTAGGGCTCAACTGTGTTTTGAGACCTAACTACATAGACATATTTATATTACGAGTAATTCTACATACATCACTCTCATCTTTGGATCAATTACATAAATTCGACATTTTCATGTATTACATAAAATGTGACACTTCTAATAAGTTATCATCATTGTATCAATCTTTATTTAAAAAAAACTGGATTTTAAAGACTGATGGATAATATCATCTCATTGGAATGAGATACAAATGAGATGAGAGTATGGTACATAAAACTTTTCTTATTCAATAATTATTGTGTCTCTTTATACATAGATTACTATCTATGTACTTTATTACTTTCCTTTGTTCGGGATATTGACAATGAAATTATCGGTGTAATGTAGTTCTAGTGACTTTTGGTAGCAGTCAAGTTTGGTCGTGGCTGAAATTACAAAAGAGATCGAAGTCCTAAAATTATTATGAGTAGATTTAGGCTATGTTTGGATGTTGAGTTGATCTTAGATGATATGAGTTAATTTGTGAATAGTAATATTTTGACGGTATTGAAATGTAAATAGGTTAAGATGTGTGTTTAAATGTATGAAGTAGATTGAGATGAATTTAACATTTTTATGAAAAGTTGAAAAAGTAATGAGTCACATCAATGATTAATTTAGGATGGGTTGAGCTAACCCCAACAACCAAACACAGACTAAAGATAGTGGATATGTACCCCAAATGTCTTAAGCGCAATTTGTATATTTAGAATATCTCATAACCACACCTATAGCTTTTTCATAGAGAGTGGCCCTGTGGGGTTGTTTTCATAGGATATGGGAGTGTTCTTCATTGGGTGTGGGGTGTGGGTGGTGAATAATGATTGACGAGAAGAATTTTTCATCTTTAAATACTAGTATAATGATTATAATTAAAATACTTTATTGGATCTTAAGAAATTAGAGATAAAATTTTGAATACAAATATTATAAAATGAAAAAACTGTTTGAATTTTATGTTTATTTTGAAATTTAAAAAAGTAGTATTATTTTTTGTGTTTTGTTTGGGCGTTTGGAAAATTTTTAATTATTAGTTAATGATTAGATGAAAAAATTAAAAATTTGAAATTGAACTGTATTTTGTATTTGAGTTATGTTTATGAATGAAATATATGAGAATATTTGAAAATACTTGAAAAAAATTGTGTTATCAAACAAGCTCTTACTCTTTCAAAAAGTTCTTCAAATAGGTTTCTACAGCTAAAAATTAATGTTGAGTACAAGTTTCATGCAAGCCCTTTATAAAAATCTAATGAACTCCATCATAATAAATTGATTTTTTTAATACTTTTTCAAGGTGAGGTCCATTTATTATAAAGAACTTACACGAGACTTGTATATTTAGAGCTCATATATTTGAAGGTTGTACATATCATTATTTTGCTTGAAACATCTATTCACTTTCTTTAAGTGTGTTTAGAGGTTTCTTCTATGAATTTTCAATTTTCGTTGCAGTTTTTAAAAATATATATGATGCAATTTATGTTAAAAATCTATATTAAAATATATTTTCAGGTTTGAACTGGACGTCGAGGTGTATGATGATCGACACAAGATACGTGAATGTGTATACCAAGGAGATTAAAATATGCATGGAATGGGTATGAGGGATTAAGAATTTTTTACTTTCCCTTAGGTGAAGCAAATTTCGGAGATGAAATTTTTTTAAGGGGCAAGAAATGTAACACCCAAACCCAGTACCAAACCCAAGCCAAGCACGAGTGCTATAAAATTTTTCTTATGAGTTAATATGTATGAAAATCCCATATGAAATTTAACGAATAATTTTGGAATAGTCTACAGGCCCAAAAGTTATTTTGGCAGCATACGAGATTTTTATTGGAGTTGATAATTGGGTTAAAATCTTTTAATAGATTAAGTGAGAATTGGCCGAAAGATTTATAGTACAAGTGGTATTAATTTTTGAGTGGCACATTCAAGCCCATAACTCACGAAAAAAGCCCCAACCTCCCAAAACCCAAGTTCGTCAAAACCCAAGGATTAGTTTTAGATCAGTTTCCACGCCACGCACGTCTCCACGTCCATGCACGTTTCCCGTGGAGTATCTCCCTCTCATTTTTCTCTATGGTTTCCCAACTTCCTATATACACACATTGATAGGTCCCATGCATTTTAGAAATTGTCACTGCCGCCAGCCACTACTCAACTCCAAAGCCTACCTTATTGCACCTCCGCAAACCACCAAAGACGCAAGTTGCCATGACCAAAAATTCCTCCATCGCAGCACCTGGGCAGGTCGAGAGAAAGGAAAACCTGCCCACGTTGAAGTCTAACAGCCACGTCTCCCTCTTCAGCCACCACGTTGCTGCCACCTCCTCCCACTCAACCCTTGTCGCACAGAGTAGCAGCCATCCACAGAGGGCAAGCCACTGCATCACAGGACAACCCATCCACATCGAAGCTGCAGCAAGCCGCTACTGGGGAAAATGTAGCAACCAACGCAGACCAGTGCCTGCAGCCACAAGAAACACCTTTCACGGCAGCACCATCCTTGGAGTAGCTCAACCGTGACCCAGTCGTGAACCCACCAGTGGAGCAACCGTTAGCCATCACATGAAACCTTTGTTCCTCACTCCCAAAAAAAGAGTACAAACATTCTCCACCTTGAACCGCTGCAAGCCATCATCACTGAGACCCCACCATGTCGAGATCCCACAAAAACTGCTGCCAAAAACTTTCCGGCACCCCCAATCCATTGCACACCTCTCACGATCGCACGGTGAGTTCCCTCTCTCCCTCACACTGTGCTTTCTTTCCTCCCGTAATCTCTCTCTCTTTCTCATTGGTTGGTCTCTCTCTCATTACTCTCCCTCTGAGTGTTCAGCTGCCACCTCGCCGACGCAATCTCCGCCATATCCCAGTTCTTCGCACTGCTCCTCCACTCTCGGTGAGTATGGATGTCTCTATTGTATGGTTGGTCTCAATTTTCTTTCCTTTTTATGTATATTTTCCCAAACAGCTCATAATTATGACTTTATTTTTCCAAAATGCCCTCTTATCATGATAGTTCAATGGGCATGAGTTTTTTTTTTTTTTTAAAACTCGCTTCGCATAGTTTTATTTGAGGTATAAGGATATATATATAGAAAATATTTATGTTTTTAAAGCAACTTGTCTAAGTATTTTACAACCAATTTCAGTAGAGAATAATAAGATTTTATTTTTATTTTTTAAATACTTTAAAGCTAATTAAGTCTTTTTTAATATAATGATATTTTTGCTTTATCTACTTTAATAGATTTCGATATAATTATGTTATCCAATTTTATATTGTATAATTGGACCTCAATAGTAAATAAGTTAGGATTTAATGTTTTAGTCGGAGATATTAAGTGGATATTGATGGATTTGGAAAATGATGGTATTTTTGAAATTATGAGAATTTTAGGTTTTGATGATTTAAAATAGGTTTATTTAGCATTTCAGGTTTAAATATCGAAATATATGTTTGACTAGAAATTTATTGAAGTTACGTGACAATGTTATAGGTGTCAAGTAATATTCATTCAACACTATTGTGGGAAAATTCAGAAAAACTAAAAAGTCCAGTATGCAGGGTTCCTATACTAGACTTTGCATAAAAAAAATGAAACGGTGTAGGTTTTGAAAATATACATGTTTGTTTTGAAAATAAATCTGAAAACAACCTCATATATGTGTTCTGCATATGCATGAAATCTGTATAAGAGAAAGTATTTTCTGTCATAATTGGTATAGATATCAGCTGATTTTGTACATTCTATTTCATAACTATGCAAAAAGAGCGAATATGAAATTTATGAAAATTTGTGCATGTGATGCAAGGATTTTCCAAATTATTATTACTATTTTTTTAATATGTGAAATGATTTAAATCTGTTCAGTACTCTATTTTTATATGATGGGTCATCTGAAAACCTTGACAAGAATATCTGATTTTGTATCTAATTATGATATGGTTCCGATGTTGCCTTTGTTCTGTATAATAGTGGTATATGGCCCTGCTATGTGTATAATGGTGGTTTATAACCCTACCACAGGAGTTAAACATTGTATACGGCCCCGCCATGGGTATAATAGTGGCATACGACCCCACCATGGGTATAATGCCAGTTCATAACCCTACCACGTGGTTTAAACATGGTATACAACCCCGCCACAAGTATAATAATGGTTTATAACCCAACCACAAGGGTTAAGCATGGTATACAGCCCCGCCATAGGTATAATGATGGTTTATAACCCTACTATGGTAGTTAAACATGGTATATGTCCCAATGTGGTGCTCTAATACGATATCAAAATGATGTTTCAGATGTTGATATGTCAGTATATGTTCTATGCTTACTGAGTTGTTGATAACTCATCCCTTATCTCAAAAATATTTTTCAAATTTTTTCGATATTTTTGCGGAGAATCAAGATTATGAAGTATGGGTGAGATGATTTAAGCATAGTGGATTAAGCATAGAAAACTTTTATGAGTATTGATGATTTTATTAAGAAATCTTTTTGTGTACTGATGATGTGGCATTTTGGGAGATTGATTAAATTGAGAAAATTAGTTTTAATCAACATTTTTTTATATGATATTGAGATTTTGAAGTCTATAAATATATTATTAGAATATGAGTTTAAGTGATAAGAAGTAACTACCCGAACCCATGCGGGACTAGGGTGTTACATTAGTTATGATATAATTAGTATTACATGTTATTATACATTAGCTGTTATTATATATTAGTGTTACATGGTAGTAATCGTTAATATATAGCATGGTATTTACATATACTAAACTATTATTAGTGAATTTAGTCTATTTGTGTTATAGTATAAGCATATTATTTTATAATAATTTGCTCATACTAGTATAATATTGAATTCAATTAACTATATAAGCCATATTTATATAAAATATATATGCTTAATTTATAAAAATTCATATATTTTTATAAAATATGTACAATATCGGAGTCGGGGTAGTGACTCCGACTTTTTTTGTTAAAAAAATTTCGACTTCGACTCCGACTTATCAGAGTGACTTTGACTTATCGGAGTTGGAGCGGAGTCGATATGGAGTCGGAAGTAGAGTCGGATTTTCGAATTTTTGCTCGGTTCTAACCGGTTCACCGATTTTTGTATCACCCCTACAAATCGGCATTCTTTTGTTTGATGTCAAACAAGTTCATTCCGCCAAAGGTGTTAGGTCAGTAGGCAGCTATTCCCTCCATGTTTACTTCATCATTTTGGAAGTTCGACAATCGAGCTAACTTCTTATATTTTATTATTTTCTCCATTTTTCTTTTGAATCCCCCATGACATTTTTTGTTGTTAACTTCATTCGAGTTAATAAGTTCTTTTGGCTTATTAAAATAATTAAGTTCTTTCGGTTAAAAGGTGCAAACGGTTTCTCTAATTTGTCATATTTTATCACTATAAAAGGAAAATTTCTATTTATAAGTCATGGTAGATAACACATTTACTAACATTCTTGTATGGCATACTTTTTGTTTTGAATTTGAAAAAATTGTATTGTTTTTTATATTTTATTTGGAAGTTTAACAAAATTGTATAAGATTTTGTGTTTGGATAATGATTATGTAATAATAATTTGAAATCCAAAAAATGTCTCGAATTGGATTTTTTTTTTACCAAATGATTAAAAAAATATTTTTTAATGATGTTGTGAATTTTTTATTTTTTTTAAAATGTTTATGATGATTAAAAAAATACATGAAAAAAAAAATTTACTTTTTTCAAGATAATTTTTTGATCCCGAATTCGGGACCGTAGCATGCCTCTTAAATAAAAAATAAAATAAAATACCTGAATTGTAAGGGCAAATTCACATACCGATTATCATTTTTCGAAAAAAAAAGTATAGAGAACCTACGCACCTTCCCCCCTATCCATTGCTGTAGTTGATTCCAATAAGACGTGAGGTCGGTCGCCAGCTACTTTTCCCCACGTTTTCTTTCTTTATTTATTATTATTTGTATGTTCAGCGACCAAACTGACATCTGCATTAACTTATGGACAGTACTGATATCGACATTTAATAGAAGGAAGTGTACGAGGCAAATATATTTTTTATTTTTTTAATTATGTTTTACACAGTTTTCAACACTTTTAAAAAATAAAAAAATATTAATTTATTAATATTCACATTCTTAAACATTTAAATAAAAAAAATCAAAAATTAAAAATTTAATCGATCATTTTTATAGATCATTTTTATCATTTCAACTAGTATTTTTTCCTTAACTTACGAGTGGCCAACACTACTCCCTGAGTTTACCGCTAAGCTCTTAGGACTCGTTTGTTTTGGAAAAACATCTCATCTCATCTAATCATTGCAATTTTTTTAATTTTTAATACAAAATAAAATAAACAATTCAACTTTTTCAAATCCCAAAACAAAAATAATATTAAAAAATATACTCTAATAATATTTTATTCACTTTTTAACTTTAATCTCATCTCATCTCATCTTTGAAAATAAACGGACCCTTAAGGAAAATGTATTTATCTAGCAGCGATAAATATTATAATACATACTTAATATGTCTTTTCTTTTATGTCCATCGTATGTGAGATGAGATTCTTTTAAATAAAAGATAAAAATTAAAAAAATATTATTAAAATATTATGTAAACATTGATATATAGATTAGTTCGCGAATCTATTTATACGTAGAGGAGCTTATTTAATAGTGGCTTGAGCATTTTACAGGGCAGCACTACAGCGACCGAGATTCCTTCCAAAGGGTTCTCCAGACATGGCCAAAAGGTTTTTTTTTTCATAATTTGTTTAATCTCTTTAAACATTTAAAAAAAAAATCAAAACAATATTAAAAACTAATTACTTAATTATTAAGTAAAAAAAATATTAATCGGTACCACTCTCGATGTATGTCTCTATAGAGTAGTATTTTCCTTTCAAAAATTATAAACATATATTATTTTTTACAATACATTAAATAATTATATTTTAAAATAAAAAATATTTTATAAAATATTTTATAAAAAATAAAAATATTTGTTGCAGCCTACACACCTCAACACACCGTATTGAGTTGAAGAAAAAAAAAAATTCTGAAGAGTGTGCTGCAGCTTTCGGCTGATGCCCAACTTTCCCCTTATAAAAATAATATCTCTTTATAAAAAGGAAAAATTCACTTGCAAACAAGTTCGTGCACCAATTCGTACACCGATATTAATATATAATGTATATTTTTAACGAAACGATGTGAATTAAAGATAAAAATAATTTTCATGATATAGGAGATTTTCTTCTTCTCACAAAATATTTTTTTTAAATAAAAAAAATCATCGGTACGCGATATGGTGCATAAACTCGCTTATACTTAACAAAACTCTTATAAAAATATGTGTGAAATGAAATATATTATAAAATTTTGTGGATATTTTTTTTTTCCTAGTCGGTATCACTATCATCTGAAGGCATTTTGACTCTGTACAAGCCAATCTCCGTACTTCCTATGAAATCTTTACTTCGTTTCCTGTTATCATGACTTGCACGCCTTTTGTGGACAGATCCCAACAATTTTCTAAAAGAAAAAGAATTTGGGATCTGATCGCTCAGCAGCTCGTGTTGTTAATTCCCCAGTTAAACCATCTCAATCTATCTATTTTTTATCATCTCAACGTTATAATTTTTATATTTTTTTATAAAATCTAATTAATAATTTTAATTTTTTAAATTTTAAAATTATAATAATATTAAAAAATATATACTATTAATTTTTTATTTAAGTTTTAACTTTCATCTAAAATCATATCATCTCATCTCATCTCATCTCACTATTCAAACTCCACGTTAGAATAATACTAGATACAAACTTCAAATAGACAAGTTTTATACAAACTTCTTATAGAAAAATAGGTCCCACTAATAAAAAATAGATTTTTTTATACATTTTTAAAGTGCATCCTTTTTTACAAGGGTTTGTATGTGACTTATCTATTTGGAGCTTGTACATATCATTTCTCTTCCTTATAAGATTCAAATCTTGGTTAGAATTTCAAATTTTGACTATAGCATTAATTTTTGAATAGGTGAATTTACATTGGACTAGCTTTTTTAAAGTTAAAACAATAATATAATATTATATATTTTAATAATATTTTATAAAAATATCTTTTTTGTAATATTCTTCAAATATACCTCATATATTAATTAATAATTTAATTTTTAATTAAAATAAAGTAGAAAATAACGGACTACTTATCAAAATTGAAATGGATAATATATACTTTAAAATAATTAGATAATATAATGGTTGTAGGAAATGATTAAAATATTATTTTGCTGAGTGAATAGTGTCTAGCCAAAGTAGGGCTGTACAGAAACGACAGCGCCGGCCGCCACCGACCGGCCGCGTCAGGAACTAGCCGGAATCGGTGGAGAACCGGTCGGCGTGCGGTGGAAATTTTAAGAAACCGACGTTCAGCGGTTCGGTCTCGATTTGAAGCTAGACCAGACTGCTGAACCGACTGATATAATAAAATCTTTTTTTTTTAATATACCATTATCAAAACGGCGCCGTTCCACTTAAGTTTAAGTGGAACGACGCCATTTTAGTTAATAAGTATTATAACAGATACTGGAAACGACGCCGTTTGACATTAACCCAAACGTCGTCGTTTTATTAAGGACGTAAGAAAAAAATAATAAGTCTGAAACGACGCCGTTCTACTTAAACCTAAGTTAAACGGCGTCGTTTCGTTAAGAGTATACTTCTTCCCCGAGCGTCTTCTTCCCGAACTCTCCTCTATAACTCTCTCTCTCTCTCTCTCTCTCTCTCTCTCTCTCTCTCTCTCTCTCTCCTCTGTAACTCTCTCTCTCTCCTATGCATCTCTCCCTCTCTCATTCTCTTTCATAATTATCTCAGTAGAACCGCCAAAGAACCGACGCCGATTGAGAACCGGCAGAGAACCGCCTCGATCAGTGTCCTCCTCGCCATCGACCGGTTACGGTCGGCGCCTCACCCATTTTTCCAGACGTCGGTTGGCGTTGGTTTTGCCCAAAATCCGCGGCGACGAAGTCGGTTTCACCCCTAAGCCAAAGAGATGACTAGGGAGCTTAATTTACTATAGCTCATATGTTGAGCTTTAGTAGTTTGGCTAGTCCAATGTAAAGGATTTTATTCATGCCCAGCCAAAATATGAAGATGCATTGATATTTGGTTAGTCCAATACCAATGCTCTAAGACTTCATTCATTTTCTTACAATAGTCGATTTTGAGGTTATTAATTTATTTAAGGTTGCGTTTGGATATTGAACTAAGTTCAACTGAGTTGAGTTCTTTATGAATAGCAGTGAATTGAGTAGTAAAGAGAATTATGTGGGACCCATCGAAACTGAGTTTAAAATGTGTTTGAATGTTAAGATGAGTTTAATACTTTTTATGAAAAATTGAAAACGGTTGTGGATCCCATATATAAAGATGTTTTAAGTTGAAAAATGTTGTGGGTCCCAGTGTAAGAATGTTTTGAGTTGAGATGAGTTTAGTAATTTGAGAGTTAAATGTTTGGATGTTAGACTCAATTTAAAATTAGATTGAATTCAGCAGAACTCAGTTGAGTTCTTTAACCAAACGAAGGCTAAGGCTGCATTTCAATGTTAAGATGATTTTATATGATTTGATTTCATCTCTCAATTGTAATATTTTATAAATTGATCTATTGAGATGTGTTGGAATATAAATAAATTAAAATATATATTTAAATAATAAATTGAAAAATATATTTAAATATATAAATTAGGTTGAGATAAATTTAAATTTTGGATAATATTTATTCCACAAATAATAAAGGTCACCCATGGTTGCTATCCATTGATTTTTTTTTATTTAATGAATAAGGAATATTTTTTAATAATGTTATGAATTTTTTTAAAGTTTTTAAGGGTATAGTTAAAAAAAAAATAGTAAGTTCTATCTAGAATTAATTTGAGATAGATAAAAGTAATTTTAACAAATTCAAGCATCGCCTAAGAGACATCCTGATCAAGGTGATCTCAAAAGAGATTAGCGTACAAACGGAGCTTCGAATTCTTAGATTTATTAGATTTGATTTACTTATTTGTTCGATATCTCTTAAATAGATTTATTTATTCTCAACGACCTTTTTTTTTTTAATGCTCCCAACAATATCACCAACCACCATAAAAACTTTTTTTTCTCAATTAATATGCTAGCTAGGGCAACATCCCTTCTACGAAAAGGCAAACAGTCCATACTTTTCATACCTTAGATGTCATTGATCATGAAGAAGTGCGGCAGCCAAAAATGATTTCAAAATCTATAAACTCACATGTTTTTATACAATATATTAAGTCTCATCTCATACAGAAACGGTTTCATCTGATCTCATTTTATCATTATAATTTTTTTTAAAATTTTTATACAAAATATATAAATAATTCTACTTTTTTAAATTTCAAAACAATAATAATATTAAAAAATAATATTCTAATAATATTTTATTCAACTTTTAACTTTCATCTCATGATTCAAATCTCCTTTTATTGTTAGAACAAATCTAGAGATATGATACCCGTTAATTGGCTTTTTTCAAGGGTGAAAATTAAATTTACAATTATTTTTTGGTCTTTTTAATAGAACTAATATTGATTCATGAGATCTGTACAAGAAAACATCAACCAGGGTACGTCGCTGCATGACAACCTACCAGCAGCACGCTACCTATTATTAGTCAAATAACAACAAATTTCTGACTCGCTCCATCCCATTACAGAGATAAAGTCAGGTAAAAGAAGAAATTGACTCAGGAGTCAAGAGGCTGCACCAGCCACGTCGTGTAAAATTTGAGCAGAACCAGTACCAGATCATGTAATGCTGTTCACTCGAGTAGCAAGATAAGCAGCAATTCAACCCAACCAGCTACTCTTCATAGTCCACTCCAAGCCACAACAACCCAATTGGGTCCGACAGCAACAGCAGAAGAAAAACAAGATCTTCCACAACAAGTTCAATAATTAATACAGCAAGTCTATGATACATCACGACGTTAAAATTGTAATGAACAGACGTACGGTTTCTTAAGAACATAAATATCGATCTAAACACATCTAATCAATCTCTTGCACTAAGATTATAATGAAGGAGATGATGAATAGGAAAACACAAAGCTAGTTAGGTCGTACGCTCGTGCCTCTATAAAGTGCTAGTGTTGCTCTTATCCGATTGTATATATTACTACTTGCCTGCAGCATTTTACCTCACATTGCTTTTCTTTTCTTTTTCTTCTACCTACTTCTTCTGCATTATTTGTTCTGATCTTATAATTGGTCGTTTATTTGCACCCCGGAGAAGAGATGAAAAAAGGGGTGGTCCTGTTTTTTCTTTTAGTTGTCACGTCCATTGAACTACTTCAAGTACATGGGGAGCCGCAAGTACCTTGCTATTTCATTTTCGGAGACTCGTTGGCGGATGATGGCAATAATAACTTGCTCCCAACACTGGCTAAAGCAAATTACGAGCCATATGGTGTTGACTTTCCAGAAGGACCAACTGGAAGGTTCTGCAATGGCAGGACCATCGTTGATATCCTAGGTTTTGCCCCTTTCTCTCTTGCAGCTCTATCATGGTTTTAGTTAATCTTTAGATCCGGGGCGTGGCTTCCTCCTTATTTCTTTCAGTTTTACTTCGTTTGTTTGTTTGTACCCACTTCGTTTAAAGTTAATTTTGTGGGTCAAAATCTATGATAAATGTACTCCAAGAACTTTTAGGGTAATATTATAAAGCTGAGGATATATAGATATTAGATCGCTCAATATTGTTAGTTTATGGTTCCAACATTCTTTCAATCAGAACTAGCCACCAGATAGATATCTCTTCAAATTAATTTATGGGTTTATTTATGAACATAACTTATATTACGGATGTAACTGTAAATTATTCCCTCACACAGCTGAAATGATGGGCTTCGACGACTATATTCCGCCCTTTACAACTGCTAATGGCACAGAGATACTCAAAGGTGTGAATTATGCATCCGGCGGGGCAGGAATTCTCAATGAAACTGGGCAGACCTCGGTAGTTACTCAATTATATTTTTGTCTTGCACTGTTATTTCGTTACATTCCGTTCTTTATACCCCCTCTCTGCCAGTCCACTACGTTGACTTGCAAGTATAATGACTCGTACGAATGTGACAAAAATTTCTCAACCAGGGTGCTCGCATCTGCATGGACGAACAGTTGAATAATCACCAAGTTACAGTCTCAAGCATTGTCAGCATGCTAGGAAGCAGTCAGTCAGCAACCGATTACCTAAACAAGTGTTTCTATTCGGTTGGAATGGGAGATAATGATTACATTAACAACTATTTCCAGCCCGACTATTACCCGTCAAGCCTCCTGTATACTCCAGAGCAATTTGCTAAAGTTCTCATTGAACAATTTTCTCTGCAGATAGAGGTCAGTAGTGCTGCTGCAAAATCTTTCTTTCTTTCTTTCTTTATTTCCTCTTGAATTACTTCCCTTATTGTGATTATCCCTGATCATCCGATTCTCTCGCTCCCCCATTAATTATGTTCTAGACTTTGTACAATTATGGAGCGAGGAAGATTGTATTGTTTGGAGTAGGAATGCTAGGCTGCACTCCGAATGCAATTTCTGTATACGGCACAAATGGCTCGACATGTGTAGAGTTTATGAACTACGAGTCCAGCTTCTTCAACGTTGAGCTTAAATCTCTTGTCGATGATCTGAATACTGAGAAGCCTGATGCAACTTTTATATACGTGGATGCGGTGAAGTTAGCCGAGGATGTTATGGCTGCGGGTAGATTTCCTTGGACTTTCTTGCTCTGTCAAAATGGCTTAATTTCTACTGATCTTAGTATAATTTTGATGTTTTTGCATTTCAGCTTTCAATGTTACAACTGTTGGGTGCTGTGAAGTAGAGGAATTAACTGGACTGTGCATTCCTAACCAAACTCCATGCCAGAATAGGTCGGAATACGCGTTCTGGGACTCTTTCCATCCTAGTGAAGCAGCTAACCTAATTTCTGCAATAGGAGCATACAGTGTCATCTTCCCATCTGAGTTTTACACAAGAGATAAAAGTCTTGTGGCTGAGCTTTAATCACGGATCTGTATGATTGGTCTAAATCATTTGTGTTGGTAATATTTTATTTTATGACCACAACAATACATAGGCGCTAGAACCAAGGTCGTGTCTGATAATTGTACTTGAATCTGAGCACTATCTATGGAAATAAATATCATTGTAGCTAGATGACTGGCCTATACATGACTGGCCTATAAATATCATTGTTCTTGAGATTGTTGTGGTTACTTTGGTGTTCTGCAAATATTCATACTTTTTTCGAATTTCTGCACATTAGTCTGGAAAATCGCAGATAGTTTGCAAATTACTCGTTTTATACATGGTAACTCTGACTTCGATTAAATGGATTTGAGAAATGATTTTTGTATTGTAATTGTGAATGTGTAAATGCATTGACCTACATAAAAATAAATTAATTTTTTAGTAGCAAATTCTAATCTTTTTTACGGTGATTACATGGTGTTTGCTTTTTTTCCACCGACTCCTGTACGCAGTATTATTTTTTTAAAATTAAAATATAAGCAAAAAAAATAGAATTATAATAATTTACTTTGACGAAAAATTAGAAAAAAAGCAAAACAGGGTAAAAAAACCGACAAATTTAGAAATTAGCAAATGTTGGGCAGGGAAGGGAGTCAGCCACGGGACCAAATCCGACCACCCGTGGTGGCCCTAATGTCGGCCACCCAGTCGATTTGATATAAGGAAAATGATAGAGTCACCGCCGGCTCTATCACGTGTTTTTTGATGTGTTTTTTTTACAATTATTTTTATATAGATTTTTTTAATAATTTTAAATATTTAAAAAAATAAAAAAATTATAATATTATTAAAAAACATGATTAAGGAAATGTTTTTTAATAATATTATAAATTTATTTTATTTTTTAAAAATATTTAAAAAATTTCTATAAAAAATAACTGTAAAAAAAATACATTAAAAACACATATTAAAGCCAGCGGGTTATGATTATGTTCTCAGTGCTTCAGTTTAATCTCACTTTGTTGACCAGGTTCTATGGACCCATAACACAATCCTTATTCTCTCAACGCTTCCTAATCTCTAGCTGCTAGCAAGAATATATAGAAACATCATATTCATGAGTTGTGATAAAAAATCAAGTACTTACTATCGATGCCAGCGGCTTGCACTTGCGTTGTGGCCAGTAATGAGTATATATATATATATATATATATATATATATATATGATCTTGAGATTAGACGAGATAAGATGCTTTTTGAAAACAACGAGTCCTTAAACTCCCCAACTGCCGCAGCATAGTGTTAATATATAAATAGTATTAATATAATATTAGTTTATATTAATAATATATTAGTATATCTATTATATTATATATGTATTATACTATAATAGTATTTACTATATATAATATATATACTAGTACACTATGTATACTACTACTCATATATTAGAAAAATGATTTGTACAAGCCCCAAATAGATAAGCCCCATACAAGCCTTTGTAAAAAAGTGGACCACACCTTAAAAAAGTGTAAAAAAAATTATTCTTTATTAGTGAGACCTATTGCTTGTATGAGATTTGTCGATTTAAGACTTGTATCTAGCATTACTCTATTATATTATAAATAATAAATAATATACTGGAATAATATATTCTATCAATAATATTAATATAATATATATAATAATATTATATATTATCAATAATATACTATCAGTAATAATCTTCTTATATCATAATAATATATAATATATAACAAATATGATATATTATATTATAAATAATATGTTTAAATTATATATTATATTATATATATTACAAAAAATTCAGTAACAAACATTTGAACGGACATGTCTAAATGTTCGAGCGTTATGTGTATATAATCTATTTACCATCATCATCCAGACTGGAGGTACCAAACCCTCTATAAAAGTTGGTGACGAGATCAGTATATGACACGAACTAGAACGCCTTGTCCTTGTGGTCCAAAATCAGTGACCAACCGCGCTCTACGAATATTGATGGCAATGACCGGCCCTCGAAGAGAAGATTTTGAAAATCGTCGATCTTCACTTGACGCTCCAGTAAAACTTTACGGCCTAACAATGTATCGACCGTACTACTAGAAAAACGTAATTCCCCTGGTCTGGCACGCTTTGACCTTGATCACCTAGCAGGCATTTCAACCTGAAACTTAAATAATAAAATTAATAAGATTAGTTACAAAATATAATATACAAAACAATCATAAAATTATATAATTAATGAAACAATGTAAATATGTTTTCTATGTTTACTCGTTCGAATGCTGCAAATAGCATTCGAAGAGTTTTGCTTTTGGGTTATAACCGTTCAAACTCTGACAAACAGTTCGACCGATTTTGTATATAGACAGTCAAACGGTTGAGACACTGTTCCCAAGAAAGTCTTTTGGGTTCTACCCGTTCAACCAACGTAAACCCGTTCGAACGGTGTTGTACATAGGCAGTCGAACGATTGAGACACCATTCCCAAGAAAGTCTTTTGAGTTCTAATTATTCGAACGGTATAGAACCGTTCAAACAGTATTTTATATAAGCAATCGAACGGTAGAGACATTGTTCCCAATAAATTCTTTTCGGTTCTTATCGT
This sequence comes from Juglans cinerea, assembly GCA_961763995.1. Classification (NCBI taxonomy): domain Eukaryota; kingdom Viridiplantae; phylum Streptophyta; class Magnoliopsida; order Fagales; family Juglandaceae; genus Juglans; species Juglans cinerea. The sequence goes on from CAUIVZ010000009.1 coordinate 11,172,828, forward strand.
TCGAACTTGATGTACATGTTCAAACAATAACTGGATCGAGCTCAGCAATGGCTTCTACAAAATATAACACACACAAGGCCAAAATGTCCATAGAACCATTTCGGCCTTGTATTTTATAGCCCTAGAGTAGTAAATCTAAACTTAGAATAAGTTTTATAGAACTTCTAAACAATAGTGAAAAATAACAATAAAAGTATAAAAATACAAAATAAATAATGTATCTCTTTGATAGTGGTACTGCGGGTCGACGGTGACAGTAATACGGCGGTGAAATGACGTCGTATTGACTATCGTTCGAAGCTTTTTAAAGTTTGAACGGAAATGAGGCCGTTCGCGGTGCTGGGTCCCTTTATAGTGTAGTACCGTTTGAACGAACGTGTTGATATTCTGTTCGAACGTACTTAATCCCTGGTCGAACACTCAATTGTAACGTTCGAACATATATGCACTATATAGTATAATAAATGTTACTAATAGCTATATAGTAACTATATGTAATACTTATACTATACTAGCTATATAATCTTGTTGACTATATATATAATACTTATTAATATATAGTAATTATATTAACTTATATAGTAATTAAATGTTACTAATAGCTATATAGTTATTATAACTTATTATAGTTATATAGTTAGTATAATATAATACTTATATTATAATTGTAATAGTAACTATATACTATTCCTTATGCTACCTTATAGGATAACTATAGTGTAGTATAGTTATCATAACTTATAATAGTAACTATAGTATAATTAACTTATAATAGTAAAAAAACAACTTTTTGAGTTGGGGTCTTATGTACGACTGTTCATGTGAGACCCAGCTCGCTGCTAGGCCCAGGCCCATGGAAAATGTTTCCAGAATTCACGTCGCACGGGTTCACGCCATCTTTCCTCTTTCATGCAAGTCCATCCCTTCCTCTTTTTTAGGTTTTATCTATTTTCCATTTATAGCTGATATATATATGTTAAGCTTTTCTCAACCCTAGATTTATTGCCTTTATTTTTCTCTTCAAGCCTCAGCCACCCAAGTTGTTTTGTCATCTACTCTCCACTGTGAATCTTTGGCCAGACCTCACCATTGTGCTTAGCCACACGAAGCTGCCACCCAGCGCCGCCGTAGCCTCTTTTTGCAAGCCTCGAAATCCCCTATTTTTGTTATCCAAAACAGAGCATCATTCAGCCACCTTAAGCCGCTTCTATCACCCTCCACTGAAAGCTCATCCGCATGGTGACCCCCACAGAAATTGCCGGCGAGGACTTCCCATCACCCCAGTCTACCGCACGCCGCCTCAAGTCCCCGGGTAAGCTCACGCCACTTCCGGTTGGTTGTTCTTCTCTCTCGGCCTCTCCCTCATTCTCTCACTGTGTGCCTCTCTTGCTCGTCGCTCCTCTTTCTCTCTCAGCCAGTGACCAAGCGCCACCCCCATCCACCGTAGCCAACTGCTAGCTTCACGCCGTCGTGCTCCCACGGTGCCACTGCCTCGATTTTTTTTTTCTTTCAGTGGGTATGTCCCTGCCATCGCTCGCGTTTTCCTCTACTGGTTTCTATTTTTGTTGTTGATAATAGTTACTTAAAAAGGGAACTGTGTGTGTCTCGGGTAACTTGTAGATGAAGGGTGTTATTACCCTTTTGCCCTTTTTGTTTAGAACATCTACTGATTTTGTATTTTTGCAATTGAAACGTGGGCTACATATGATTTTTATTTGTTTGTTTTTTTTACTTAGGCACATGTGGGTTTATTTTGTTAATTTGGTATTTTTAAGAGACTGATATTTTTATCAGAATGGTTATTAAGTAATTACTGATGAATTTTTTGAAATGATCAGTAAGTGAAAAATCTTATTTTAAATCCTTTTAAAAGATTTTTTTTTATTTAAACAAAATTATGATTTTCTACTTATAATGATTTCGATATAGTTATGTTATAATTTATAGTAAGATCGCAATCGTAAATAGGTTAGAATTTAATGTTTTAGTTGGAGTTACTAAGTTGAATATTGATGAGTTTAGATAGTGATGTTGATATTTTAAGAATGATGAAAATTTTGAGTTTTAAGGAATTAAAAATAGGTTATTTTAGAAGTTTAGGCTTGAATATCGAAATACGAGATTGATTGGACATTTATGAAAAATTTACGTGATTATCTTATAGGTGACGATTAATTTTTGTTTGGCATTGTTGAGGAAGTTTTCGGAAAGCTAAGAAGTCCAGGTAGGCAGGGTTCCTATGCTAGATTTGCATAAAAAAATAAATGAACTAAGGTTGGTTTGTAAAAATGTGCATGTTATTTTAAAATGAAAATGTGAAAAACAACCTCAGTATATGTTTTGCATTCACTCATGAAATATGTATGAAAGATTAAAGAAATGTTTTGACATGAAAAGTGTAGACATGAACAATATTTGACATGTTTCTGAAATGTGCATAAGAGCGAATATGAAAATCGAGATTTTTATACATGTGATATGAAATATTTTGGATCTGTTATTGATCATCTGAAAATGAGATGAATGTGTTCAACACATGGTTTAGTATGAATGGATATGAAAACCTTTGGCATACTTATCTGTTTTGATTTTAATTCTGAATATGGTTCTGATATGATGATATTGATTAACGTGATATAGTTGGTACTAACATGATATGATATGATATGAGTGTACCCACTTTGGAAACAAAGTGATCTTTTATGTGTTCTTTCGTGTGCACACTCGGGGCTCCGAAATTGAAAAAAATGAAGTTTCACAATATGATACTGCCTGGTTTGGCTACCGGGGATAGCACAACACTACCACAGGGATTAAACATGGTATATGATATGATACGATACGATATGACATAATAAATGAAGATGTGTAGTTATGTTATGCCAAAACGGTTTTTGAATATGAAAATGGTTTATGAATATGAAAAGATTGAAAAGTCGCTCTGATTTTTTTGATAACATGTTTCGAGATGTGCATATGAAAATGAAATGTTTTATTTCTGCATACCAAACTTTCTAAAAATGGCTCATGTTTACATACTAGTATATGTTCTCTGCTTACTGAGTTGTGGATAACTTACCCATTATCTTCATATATTTTCAGATGACATTAATTACCCAGCTAGGGGTCAGGAATAGAAATTGGAACTTGGCTACATATGGATGGAAGGTCGAGTACCTAAGAGTACCATTGTTAGTAGAAGGATTTAACTTGATTATTTGAAATACTTTATGTTATTTGGACCTATTGAGACCTAAAAATGTATCGTTTTATTTCGTTGAGATTATTGGGAGATTGTGGACCCCTCAAAGGTTTATGTTATTTTGTAATGATGACTTATGGAGTTTGTATTATGGTTATTTGGAAAATATGAGATTGTGTACTATTTATGAAGTCCTTGGAGTTTTAGATGCTTGGAGAGACAGGTTTGTAAGTGACAGGTAGTAATTCTCCGACCCTTCCGGGTACGGGGCGTTACAATTTATCCGGGTTTCGACCCGGAAACCCGAGTTTCATACATTCACATCAAAATAAACCCAAAATCAACACAGAAAACAAAAACTCAGTCTCAGAAAGCAAGCCAAGACCAGAAAAATAGCAGATCTAGCAAAATATCAAAATGAAAAACTAGATTTATGTAAGAATAGCTAAGGCTATAAACAACTAATTAACTTGTTAACTCTCTTAGCAGTGGTCATTAAAAAGACCTAAGGCCAAATGAGAAACTGTAATCTTCTCTAGAAAGGGCGCGTTATCCAGGCCATTTTACTAGCAAAATAACAAAAAAACTCAAATCTATCAAACTAACAGAATATACTTTATACCCATGTTTAACAAAATAACAAAAAAAAACCCAGATTTATCAAACTAACAGCATATACTTTATACCCATGTTTAACAAAATAACAAAAAAAAAACCCAGATTTAGAACCCAGATCTAGCACAGAATTTCGTAGCCGTAGCAGAAGAAGAAGGACGCTAGCACAAAATGTCGTAGCACAGATCTTACCTGAACAAAAGCTACACAAGCCGTAGCATTTCATTGTCGTCATTCCAAGGTATCTGACGATGCGAGATAGAGAGAGTGAGAAGAGAAAGAGACCGAGGGTGAGAAGAAACATCAGCTGTTAACATTGTCTTATCGTAACAAAATAGACCCAAATCGAAATAAAACGGACCCAAATCGCAGAGAACAAACTTTGGGTCATGAGGATGAGGCGAGTCGACAACGAGGATGACGGGGTCACGAGGATGACGGGGTTTCTTCGTCGGTACTGAGGGAGGGAGGCTAGCATTTCTTCGTCGACATTGAAGGATGGAGGCTAGGGTTTCTTTGGAGAGAGAGAGGAAAGAGACGAATGAATTGATTTTAACAAAGGAACCGTAAGTTCATTAAAAAGAAACCTGGGTACCAGGTTTAGAATCCAGGTTTCGAGGTTTAAACCCGGTATCCGGCCCGGCTATATCCGGATTTAGTCATTCTAGTACTGGCCCAGATTTAATCCGGGCTGAAACCTGGTTATCCAAGTTTTGGGGCCGGGAAAAAATCTGGCCTGGATGAACAATCTTAGTCTTATGCATTATTCTTTTTTTTTTTTGAAAAAAAAAACCTTATGCATTATTCTGATGCTCAAGGTCAAAATTATAATCAAAATACTAACAGACGCGTAATATTGCCCGAATATGAGAAAATTTGACCTTATTTGCCATCTGTGCATTGATTTAACTACATAGTCCATCATTATAATCATAACATCTGGATCCCCTACATCACTCCCTAATTAGTATTATAATTTTATATTTTTGTTTCAATCTTTGAAAAATAAGAAGAAAAAAAACTCCAATACATAACTACCGTATAGAATAAGAGCACTTTCATTGGATTAGCTAAACTTAAAGTACATTTTTGATGAATATAAGATGAATTTAACTTTTAGCTATTTCATTCACATAAGTCTCCACATTGGAATAACCATTTTTTCATTATATGACAATAAAATAATATAAGATGAATTTGACTTTAGCTATTCACATCAAATCTTCACATTGGATTATCCATTTATTCATTATATAGTAATGAGTAATTAATAATTTCAAAAATATTTTAATTTTTTTTAATTATAAATTTATTTTATTTTATCATATTTTACTATTCATAATATTATATATTAATTAGTAATCATATTCTAATTATATTTTTTCAATTGTCATTTAAAAGGGAGAGAGAAATAATTAATATAAAATGTATTTGGTGAATAAATAGTTCCTTTCAAATTTGGAAATAATTTTAGAAGTGACTGTAGCTATTTGGAATTTAGCTATTCCAATTTGATCACATTTTATGGTTTAATAGCTAAATTTTCAATGGATTTAGCTTTTAGCTAATCCAATGAGAATGCTCTAACACGCGTCTTCCATTACTTAGGATAGATTAAATTTATCCTAAGAGAGATAATTAAAAATTAGTCATAGGATGTGATGTTAATCGTAAAAACAATTCATAAGGACCGAATCTCAAAAAGATGAAGCACGAGGGTCATTGTCAGAAGTTTCCCTTTCCTAATTTATGCAACCGGTTACGCGGGATTTCCCCAGCCGGTTGCAAGAATAGTTTTTTAAAGAATAATGCTATGGATTAGTCTCTATTCACGGTTGATCCGTAGCACACGTGATGTGTCTAATTTCTTTTTTTTTTCTTTATTTATGCAAAATACATCACTCAGATTCATTTACCCCTCTCTCTCTCATTAGCTCTCTCAGCCCGACATAAACTCCACCCGATTCTCCTTTAGCTCAGCCCGACGTCGCCGTGCGCCGCTCAGCCTCACCGCCACCACCGGCAACTCCCCCTCACACCGGCGACCAAGCCAGCCACCGCCAATCTCCCCCACGCGCAGCCCTCTCTCTCCCATCGGTAACCCAACCGAAATGGGTTTCACTCATTTCTCTCCCCTTGCGCCGCCGTACGCTGCCACCCAGACCACCGCACCTCCACCACCTCACACCGGCGACCACCTCTCACTGACCCAGCCACCACGAACCTCTCTCTCCCTTTTCGTCGCACACAAGCAAGCTACCCATAAATGGTGGGTTTCACATAAGCTCGGGGTCACCGATGACCCTATCGCCGCCGTGCGTCAGTTCTAACCCCACAGAGCACCTCCATTGGCATCGCGACTACTCCCCGAGCTCTTTCGAGCCAGCCAAACCCTCCACCTCTCTCTCACTCTCTTTGTCTCACCCTCCATCGAATCATTCGAATTCGGGCAGTGGGGGTTGGGGGGGAGGACGGGCGACGGGGAGGAGAGAGAGGAATTTCAAAAATGAAATGTATGAAATGAGAGGGAAGTGGGTTTTGTTGTGAGGGTATTTTTATCATTTTACTATAGTATGGTTTGGATGATCTCAAACAGGGGTTGGGCTGATGCCAATATTATTTCTTTTTCAAATTGAACATCAACTGCTTTCTTTTCACCAACCCGCATAAAGTTTTGGCACATTTTCATAGTACTTATTATCCAATAAGATATTGTGGCCTCATTGCACATTCGGCTGAAGTTGGTCAGATCTTGTTGATATCTAGCTATCAAGAAACAAAAATGTTATATTCAATTACTTTTACGTATCTTTTATGTATTTTATCAATGTGATTAGTTACGTTATTTTTTTAATATAAAATAACTGATTTGACTAATCACATCAGTAGAATATACAAAAGTAACTCTATATTACAGAACTCATATTTTACTTAATAGCTTATCATATATCTCTCCTTTTTTTTTTTTTTTTTTTTTTTTTTTTTTTTTTTTTTCTGTGTAGTAAGACTATTTTGTTGGAATTTGCTTCTTTTCTCTACTGAGTTCTTGTAATCTGTTCTATAAAACTGGAGTATGGCTAATCCGTAAATTATTGAATGGGTTTCAATCATTTATTTTCTGCAATATATGGCTGGCTTTGGTTGCCCTTTTTTTTTCTTTTCTTTTCTTTCTTCCTTAAAAGTGATAAACACATAACTCTTTTTAAAATATGTTTTAAATAAAAGGCATTTTTATAAAATAACTAGTAAAAATATTATAATTTTAGAAAAATATCCTTATATATTTTAAAATACATATTTATCTAAAAAGTTATGAAAAATAGTTGTGACAATGATTACTCGTTTTCTATATATAGCAGCAGAGCAGGACTAACACCAAACATTGCCAATTAAATAGCATAAAACAAACAGAGCAGGCTTGCGCTAAGAAAAAGATAAGTTCAAGGGCTCCATCACCTGAGAATTTCTCGAATGAGGAAGGACCTCATATGGAAACAACACTGACTGGGGATAACTCTGCCCCTCCATCTGAGACTCCACGGTCTACAACTTCATTTGAGCGCTTCGCTACAACACTAGAAGCTGAAGCAGTCTATAGGAATATATTTTCTCTCAGACCAGTTTTAGGTGAAAGAGAGGTGAGTATCAATGAATTTTCCACAACTGAATACGAAATCATTCATAGTCTTTATGTCGAGTGACATTGGGAAAAACTAACACACCCCTCACCCACTCCGTGTGTTGATGTGGTGCGTGAGTTCTACTCCAATATTGCTCACTTTAATCTTGATGACCATAGCATCACCTCTATTGTTAGAGGAACCCTTGTTGAAATTTCTCTAGCCATCATTAGAGACTTATATGATTTACTTGAGGTGGATGCACCATTGTATCCATACAAGCGTATGGGGGCACCAACAAAGGCAGCCATGCGTAACTTTTTTGTTGGACCTCAAGGTCCGAAATGGAACCCTTAGATTCATCGACTTCCTCTTCATTTATGCTTCCTCCATTTAGATTGTTGGCCAAAATTGTGTTGTCTAATCTGTGGCCAATTAGCCGTCATACTAACTTCCCTTAGAGCGTGCTCAGTTCATGTATGCACTGGCCACAGGGATCTCTATAGATTATGTTAGGCATGTTTTTGATATTATTCACCGCTTTTATGTTAAAAATGAGCTTAACTTGCCTTTTGGAGGCTTAATCACAAAATTGGCTATGAAAGCCAAAGTCCCTCTTAGGGACAATGAGCCTACGATGAAGATGGTTGGGTCTACATCAGCCATTACTGTGATTAGGTCTGAGACAGTTTTGACAAAGAAGAGACCCCACACCACTGAGTCTACCTTTTCCCCTCTAGAGCCATTTGTTCCCATCTCACAAGTGCTGGAATAGATCAATATTTTATCTCAGAAGATTGATAACTTTGCTGCCAAGTGAGAGGCCTGTCAGTCAAAGTTAGAACAACAGGTTGCTGCAGTACACTCTAATTGCGTACAAACAAATGATAGACTGGTCCAACTTTCATTGGATGTGTACAAGTGATCGAGAGTGTAATGGACTCAAATATGGAGTAGCACCCTTGACAGATTGCTGACAAAAAGGGGGAGTATAAAGTGAGGGGGAGCAACAACAAGAAAGCAGCAGTAGGAGCAGTAGAATGTTTTTTTGATATTTTAGTTCAGTATTTTCTTTTCCTTAATTTGGGTTGTAATCTATCTAAACAATGTCTTGATTTATTGCTTACTGAACATGTCTATTGGTGGTGACTACAACAAAACATTAGTAGGTTTAGATTATGTCTAACCTTTTATTTTGTTGAGACAAATTCTAATTAATTTTCTGTGTCATTTCTTTTCATTATTATATTAAGATTTTCTACATGAGATCTTAGTCTGTTGGTTTTTTTTTCCCAGGTTTATATTACATTCATCAAGCTAATTTTTTGTTACCAATCCGTCAAAGGGGGAGATTGTCAATGCAAGATTTTGGCTAGAACTAGGTGACTAGGTTTATAGAGTTTATTTTATGTTTGTAAGTTAGATGATGTAAAATACTTTGACTTTATCTATAACCATTTTGAGTTTATCTAAAAGTTATTAGATAGTGTTTTAGATAAGTCAAGAATATGAAAAATCGAGTTCCAAGGAGTACGTAATTATCCAGAGAAGAGTTTGAATGGGAAACTTTTGCTAAGAAGAATTAGCGGCAGTGTCATCATCTCGTCAGCAAAGTTTTTCGCAACATAGTCTCCGTCAGCAGAGTTCAACTGTGAATCAAACTCCTTTCAGATTCGTTCCGTTAGCAGAGTCCTACTATAATTAAAACTCCTTTCAGGTTATTTATGGTTTGGATTCGATTGGATAAGTGACTTGAGGATTTTCGAGTTGGAGATATTGAAGAGTATATTCCGAGTACTTGAGTGTGAAAAATTCTCTTGAGAATTTTCTAGTTATTTTTTTCTCTCTCTTCGAGAGTATTCGTGCTCCATGTTGGAGATTGATTGATCGTGATTCAGCCACTGAAGTTCCAGGAGAAAAGCCAGTATTAAAAGATCGTTAGAGGTTCTTGCTGCTACTGTGATAAAGGCGAACAAGTCATTTGTTGTGTCAAGTAAGAGAGTCAATTAACAAAGGTTTTGTAATTGAGAGTTGCTTGTAATTGATTTTTAAATAATAAAATTGACTTTTCTGGGTTTGGCTGCCCTGTAGGGTTTTACCTTTAAAGAGTTCTTTAAAGGGTTTTTTTTCGATACCAAGATTGGTCTTAAGCTATTTATTTACTTTATATTATTGTTTTATTATTATTAAATAATCACATGATTGAAAACTAACCAATTTGTTGAATGAATTAGTAGAACGTTATATTACTATATAGGCGTACTTGGGTAATGTTAGATATTATTAGATATGTTAGCATAAATCTTTTGTATTCGAAGATGGAAAACATTGTGGGTTCACTGCGACCTTATAACGTGTTAATCTCAGATCTGGCCTTTCCATAATGGTTTTGGAATTTCTCATCAAACACATGACAGCTATACGTGTGTAGCATGTGAATCTGTGTTTAAGCAAACAGTTTGTGTGCATGCAAGATATTTTTGTTTGTGTCATGTGTGCATGCAAATTGAGCAGATGGGATGCTTGAATTATGGATGGTTTCTATATACACCTGCATTAATTGTTCTCTTTATCGCTTGAAATGATGCAAGAGTGTCATCTATGCGCGTTTTGTTATTGCAATTAAAGTGAAGCAAAGTCATGAATACTTATGGTGGAAACTTGAATCAGAGGGAGAGAGAGAGAGTTGCCAAGAACATTCAGCGGTTTTATTCGACCATCATTAATTCAATCTTGTGAAGGCAATACTGTAAGACCCAGTCCTTTGCATGGTGGTGTGCAAACGACGCCGTTCGGGGTGAGTATTTTTCTTCTTCAACTCCCGAATTCCTTTCCTTCTCTTTCGGATTGCAGTTACTCTGTTTTTATTTTTTTTCTTTCTCCGCAACTCTCTCCGTCCCACGTTTCTTTCCTTTTCCTTTCAGTTTTAACTTCTTTTCTTGTTGTTGACATTAGTTTGAGTTTCCGAATCCCATGCCCTAAACCTCTTCACGTGGATTTCTGTTGCTGCGTTGCTTCTGGTTTCCCGAGTGTTGTCGTCTGCTACACTCTGTTTTCTCTCCATTTTCACGTTTCGGTTCTTCCTCTGCAAGTCGGTGAGCAGTACCTCTCATCCCTCCATTTTTCGACTGTTTCTGTTTTGGCAGTGAGTTTGAGTAGCAGTTTGTGAGTGTTCTGGTGCATGGGATTATTTCGGGTCCGTGTGTTTGAGTAGTTGTTTTTATGAGTGCTTCTGGTTGTTGCGTGGTGAGTATTTCGGGTTGGTGTTTGTCCTAGGTTGGATTATTTGTAGTGACATTGTAGTAGATTTGTGGATTTGTGGTTGAGAATATATTTGGAGGTATTAGGTATACCTTCTGCTATGGAGTTGGGAATGGAAGGATGAGTGCTTTGTGTAGTGTAAACTGGTTAAGTTGGCAAAATCTGCGTACTTCGCTCGAGCGGACTGTCGAGCGCGACTCGAGCGAACAGCCAAATGATCATTGGCTTGAGCAGAGTATCGAGCGAGAGTCGAGCGAACCTCTCTGACTTGCATTCGCTCGAGCAGAGTGTCGAGCGAGAGTCGAGCGAACCTCTCTGACTTGCATTCGCTCGAGCAGTGTGACGAGCGAGACTTGAGCGAACCTCTCTGACTTGCCTTCGCTCGAGCGGTCTGTCGAGCGAGGTTGAGCGAACTTGGCTCGAGCCAACTGTCGAGCCAACTTTCAGCCAACACTTTTTCAGCTCCAAACCAGTCTCCACTTATAGCCAACATACTGAGTTTGGTATAGAATATTTTGGGTCGAAGTTTGGGCTTTTCGGTTGTTTATTTGGCTAGTTAAGTTCGAATAAACTCACTGAAGTATGGTCCAGAGTTTGAGTCTTGAGTTGTTTAAGATCAATTGTGTATTGTTGGACATTAACATTTAGTTTATATTATTTTTATGAATAGGTGACGAGATTGATAGAGATCATTTTCAAGGCTTAGATAATACGCTGCAGGAGTCAGGTAAGCGAGGTTCCTATGCTGGGTTTTATACAAGTTAATAAGACTGAGGTTGATTTTATGAAAACTCGCATAATTTGTGTTGTGTTGGGAACTTGTGAAAACAAAGATCAACCTCGGTCTCTTATCTGCATTATTCATGAAATCTGTGTGAAAAAGGAAAATATATTCTGACATGCATTGTGTAGACATGAGCTAAATTCTGTCATGTGATTTCTGAAATCTGAAAACGAGCGATATTGAGAATATGAAAAGTTGTGCATTTATTTGTTCTGGCTTTTGTGTACAGCGTGTGTAAACTGTTCTGAATCTGTTTTGGTACTTTGTATTATTTTGATACAACATCTGAAAACCTTTGGCATGGTGTACTGGTTTTTCGTATCTGACTCTGTCTCTGCTTTGCTCTGCTCTGCTCTGTTATGCTCTGCTCTGTTTGGGTTGGTACCAATTTCTCTATCTCTGAGTGCACCCACTTTGGAAACAAAGTGGTTTATTTGTGGTCTTTTCCTGTGTGCACACTCGGGGCTCCGAGAAGAATAAAGGAAAGATTTCACCTCTGTCTCTGCCTGGTTTGGCCACCGGGGTTAGCACAACCCTACCACGGGGGTGAAACATGGTCTCTGCTCTGTTTGATGCTCTGTTTTGATCTGATGAAGATACTCAGTTTATGTTATGCCAAAGTACTATGGGTTTTATTTGTCTTAAAAACCATCGCTCTGTTATTTTGGAAATATGTTCTGTTCTGCATGATAAATCTGGAAAATATTTCGTTCTGCATACTCTACTTTATAAATGCTCATGTTTGCACGCTAGCATATGATTTCTGCTTACTGAGTTGTTGATAACTCACCCCCTATCATCATAATATCTTTCAGATGATGTGGTGAGTCCAAATGAGCACCTGGATTAGATTGCCGTTTGTGTTTAAGCTGAGGAGATGATTAGTGGAAGAAGGACTTCTGGTCTTCTTAGTTTTAATATCTTTGGGTTTGATTTATGTCTTGAGTTTAGTAAGATTTATGAAATATTTAGTTGGTTTGTTATGACTACCGGGAAGTTATGGACCCCTTTGATTTATTATTATTGCATTAAAGATTGTGTGGAGTTTGTAATGAGAATATTGAGAAGATATGAGATCGATTTCATTTATGAAATTGTTGGATATTATCCTTTGAATGTGTTGGGAGACTTGTTTATGAGTGACAGGTAGTAATTCTCCAGGCTACCCGAGTTTGGGGCGTTACATTTGGTATCAGAGCCAGGTTTGAATTCTGCATACTATAAACCTTGGAGGTTTAGATTTCTGTGGGTTCATAGGATTGAATACTGTTGAAGTGGGAAGTCTTAGAATTTGCAGGCTTTGAGAATAGCTATGAAGGGTAGTATATCTAAGGTCATGTTGATTAAGGTTTAGTCTAGTGTCGGGGCCTTCTTAAATACTCAGAGGGAGTAAGATGTTAAATTTTTTTAGAGAGATTGACTATTAATACCATTGTGCGTTCCTCTCTTGTCTCTGTTATAGATATTCTTATATTTAGTCTAATATATATAGTTTTTCTGTCAGGATGCCACCTCGTCGTAGAGAACGAAGCATGTCGGATCTGAATGCGAATGACAATGAAAGGGAAGCAAATCCGAGTGCTTCCGAAGTACTGCGAGCGGCTGCACATCAATTGATTGATGACCTTGTGCAGAATCCCGCGGGTCGCCAGGGTAACTTCAATGAAAGGGGTTGTACTGTCGAGCATTTCAATCGAATGCACCCTCCTTTGTTTGATGGGAGAGGCGATCCAACTTTGGCAGAGGATTGGATACAGGACATTGAAGAGATTTTTCGAGTCCTAACCTGTACTGAGGAGCAAAAAGTGGCCTACGCCACATTCAAGCTTACTGGGGAAGCAAAGAGGTGGTGGATCTCTGAAAGATCTATCAGAGAAGCAGAGGGGACAGAGATAGTCAGCTGGCTGCACTTCAAGCAGATTTTTCTTGAGCGCTTCTTCCCTAGCTCATTCCGTGAGGACAAGGCTATGGAATTTGCCACTTTGGTTCAGGGAACAATGACGGTTCATCAGTATGCTGCTAGATTTACTGAGTTATCCCGTTTTGCTATTTATTTGATTCCGGATGAGGAAAAGAAGGCACGCAAATTCGAACAAGGACTGAATGAGAAGCTGTATGAGCGTGTGGTGGGTTTTCAAATTCGGAACTTCTCTGAATTGGTGAACAAAGCAACAATTTTTGAAAGAACCCTTCAAAGGAGTGCTGCGATGCACGAACAGAGGAAAAGGACTACTTCCTCCGAGTACCATTCTGGCATGGACCAAGGACCGTGGAAGAGGAGGAGTGAAGGTGGTAGTTCGGGAAAAAGGCCAGTTCAGAGTAATCCACAGCCCTACCAGTGTAGGACATGCAATCAAGTGCACTCCGGAGAGTGCAGGAAAGGAGCGGGATTGTGTTTCCGTTGTGGCAAATCAGGACACTATATCAGAGATTGCCCAATGCAAAATAGAAGCAATCAGAGGTTCATACCGCCACCTCAGAGGAATGAAGTATCAGCTCGGGGCGGCAATCAACGCCCTACGGCGTCTGCTCGAGTCTTTGCACTAACACCTGGAGAAGTTGAGGGTAGGAATGACGTGATCACTGGTATGACTCTTTTGTTTTACTTTAAGGATTTATATTTTCAATTATTTTCTTTTCTTGGTTTGGTTCTGGTTAAGACTTGAATATTCTTGGTTCATGGATGAGTTCGATTGTGATCACAGGTACTCTCTCTTTGTTTTCTAATAATGCTATTGTGTTATTTGACTCTGGAGCGACACATTCTTTTGTTTCCACGGCGTACTCTAGATTTTGCACGTTAGATATTGAAAAGTTGAAGAACAAGTTAGTGGTTGCGACCCCAACAGGAAATTCTGTAGGCTGTAGTGAGATTCTGCCTGGATGCCCCCTTTTTATAGAGGGAAGATTGATGCCAGCAGATTTAATAGTTTTCCACATGGTTGGGTTTGATGTTATTTTGGGTATGGATTGGCTGGCTTCCTACCACGCCATTATTGATTGTGCTAAAAAGGAAGTGGTATTCAGACCCCCTAATGAAAGTGAATTTCGGTTCATAGGGTCAAAAGTAAGGTTGACACCACCCATCATTTCTGCCATTCAGGTTGGAAAACTGTTGCGTGATGGTTGCCAGGGATTCTTAGCCTGTGTGGTAGAAGCGCCAAAGGGGGAAGTGATGTTGGAACAAATACCTGTTGTGAGAGATTATCCAGAGGTCTTCCCTGAAGATTTATCGGGAATTCCACCCGAGCGGGAGGTAGAGTTTGCTATTGAGTTAGTTCCAGGCACGGCACCTCTTTCGAAAGCACCTTATCGCATGGCGCCGTCTGAATTAGCAGAACTCAAAGAGCAGTTGCAAGATTTGTTAGACAAAGGTTTCATCAGGCCCAGTGTGTCACCGTGGGGAGCGCCAGTTCTTTTTGTGAAGAAGAAGGATGGATCGATGAGAATGTGTATCGATTACAGGGAACTCAATCGGGTGACCATAAAGAATAAGTACCCGCTACCCCGTATAGAAGATTTGTTTGACCAACTCCAGGGTGCTCAAGTATTTTCAAAAATAGACCTTCGATCGGGTTACCATCAGTTGAAGATCAGAGCTGAAGACGTGGCTAAGACGGCGTTCAGAACCCGTTATGGCCATTATGAGTTTTTGGTCATGCCTTTTGGCTTGACTAACGCCCCAGCAGTATTCATGGACTTGATGAACAGGGTGTTCCATGAGTTTTTGGATAAGTTTGTGGTTGTCTTTATTGATGATATACTGATATACTCCAAAAGTGAGACCGAGCATGAAGAACATTTGAAGTTGGTACTAGGAACACTTAGAGACAAGCAGCTGTTTGCTAAGTTGAAGAAGTGTGAGTTTTGGCTTGATTCAATCACGTTTCTGGGACATGTAGTTTCGAAGGATGGAATTTCAGTAGACCCAGGGAAAGTGGAAGCAGTGGTTAATTGGTCGGCACCGAGGAATGTTCATGAGGTTAGAAGTTTTTTGGGATTGGCGGGATATTACCGTCGTTTCATCGATGGGTTTTCCAAGATAGCAGTTCCTCTCACTGCACTCACTAGGAAAAATAATAAATTTGAATGGACAGCAAAGTGTGAAGAAAGCTTCCAAGAGTTGAAACAGAGATTAGTGACTGCTCCGGTGTTATCAGTTCCCACAGCTAGAGGCGGATTTGTTGTCTATAGCGATGCTTCTAGGCTTGGTTTGGGGTGTGTACTGATGCAACATGGGAAGGTTATAGCTTATGCCTCACGCCAATTAAAAGGGTACGAGCAGAATTATCCCACTCATGATTTGGAACTTGCGGCAGTCGTTTTTGCACTTAAGCTTTGGAGACACTACTTGTATGGGGAAAAGTGTGAAATTTATACGGATCACAAGAGTTTGAAGTATTTCTTTACCCAAAAAGAATTAAACATGAGACAAAGGAGGTGGCTTGAGTTGATCAAGGATTATGATTGCACCATTAATTATCACCCAGGCAAAGCTAATGTAGTAGCCGACGCTCTGAGTAGAAAGTCAATCGGACCGACAGTTGCAGCCATTACCACTCAGCATAGGTTGTTAATGGATTTAGAAAGAGCCGGTATTGAAGTCTTTTCTAGTGGTACAAATGCTGTCATGGCCAGTTTAGTGGTTCAACCTGCTTTGATAGATAGAATCAAAGCTGCTCAGAAAGTGGACTCAGAGTTGGTGAAGCTAATGGAAGGGATCGGAAACGGGGACAAGCCTGATTTTTGTGTTTCCAAGGATGGAGTTTTGAGGTTTAGGGGTAGAGTATGCGTACCTGCTGATGATGAACTAAAAAGGTTAATTCTTGAAGAGGCACACCGTTCTTTGTACACTGTTCACCCAGGGAGTACCAAGATGTATCGGGATTTGAGAGAGTCCTTTTGGTGGAATGGCATGAAAAGAGAAATTGCTAAATTTGTAGAACAATGCCTGACTTGCCAACAAGTGAAGGCGGAACATCAGAGACCTGCAGGATTATTACAGCCACTTCAGATTCCAGAGTGGAAATGGGAACATATCTCCATGGATTTCGTGACAGGTCTACCAAGGACCGTAAGCGGACAAGATGCTATATGAGTGATCGTGGATCGTTTAACGAAAACCGCCCATTTCGTGCCTATTAAAGTTTCTTATAAACTAGAGAAACTAGTTGAACTGTATGTGCGGGAGATAGTGAGGTTACATGGAGTGCCGGTATCCATTGTGTCGGATAGAGATCCTCGTTTTACCTCTAAGTTCTGGCGAAGCTTACAAGAGGCAATGGGTACTCAGTTAAGTTTCAGTACTGCTTTTCACCCTCAGACAGATGGACAATCAGAAAGAACTATTCAGATCTTAGAAGACATGTTGAGGGCATGCTTGATGGACTTCAAGGGATCTTGGATGCAACACCTGCCATTGGTTGAGTTTGCATATAACAATAGCTTCCAGGCTAGCATTGGGATGGCACCTTATGAGGTGTTGTATGGCAGGAGATGTAGGTCTCCTTTGTATTGGGATGAAGTAGGTGAAAGAAAACTACTAGGGCCAGAGATTATTCAGCAGACCACAGAAAAGATAGATATCATTCGGGCTAGAATGAAAGCAGCTCAAAGCCGACAGAAGAGCTATGCAGATAAACGCCGCCGTCAGTTAGAGTTTGCGATGGGAGATAAGGTATTCTTGAGAATTTCACCAATGAAAGGAGTTATGAGATTCGGAAAGAAAGGTAAGTTGAGCCCTAGATACATTGGACCGTTTGAGATTCTTGATCGGATTGGACCAGTGGCGTACAGGGTGGCTCTACCACCAGCATTCTCGGGAGTGCATAACGTGTTCCATGTGTCCATGTTGAGGAAGTACATTCATGACCCTACTCACATCATAGATCATGAACCCTTACAGATTCAAGAGGACATGACCTACATCGAGGAACCATGGCGGATTCTGGACAGGAAAGAGCAAGTGTTGCGGAATCGAACTATTTCTTTGGTTAAAGTATTGTGGAATAATCACGCTACCAATGAAGCATCATGGGAATTCGAGGAAGAGATGCGAGTCAAGTATCCTCACTTGTTCGAAGAGAGTTCTTATAGCTTATAATAAATTCCGAGGACGGAATTTTTGTAAGGGAGGGAGGATGTAAGACCCAGTCCTTTGCATGGTGGTGTGCAAACGACGCCGTTCGGGGTGAGTATTTTTCTTCTTCAACTCCCGAATTCCTTTCCTTCTCTTTCGGATTGCAGTTACTCTGTTTTTATTTTTTATTTTTTTTCTTTCTCCGCAACTCTCTCCTTCCCACGTTTCTTTCCTTTTCCTTTCAGTTTTAACTTCTTTTCTTGTTGTTGACATTAGTTTGAGTTTCCGAATCCCATGCCCTAAACCTCTTCACGTGGATTTCTGTTGCTGCGTTGCTTCTGGTTTCCCGAGTGTTGTCGTCTGCTACACTCTGTTTTCTCTCCATTTTCACGTTTCGGTTCTTCCTCTGCAAGTCGGTGAGCAGTACCTCTCATCCCTCCATTTTTCGACTGTTTCTGTTTTGGCAGTGAGTTTGAGTAGCAGTTTGTGAGTGTTCTGGTGCATGGGATTATTTCGGGTCCGTGTGTTTGAGTAGTTGTTTTTATGAGTGCTTCTGGTTGTTGCGTGGTGAGTATTTCGGGTTGGTGTTTGTCCTAGGTTGGATTATTTGTAGTGACATTGTAGTAGATTTGTGGATTTGTGGTTGAGAATATATTTGGAGGTATTAGGTATACCTTCTGCTATGGAGTTGGGAATGGAAGGATGAGTGCTTTGTGTAGTGTAAACTGGTTAAGTTGGCAAAATCTGCGTACTTCGCTCGAGCGGACTGTCGAGCGCGACTCAAGCGAACAGCCAAATGATCATTGGCTTGAGCAGAGTATCGAGCGAGAGTCGAGCGAACCTCTCTGACTTGCATTCGCTCGAGCAGAGTGTCGAGCGAGAGTCGAGCGAACCTCTCTGACTTGCATTCGCTCGAGCAGTGTGACGAGCGAGACTTGAGCGAACCTCTCTGACTTGCCTTCGCTCGAGCGGTCTGTCGAGCGAGGTTGAGCGAACTTGGCTCGAGCCAACTGTCGAGCCAACTTTCAGCCAAAACTTTTTCAGCTCCAAACCAGTCTCCACTTATAGCCAACATACTGAGTTTGGTATAGAATATTTTGGGTCGAAGTTTGGGCTTTTCGGTTGTTTATTTGGCTAGTTAAGTTCGAATAAACTCACTGAAGTATGGTCCAGAGTTTGAGTCTTGAGTTGTTTAAGATCAATTGTGTATTGTTGGACATTAACATTTAGTTTATATTATTTTTATGAATAGGTGACGAGATTGATAGAGATCATTTTCAAGGCTTAGATAATACGCTGCAGGAGTCAGGTAAGCGGGGTTCCTATGCTGGGTTTTATACAAGTTAATAAGACTGAGGTTGATTTTATGAAAACTCGCATAATTTGTGTTGTGTTGGGAACTTGTGAAAACAAAGATCAACCTCGGTCTCTTATCTGCATTATTCATGAAATCTGTGTGAAAAAGGAAAATATATTCTGACATGCATTGTGTAGACATGAGCTAAATTCTGTCATGTGATTTCTGAAATCTGAAAACGAGCGATATTGAGAATATGAAAAGTTGTGCATTTATTTGTTCTGGCTTTTGTGTACAGCGTGTGTAAACTGTTCTGAATCTGTTTTGGTACTTTGTATTATTTTGATACAACATCTGAAAACCTTTGGCATGGTGTACTGGTTTTTCGTATCTGACTCTGTCTCTGCTTTGCTCTGCTCTGCTCTGTTATGCTCTGCTCTGTTTGGGTTGGTACCAACTTCTCTGTCTCTGAGTGCACCCACTTTGGAAACAAAGTGGTTTATTTGTGGTCTTTTCCTGTGTGCACACTCGGGGCTCCGAGAAGAATAAAGGAAAGATTTCACCTCTGTCTCTGCCTGGTTTGGCCACCGGGGTTAGCACAACCCTACCACGGGGGTGAAACATGGTCTCTGCTCTGTTTGATGCTCTGTTTTGATCTGATGAAGATACTCAGTTTATGTTATGCCAAAGTACTATGGGTTTTATTTGTCTTAAAAACCATCGCTCTGTTATTTTGGAAATATGTTCTGTTCTGCATGATAAATCTGGAAAATATTTCGTTCTGCATACTCTACTTTATAAATGCTCATGTTTGCACGCTAGCATATGATTTCTGCTTACTGAGTTGTTGATAACTCACCCCCTATCATCATAATATCTTTCAGATGATGTGGTGAGTCCAAATGAGCACCTGGATTAGATTGCCGTTTGTGTTTAAGCTGAGGAGATGATTAGTGGAAGAAGGACTTCTGGTCTTCTTAGTTTTAATATCTTTGGGTTTGATTTATGTCTTGAGTTTAGTAAGATTTATGAAATATTTAGTTGGTTTGTTATGACTACCGGGAAGTTATGGACCCCTTTGATTTATTATTATTGCATTAAAGATTGTGTGGAGTTTGTAATGAGAATATTGAGAAGATATGAGATCGATTTCATTTATGAAATTGTTGGATATTATCCTTTGAATGTGTTGGGAGACTTGTTTATGAGTGACAGGTAGTAATTCTCCAGGCTACCCGAGTTTGGGGCGTTACAAATACAAAGCTGAAAAGCCATCTTAAATGCTAATAACCGATGCTAAACTAAAGATTATATAGGTTCAATTAGTTGTGGCCAACTATCCATTCTTATACATGGAGGAACCTTTGGAATATGGCTTTGTTTTAGATGTGGAGAAGGAGAATACAGAACCCGGGAGCAATTTACTTGTGGCCGCCAAGTATCCCATTATTGTGATACATGGAGGAACCTTTGAAATTTGGTTTATTCTGAGACGTGGAGAAGGAGAATGAAGAACCAGGGAGAATTGTGTAAACCACAAGTGGGCTTCTCACCACATGAACCCCATAAGTCCACGTAATAGCCCCTGATGTGATCGGCTGCTGTTCAATATTTGGGCCATAGACCGCCACAGTAAACGACTTTTTCTCTCCAGTGGCAGAGAATGACAGGACAGATGGTTCCACTCTAACGGTAAGAGAGGAAGGCATGTACCAACTGAGAGTGTAGGTCGAGTTTGGCGGGCCAACGTTGGTGACTGTTCTACTAAACACAGCTCTAATTGGCAAACCATCTTCCACGGCTATGGAGAATGAGGGATAATTGAGGCTCCAAGCTCTTCCAGGTATTGTGGTGGTGCAGAAACTGCTGTTGTCTCCTGTGATGAGTTTTAGCGTGGTGGTATTGTAGCCCTGCTTACAGAGGAAGTCAATGTAGTCTGCCTCAGATGCATCATAGATGAGCCCTGGGTCAATGGCTTTCAATGGGTTGATATGACCTGATCCATAGGCGAATTCAAGGTCTTCATGCTTCTTTGGGTCCACGACGTAAGCTGTTCATGAGAAAAATATGTTTAGGGAAATCTAACAAGCTCGGTCTCATCAAATGAAGACCACACCAATGTAACTAATTTCGCTATTTGCCAGTAACTCTTAAGTTCCAACCAGTCAGTAGAAAGGTCTGTTGAATCTGTTTGTTGTAGAAATTAGGTTTTTTTTCCTATATTTATTGCCTAGGAAATGATACGAATTAGTCATGTTTCCAGAATGAACTCAAGTTATTTGATACTTCACCTGTGGTCATGAGGGCAGATTTAATGGCGGCAGGGGACCAGTTTGGATGGACAGCCTTAACATAAGCAGCTGCACCACTAGCGTGAGGGCAAGACATGGATGTGCCAGAAATTATGTTGAATTTGACACTCCTGGTGTCCTCAGAGTCGATGGAAGGTGGTGCCACGGGAGACCAAGCAGCAAGAATGTCCACTCCAGGGGCGGTGAGATCCGGCTACAAATCATTCAGACAAGATTGTTGGCATATCAATGCGAGTTCTCAAACTAAATGAAAGGTGCAAAAAAACATAGTACATTAGGTATTAAATCCATCAATCACCTTGAGAATGTCTGGGGTGATGGGGTTTGGTCCTCTGGAAGAAAACGATACAACATAAGGTGCCATGACGTCCTTCCATGTCTCGCCGACTAAAATAGTTGCGATTGGGTTTCTGTCAAGGGTTTGCATAATTTCATTAGTATGGTGTAGAGAATCTAAAAGTTATGATTCTATTTAAGGAGAGATTTAATTAGTATAGAAATTTATATACTCTGTTGATTTGATGTAGTCCAAAACTTTGAGGCCATCTTCTGTGCTGATTACTGTTGCTGGGAATGAGTAACTAAAGGCAAAATCATTGATGGATGAGTCTGCAGCCATGATGGTTCCCACACCATTGGATATTGAAACGCCGGTGCTGGCTATGAAAATGCCTAGGACACCGTCGATAGTTTCACATAAGACGATTTTTCCTTGAACTTTGTGTGAATTTAGTGCACCAGGAAAGCAAAATTTCGAAATTGTTGTATCTGCTCCTGCAGAGTAATTTACAGCACCTCCACCCCAAATCAAGGGAAATGATTTTCCATTGAGATCAAAACTATTAATGGAGACGCCCTTCATTATATCGTTCAAAGTATTAGTATGCATGGTATTAGTGAGGATTGCTCTTTTGAATTAAACAAATGCAATACCATATACAGGAAAACTCACCGTGTAGACTTGTCCGTTGCCAAGCGCAACTTGGGCAACAAATTTTCGGTCAATGGTGCTAGCAGCAACAGTTTGTATCCAAGGTGCGAAATTGCTGACAGTTGACGGAAAAGGGCCTGAGTTTCCAGCAGAAGCTGAGGTCAAAATGCCTTTTCTCATGGCGTGGAAAGATCCAATAGCAATTGGGTCTTCAAAATATTGCCCAGGAAAGTCAGAACCAAGGGACACTGAAATAACGTCAACTCCATCTGCTATTGCATCATCAAATCCTGCCAGGATATCTGCCGAAGAACATCCGAATGACCAGCAAACTTTATACACGGCAATCCTTGCGCCAGGAACTCCACCTGTTGCAGTTCCTTCGGCTAGCCCAAAGTAGCTCGCTCCAACTACCTCCCTTCCTGCAGCGGTTGAGGAAGTATGGGTTCCATGACCCTCAGAGTCCCTTGGAGATTTAAAGTCAGTGCTGTCGAAGGAATTGTCACCATTGTAGTAACGTGCTCCAATGATCTTGCTGTGAGTTTAAGAAATCTTAGTGAGCTTCTAACTAAGATGAATGACATTTTAACAAACTAAGATGATCTTGCGGTGCATGCATCGACTATATATATTGCATTTGTCAGTATCAGTATCAGTTTGGTTCCCTTTTTCGTTGTTGGTTGTATGCTATAAGTACCACACAATCTTCATAATGGTTTCATGTGAATGCAGTCCTAAAAAAGTTTGAAAATGTTAATTTCCATGATCTCTTTTTTTTCATTTTCACTAATGGTGTTTAGGCCCAATTAAAGCTCGATTAAGCACTCATGAGGAGAAAGAGAGCTTACTTGTTGCAGGTGAAGTTGGCACCTTGGCACTCACCCTTCCATTTACTGGGTGGAGGGCTGAGTCCTTCATCACTGAAGCTCTCAGATTCTGGCCAGATTCCTGCACCACAAAAGACGTGGAAAAAACACTTCACATTATTGAAACATAGCGTACGTTGGTTATTGACGCAAATCATATTGGTGGCAACTGTTTCGATCTCAATAGAAAAACTGGCCTGTGTCTAGGAGCCCAATAATGACATCTCCTTCTTGAGGGCTTCCGCGTTTGGGCTCTGTGACACCCATGAAGTCCCATGACCTTGTAGTGTGAAGCTTTAGTTTATGGTTTGGAAAAACTGAAATTACACCTTCCATTTCTGCAAACATTGATCAATTCCTTTTAGCCCATAGCATACTGTTAACGTTATTTTATTCCTTGCGACTTGCTTGCATTCTCACCTGACAACTTTGCAACTTCATCATCAGTTAATTTAGCGGCAAACCCGTTAAAACTCTTCCCATAACTGTAGATTAGTGACTCTTTGGCAGATGAAGTACTGCAATTGGAAAAAAGGTATATGCTTGTTATAATTCAAAAAGTAAAAGTTATTTCCGGTAGGTACCAGCTGGGAATATTGATATATATCCTAAAAAACCAGAGAGTGCTGGATCTGCATATCGTACAGGTGTATCTAGCATTTATCTTCAATAACATAGCAACCATGATGATTAGAATTAGGACCAAAGTACGCATGCATGCTAAAAACGTCACAGTACTGCTCACACTTGGCAGCTCAAGATTGTATATATAGGCACTCCTGACCTTAGCAACCTACATATAAGCTTCGACAATCGGCTACTCATTGTTTGTTAACCCACATGGTTCTGAAGTACCATTAGAATTAAGCTCCTAAAACTATCTGTACATGCATACAGCGACAATTAACTACAAAAGTTGTGCAAAAATAAAGCATTTAAGAAGTAACCTTCCGAGTACTCCTTCTAGCATGGAATGGTGCGTTGATGCACCAGAAAAATCTCCCCGAGGCAGTTCTCCCATGTAGACAATGTGGACCTAAAAGTAACACAAATGACTTGAATAGGATGATCTCATGTTGACTTGGTTTCTACAATATTCAAAATCTAATAAATAAGCTAATAAAACCAATCTACCTGTCTTTCCTGGCCATGGCAGCTCTGCAGAAGAGCTACAAGCAATAATGGGCACAGAAGAACATGTATTAACCCTGCCTTGGCCATTGGTACTGTTATATATAACTTAGATGAACCTAAGTGTTAAAGCTAATGGCCTTAATTTCAAACTAAATGTGTGAAGTATTTATAGAAGAAGATGCATTGAAACTTTTTATGTCTCTCCCTTGTGCACTTTGTGTAGCTTCAGTAGCTAAACTCCATATTTAACTATTTTAAAGTTTTCGTTATTGTCGCCAAATTAATCATGTTATTAAAACGAGATTTTGGAAGAAGAACAGATATATAACTTCCATGCTATTGAGTTCTTTTGGAGTTAAACAATGTTTGAGGAGAAAAAGAAAATATAGACAGCCAGCTAGAGCCTAGAGCCAGCTTGAAATGGAAAACACCAAAAAAAAGAAAAGGAAATCATTGTTGTTTTGCCGTCTCTTAAGCACTTGGATCTATTAATAAGCTTTATGACGTTGTAATATTCTTGTTGAAGTCTTGTGTAAATTACTTATCTGGCGGTTGCTTCAAGATATTTAACTTTTCGTTTCTTGGTGGTTCCAGCTTTAAACGTTTTGTTGTTATTCACAATTTAAGCATTATCTTTTGTTTCACTTAAAAAAAAATAAAAAATCT
The DNA here is from genome assembly GCA_961763995.1 of Juglans cinerea. Taxonomy (NCBI): domain Eukaryota; kingdom Viridiplantae; phylum Streptophyta; class Magnoliopsida; order Fagales; family Juglandaceae; genus Juglans; species Juglans cinerea. Next base: position 11,197,595 of record CAUIVZ010000009.1, read on the forward strand.
CTAGTAAATGGCCGGCCCCTCCTCTTGCTCGCACTCTGGAAGTTCCGTAATGTTTCGTGCATCCATGCAGTGTAGAGGTGGCAATATGTGCGTTAATTAAATATAAACACGACACGATAATAATGATTTTGAGTTTAGTCTTAACGGGTTCAGGTCAAAACAGGTTGACTCGTTAATATATGATTGCTTAACGTGTAACACCCAGATTCAAGATTGGTATAGTTAGACTGTGAAATTTTTTATTTATTTATTTGGAGATCTATGCCGTTTATTTATTTATTTATTTTTATTATTTTTTTTTCCAGTCTACGGAACTGTTATTTTGCATAGTATTTTGAAAAGGGAATTACAGTTTTACCCTTAGTTTTAGAATGTGTTCAAGTTGATATTTTTGGTCTGTTTTTACGTGGTTTATACGGGTGGTATAAGAAGTTTACAGACAATAAATAGGATTTTCAAATTGTACTTTGGTAGCAAATTATTTTAGTAATTGTGAAATTTTATTTTAAACTTTTAAATTACGATTAAAGCTTTTTGTTTATTATTATTTAACGAAAGTTTTACTTGTACTTACCTTGAATCGCTTAAGTATTTTAACATATTATTAAGTAAATGTTTATTTTAAGAGTAAACAATATTGGTGTATTGTTATTTCTACATTTTAGATATATTTTAGTCTTTTTAATAATAGTTATGGTTTATTTTAAAACATTTTGGGATAATTATATTACTTAGTATTAAACTTCATAAGTTGTTTTCATTAATAAATAGGTCTGACTTTTAAATGTTTTAGTCATGGTATTAAATTGGCATTGACGATTTTAGAAAGTGATGATTGGTAATTTTAGGTTTTGAGGAATTGAATAGATTATTTTATAAGCTTAGGATTAAATATTGAGATAAGTGATTAATTGGAAATTTATGAGAATTACGTGATTATTTTATAGGTGATGATTAATTATTGTCTGACATTTTTGAGGAATTTTGAAAAAGTTAAGAAGTCCAGGTAAGCGGGGTTCTTATGCTAGAATTTGCATTAAGTAAAATGAACTGAGGTTCGTTTTGGAAAATATGCATGTTTTGTTATGAAAAGAAATTTGAACTACCTCAGTTATTTGTTCTACATTACTCATGAGATTATGTTCAGTACTCTGTTTGGATAAGACGTGATTTCTGAAAACCTTTGGCATGACTCTCTGATTCTGAATTTGATTATGTTTCCGTTCTATTCAGTTACGGCCCTGCCAAGGGTGATAATAGTGGCATACGGCCCAACTACGGGTTACAATAGTAGATACGACCCAATCACGGGTTATAATAGTGGATACGGCCCAACCACGGGTAATAATAGTAGATACGGCCCAACCACGGGTAATAATAGTGGATACGGCCCTGCCACGGGTTATAGTAGTGGTCTCTGTTTTGAGTGCACACCTTGGTGACAGAGTGTTTTATGTTCTGCTTGGCTATCCGCAGATGCACAACCCTACCACGGGGGTTATACATGACCTCTGTTCTGATATGATGTTCTGATGATGATGATGATCATTTATGCTATGCCAAAGAATATTTTGAATGAAATTATTTCTAAATCTTCGCTCTGATTTTTTTATAACATGTTCTACTTCCGCACTCTGAAAATGAAAATGTTTTGTTCTGCATTATGATTTCTGTAAATGCTCATGTTTATACACTGGTATATGTTCTCTGCTTACTGAGTTGTTGATAACTCACCCCTTATCTCCATATATTTTTCAGATAATTTTGATGGTTCAGCTGGGGAGCAAGAGTAGAAAGTTTAGCAACGTGTGATGATCGTAGTGGAATAAGTGCCTGAGGGTACAAATGCTTATTTGAGAGTCGTAGTTAGTAAGCTGATTTATTTTTCGGGTATTTGATTTGATGAGTTGAGGATGTGCTCGAGTTTTTAGAGAATTTCGAATTTATGTTATTGGGGATTTCTTTATTGTCGCCATAGAGGAACTTAGATTTTTTGTTTGATTAAGTGTATTAATATTTTATGGGATTTTTCTGGAGTTTATAATTGTGTTATTTAAGTTAATTTTAAGTATTAAGAGCTAACTCTCCGGACCTCTGGGAACGGGGCGTTACAGTTGGTATCAGAGACAGGTTTGAATTCTGCATACTATAAACCTTGGAGGTTTAGATATCTGTGGGTCTACAAAGCAATTTCAGAGCTGAGGTGTAGAATTTTAAAGAATAAGAGACGATTATGTGGATAGTTAAGGTTTTAGATTTTGCAAGACTTTGTAATTGCGTTTTGAGATTCGAGGTTTAGGGATTTTATATCCAACAGGCTTAATTTGTGGAATATAGGAGATGATATTTAGAAAGATTAATTTAAGGTTTAGACTTTGAGGTTTAGATTCTAAGACGTAAGGCAGTTTAGAGCCATGTCAGACTTACAATTATAGAGGGTAGGAAAGACTATATGAGTTGATTAAAGACTATTTTCATCTATTTATTTGTTACTTGTTTTAAAATATTTTAGCTGGTATTTATGTTTTACATGTTTTGTTTTCTTCCCTGGAACGTTTAACTGAGTTTAAGAAGTTCAGGATGGCTGCTCGTCGTCGAGTTTGAAACCTTGAAGATTTGAACGAAAACAACAATGAGAGAGGCTGCACGTTCGAGCAATTTAATCACATCCGCCCACCTTTGATGGAAGGGGCGATTCCAATGCAGCTGAGGATTGGATTCAAGACATCGAAGAGATATTTAGTGTTTTGGAGTGCACCGATCAACAAAAAGTTCGTTTTGCAGCCTTTAAATTGATCGGAGAAGCGAAGAGATGGTGGAACTCTGAGAAAGCCATCAGAGAAGCTGGTGGAACTGGAGAAGTGAGCTGGCCTCACTTTAAGCAAAACTTCTTCGACCGTTTCTTTTCGAAAGCAGACCGGGAAGCTAGAGCTCGAGAGTTTACTAACTTGGTGCAAGGGACCATGACGGTACGCTAGTATGCTGCAAAATTTGCAGAGTTGTCACGCTTCGCCTCATTTTTTATTCCCGATGAGGAGAAGAAAACTCGAAGGTTTGAAGAGGGTTTAAATCATCGGATCTACGAACGGGTTATGGTTTTACAAATTCAAAACTTTTCAGACTTGGTACGTAAAGCGATGCTAGTGGAACAGAATCTTAAGAGAAGTGCTGAGTTGCAGGAACAGAGAAAGAGAGCTACTTCACATGGATCCTCTAGTATGGATCAAGGGCCGTGGAAGAAGAGAAATGATGTTAGCAGTTCGGGACAAAAGCAAATGCAAGGTTATCAATCAAATAACCCCTGCAAGTTTTGTAACCACGTACACACTGGGGAGTGTAGAAAGGAAAATGGGTCATGTTTCCGATGTGGAAAGACTGGCCATTTCATCAGAGAATGCCCATTACTGTCAGACGACAAGAATAAGACCAATACACCTCCAGGTCCCCGTCAGACGACACAGGGAAACAATCAACGTAGAATGGGACCAGCTCGAGTGTTTGCATTGACAGCTGAAGATGTTGAAGACGATAACAATGCGATCACCGTTTCCCCACTCTTTTTTTTTCTCCTTGAAAGATTTTGTTTTAGTTGAGTTGGGATTAATCATGATTGCATGAAACTTTTCTAGTTGTATAATTTATAATATTGTGGTTTGGTTGGAAAGGTTTTCAAATGGATTAGACCCAATATTTTTTTATCTACGAGGCTCTAGCTTTTGGTGTTTGATGAGTTAGTATGTGTTTTGGAAGTGAGGAGTTTAGGAAAATTTATGGTTGGAAGTAGATCTCTTCTAAGGATTCGGGAATTCGTGACTTGATTTACCTAGGACTTAATTTTGGTGCATTTGATTGTGCTATTATTTGGAGGTTTAAATATTATTTTGGGAGCTCTCTTTTAGTTATTTGTGAGGCTTAGCTTTAAAAAAAAAAAATGTGTAAAGACTGGTTAAATGTGGAGGTTAGTTCTTTTCCGATGTATGTGTTTGAGATTCAATGTTTTAGGACTATAAGTTGTTAGAGTGAGCAGCGGAAGCGTGGTTGTAGTGATATAATAGTTTGAGAGTGTATTTCGTTATTCATTGAGGTTTTATATTAGGTGGAGATTTTGGAATTTATTATTTGGTCTTTAATTACATTATAGAGGTTTATATTCTAAATTTGATAAGGCAGTGTGTGCGAACGTGTATGGCTATGGATAATATAGGAGAATACAATCGGTAATATTGGAGAGTTAGGATTTAGAATATTAGGTTCGACAAATTTTGGATTATTAGTTAAGTGCGACTTTATGATTAACGAATGGGTTAGGCATGGAATTGTGGTAGCGGATAAATATTTAGGCCTTGTTGGGGTGCTAGCAAATTTCAAGGACGAAATTTTTTTTTAGGGGGGAAGAATGTAACACCCGGATCCAAGATTGGTATAGTTGGACTGTGAATTTATTTATTTATTTATTTGGAGATCTATGCCGTTTATTTATTTATTTATTTTTATTATTTTTTTTTGTATTTTCCCCGCTTGTTTTATTTTTTTTCGTTTCCTTCTCTTTCCGTCTATATATATTTTTTTTCGCACGGCTTTTTTTTTTTTTTTTTTTCGTCGAACAACATGCATACACACATGCATTCGTTCACGGCATGCATGCACACACACGTCTCTCTCGTCTATCTAGGGTTTCACCTCACATATATATAGATGCTTATGTTTTTCCCAAGCACTGAGATTTTACCCAACATTACTGCCGCTAGAAACTCCTCCCCACGCAAACGGCAACCCGATCTCTGAACCTTTCAGCCATCCCCGTTGCCGTCCAACACCCTCACGGAAGCCCAAACGCGTTCATCACCACTGCTGCCCGGTTCATCCTCCCCCAACCCCTTCTCCACGTCAAACCAACGCCCAGAACAACCCTCGGAAAACACTTTCGACAGCCACGGGAAACAGCAACCCATGCTTTTACCGAATTAAAATCCTCTGTTTCTCCTCTAAAAAACAGAGCATTTGGTTGCTCCCCCAAGCACAACAGTTTCGCACTACCAACCCTTTCGGGCGTTTCCTCCGCGACGCAAAGGGAACCCGTAATCCAGCACCTCAGCCACGCCTCGCCGTGCCACCGACGATAGCCACCCCAGGCTGTAGCCGCGTGTAACTCTCTCGGTAAGGAGCCTCTCTCTCTCCGTCTCCTTCTTGGTGCTCTCGTACCTCTCTCTCTCGCTTATCTCTCTCTCTCTCTCTCTCTCTCAGTGCCTCACCACCGTGACCTTCTTCGCCGCGTCGCGCGCAGCTCCTCCCTTGGCGGTGAGTACCTCGCGCCCCTGTTCTCGCGGTTGTGCACCGAGACTGCATGAATGTTTTTTTTTTCCAGTCTACGTAACTGTTATTTTGCATATTATTTTGAAAATGGAATTACAGTTTTACCCTTAGTTTTAGAATGTGTTCAAGTTGATATTTTTGGTCTGTTTTTACGTGGTTTATACTGGTGGTATAAGAAGTTTACAGACAATAAATAGGATTTTCAAATTGTACTTTGGTAGCAAATTATTTTAGTAATTGTGAAATTTTATCTTAAACTTTTAAATTACGATTAAAGCTTTTTGTTTATTATTATTTAACGAAAGTTTTACTTGTACTTACCTTGAATCGCTTAAGTATTTTAACATATTATTAAGTAAATGTTTATTTTAAGAGTAAACAATATTGGTGTATTGTTATTTCTACATTTTAGATATATTTTAGTCTTTTTAATAATAGTTATGGTTTATTTTAAAATATTTTGGGATAATTATATTACTTAGTATTAAACTTCATAAGTTGTTTTCATTAATAAATAGGTCTGACTTTTAAATGTTTTAGTCATGGTATTAAATTGGCATTGACGATTTTAGAAAGTGATGATTGGTAATTTTAGGTTTTGAGGAATTGAATAGATTATTTTATAAGCTTAGGATTAAATATTGAGATAAGTATTTAATTGGAAATTTATGAGAATTACGTGATTATTTTATAGGTGACGATTAATTATTGTCTGACGTTTTTGAGGAATTTTGAGAAAGCTAAGAAGTCCAGGTAAGCGGGGTTCCTATGCTAGAATTTGCATTAAGTAAAATGAACTGAGGTCCGTTTTGGAAAATATGCATGTTTTGTTATGAAAAGAAATTTGAACTACCTTAGTTATTTGTTCTACATTACTCATGAGATTATGTTTAAGAAGAAAGTATTTTCTGTCATGACTGGTGTAGACATGAGCTTATTTTTGACATTCTGTTTCTAAACTTTGAAAATGAGAGCGAATATGAAATTTGTGCATAAATTATGTTGTGATATGATTTTGTTCTGTTTCGAAGATTTTTGTTCAGTACTCTGTTTGGATAAGACGTGATTTCTGAAAACCTTTGGCATGACTCTCTGATTCTGAATTTGATTATGTTTCCGTTCTGTTCAGTTACGGCCCTGCCACGGGTGATAATAGTGGCATACAGTCCAACCACGGGTTACAATAGTGGATACGGCCCAACCACGGGTTATAATAGTGGATACGGCCCAACTACGGGTAATAATAGTGGATACGGCCCAACCACAGGTAATAATAGTGGATACGGCCCAACCACGGGTAATAATAGTGGATACGGTTCTGCCACGGGTTATAGTAGTGGTCTCTGTTTTGAGTGCACACCTTGGTGACAGAGTGTTTTATGTTCTGCTTGGCTATCCGCAGATGCACAACCCTACCACAGGAGTTATATATGGCCTCTGTTCTGATATGATATTCTGATGATGATGATGATCATTTATGCTATGCCAAAGAATATTTTGAATGAAATTATTTCTAAATCTTCGCTCTGATTTTTTTATAATATGTTCTGCTTCCGCACTCTGAAAATGAAAATGTTTTCTTCTGCATTCTGATTTCTGTAAATGCTCATATTTATACACTGGTATATGTTCTCTGCTTACTGAGTTGTTGATAACTCACCCCTTATCTCCATATATTTTTCAGATAATTTTGATGGTTCAGCTGGGGAGCAAGAGTAGAAAGTTTAGCAACTTGTGATGATCGTAGTGGAATAAGTGCCTAAGGGTACAAATTCTTATTTGAAAGTCGTAGTTAGTAAGCTGATTTATTTTTTGGTATTTCATTTGATGAGTTGAGGATGTGCTCGAGTTTTTGGAGAATTTCTAGTTTATGTTATTGGGGATTTCTTTATTGTCGCTATGGAGGAACTTAGATTTTTTGTTTGATTAAGTGTATTAATATTTTATGGGATTTTTCTGGAGTTTATAGTTGTGTTATTTAAGTTAATTTTAAGTATTAAGAGCTAACTCTCCGGACCTCTGGGAACGGGACGTTACATAACGGGTTGATAACAAGTCAACCCGTTTTGATCCGTTAAGAAAGTTAAAGTTACAAATATATTCTTATACCTAAAAGTAAAATTGTTGGGATTTTAATTTTGATATTTTTATTGTTTGTGTTGTAATTTTGGACTTGTAGTTAGTTTTATATTTTTTTTATAGATATTGTGATTTTAACATTTATATAAAATTATACTAAACTTAATCAGGCCAAATGAGTTAATTTCGAGTCTGTTCAACCCATTTACATAAACGGGTTGAAACGGATCGGGTCGTGTTGTGTTAACCTATTTCGTAGTATTCACTAACAGGTTAAAATGGGTTGATACGACACGACACGACACGTTATGTTAATGAGTTGTGTTAGGGTTTGAGATTTTGACACGATAAGCTTAACAGATCGTGTTCAGATTGATCCATATAGTATAATATACATGCCTTGACACGACAAGAACACGACATGTTAACACGATTTGACACCCCTAAATTGCAGGGCTATATAGCTTTATCTTGCTTTCCTAAAAACAAAATACTCTCCAGCAAGAATGTCCATATATTAGTCGAGTCTTTCTATACTAATAGCAATGTCATTGTGGCTTTCATTTGTCTTTGAATAAAATAAATAAATATGATGTGATTTGTTAAGACTCTTCGAAGGATATGCGCAAAACGGTATTGTAAATGTAAGATTTTGGTTAGAATTAGGTGACTAGATTGATAGATTTTACTTGATGTTTTGTAAGTTGGATGAATGTAAAATACTTTGACTTTATCTATAACCATTTTGAGTTTATCTAAAAGTTATTAGATAGAATTTTAGATAAGTCAAGAGTATGAAAAATCGAGTTCTAAGGAGTTTGTAATTATCCAGAGAAGAGTTTGAATGGAAAACTACATTTGCTGAGAAGAATTAGCGACAGGTGTCATCATCTCGTCAGCAAAGTCCTAATACAATTAAGGTTGCGTTTGGATGCTGAGTTGAGCTCAGTTTTTTATGAATAGTAGTGAGTTGAGTAGTAGAGGGAGTTATATGAGGTCCATTAAACTGAATTTAAAGTGTGTTTGGATATTAAGATGAGTTTAATACTTTTTATGGGAAGTATAAGAAAGTCAAATTATGGGGTTAATATGATATTAGGATTTAATCGGTATTGGTTGGAGAAAGTACGTGGGAATCGATTATTTATAGAGTGACGATATTTTATGGTTTCGAGGATTTTAGCCATTAGGGAAATATAGATTTTTAATATCTCGGGTTTTTTATTACGAAGTACATGTTCAATTGAAAATTTACTGAAAATACGTGACTATTTTATAGGTGATGTTTGATACTCCATGGCATTGTTGTAAGAAAATTCAAAGAAGTTAAAAAGTCCAGGTAAGCGTGGTTCATATACTAGACTTTGTATAAAAGAAATGAAATGAGGTTGATTTTGAAAATATGCATGCTTGCATTGAAAAGAAACCTAAGAAAAACTTCAGATATGTGTTCTGCATATTCATAAAATATATATAAAGAAAAAGTATTTTTTGTCATGACTGGTGTGGGCATGAGCTTATTTTAGCATTCTGTTTCTGAACTGCGAAAAAGAGCGAAGATGAGATCTAAAAAGTTTTGCTTTGATTAAATGAAGATTCTTTGATTCTGTTATTTTGAATATGTGAAATGATCTAAAACTATTCAGTACTCTGTTTTGATACGATGTGTCATAAGAAAACCTTGGCATGAATTTCTGATTTTGTATCTGATTATAATATGGTTCTAATGTTGTTTCTGTTCTATTTTCGTTAAGGCCTTGCCACGGGTATAATAGTGTTATACGGCCCCTGCCACGAGTATAATAGTGGAATACGGCCCTACCACGGGTATAATAGTGATATACGGCCCCGTCACGAGTATAATAGTGATATACGGCCCTGCCACGGGTACAATAGTGGCATACGGTCCCGCCACGGGTATAGTAGTGGTTTATAACCCAACCACGATAATTAAACATAGTCTCTATCCTGATGTGATGCTCCAATATGATATGAAGACAATGTCACCGTTTATGATATGCCAAATGATTTTTTTTTTTGAATAATAATGTTTTCTGAAAGTTTCAGTCTGATATTTTGTAACATGTTTTGATTCAGCATTTTGAAAGTAAATATTTTGTTCTGCATTCTGAACTCTTTAAATACTCATGTTTGCATACTAGTATATGTTCTCTACTTACTGAGTTGCTGATAACTCAGCATTTATATCCATAATAATTCTCAGATGATTTGAATATTTTAGTTAAGGATCAGAAGTATGGAGCATGGACGTGATTATTAAAGTATAGAGGATTAAGCACAGAAAGATGCCATGGTTATTGAAAAATGTTTTTCGTTAAATTTGTCGTATTCTGATGACGCGGTATGTGAGAGATTGACATTTATTTTGAGATTTAGTGATGTCTTATATTAATTATACTGGAGTAATTTATGTGAAATAATGAGCATTTTGTTTGATAGAGAAATTTGGAGTATATACTATGTGGTTGGAAGACGATTTTAAGTGACAGGAGCTAACTCTCCGACCCATCCGTGACCAGGGCGTTACATCTACGGTTCGAAGTACACCCATATTTTGGAATCTTTTACATTCTCTTTGGCCTAAGATTTGCGATTTGGTCTCTTGATGTTTGGGTTGTAATTTTGTGTTGATTATGATTGGTCTATGAGTGTTTCTCACAATGTTATGTATTGAGGATGATTTTTGGGTGGGTTCGTGGCCCTTGCCATTCAGTTTCTATGGAATGCCCACCGTGTGTTTGGTTTTATGTCTCAATCAGTTTACCTCAATCATTTGCTCATTGTTAGACATGCAATCATACTCATACATCAGGTTTATCAAAATGCATGGTTGAGTTATTCAGATGGAGTTTAGCATTGTAAAATATAGGTCCTCCTTAATGGTTGTATCTCAGCACTTTTAAGGCTTCAACTATATTATTTTATTATCCTGTTTTTGTATTCTGGCTTTCTCTCGATCGAGGAGTGATATATATACCTTCAATTGTTTTCCCAAAATCTTTTTACGACTCTATTTTAAATTGAGTACGATTACATACAATTCAAAATTCAAATAATAGATCAAATATAAAGTGACAATAACATTGATGGGTTATAAAATAGTTATATATATGGTTTCATTATTATTGTGAAAGAAAACTTGAGAATGATGAAATCCCAAAAAAGGAGAAAAAAAAAGGGTTGGAATCATGAAGGCCGTGTAATATAGCTTCTCCCAATGTTTGGAAATTAGAACAAGGAAGGTTACAGTACTTCTCATTTGTTTTCGCAGATGAGATGAGATGAGATGAGTTGAGATAAAAGTTAAAAATTAAATAAAATATTGTTAGAATATATTTTTTTAATATTTTTATTGTTTTGAGGTTTGAAAATGTTGAATTGTTTATTGAGCAATGCTACAGCCACCGAATTTGTGTTCCGAAGAAGTGTCCCGAATAGTGTAATTTACTTTTTTATTTTTCTTTTCTTTTTTTTCATGTATTTTTTTAATCATCATAAACATTTTTTAAAAAAATAAAAAATTCACAGTATCATTAAAAAACACTTCTTTAATCACTAAGTTAAAAAAAAAGTCATTCAAATTCTGGACCCAAATTTGGAACCCGAAGCATTTCTTTTGTTTATTTTATTTTGTGTAAGAATTTGGAAAAGTTATAATGATTAGATTAGATGAGATGAGATAAGATGCGTTGTACAAATTCTTCGGTGTAGGAACAAGATGAGAAAAGGATCGCCCATATCCTTGATCTACGTAAAAAAAAAAAAACTAAACCAATTTTGTCATGCCAAGGTACATCAACATGAGACTTGTAGTTGTATTGTTGAATATCCTCGTAGGCATTCTCAACCGAAAATATATCATGGCATGGTAGGGATGACATACAATCTATCGATCATGAGCCATCAATAATATCGACCTTAGTATTCACACACCTAACACAAATTCCTCAATTAATTAACACCTTCTCGATTGAGTCGTGATACAAGTATGGGCCAGAACACGGACCAATTTCACTGAATCACAGGACACTATCCCGTCATTATCTATCCAATCTGCATGTGATCTCTGTGAATGTTTCTACAGCTAATACAAACTACAAGCACGGTACTGATCGAGAAGTGTACGTTTGATGAAAATACGACTGGTAGATTTGGTAAAAGTAATGCCGGTAAGGTGTTTGGTAGAATCATGTGACACTTCGGTTAAGGTGTGAGACCAAACATCGTAAACCAAATTTATGTTACCAAATTTATCAAATACATGCATACAGCTAACTATATATATATGCACTGATTACGCAAATTTATGTTACCATGCAATTAGAGATCATCATATTCTTAAGACAAAACGTACCAAACTAGCGATAAAAATATGTTGTTGGTACGTACGTCATAGAGTAGTTGATCTTGGTGAATATTGCATAAACATTGAGAAAAGATATCCAATATCTCTAATAGCAAACTTATATAGGAGTATTAATATGACTGTCTACATTAATACCACTACTTTGCATGCAACATCTCAACCTCGATCAGTTTGGTCATGTCACATTCACATATTAATTTGATACACTTCCATGGAAAACAAAAGCAGCAGCAGTACTTACCATGGTCCCTCAAGCTAGCATATAATTAACTGCATAGAAATAGTAAGAAAATATGTGTTAAGATGAATAGTAATTCAGATGATTTCATGTGAAAAAGTACTAAATATGGACTAAATATAAAGTACCCTTTTTTGTAATAAGTAATTAAATCTCTGTATAAGCATCTAATTTCAAGTATGTGAATGGGCAAATAGTTTGAGCAAAAGTAGTGCGATGAATGAAACATGATCGATGCATCTCATGATACGCATGCAAAACGTACGATATAAATGGTTGTTGGTAAAATTAGATGAAGAAGAAAATGTTAGTGAATAATAAGATTCTTACACTAATTGAAGCGGCGCCATATGGTCTTGGCTGCGTGGGTACTGTACTTGATTGGGCTGCAATGCATCTACTTGGAAATAGTCTCGAGAATCAAATGCCTGAGAGTGCAAGAGCTCGTAGTTTCCCACTCCTGCAGGCATCCCATTCAAGTTTTGCTGGCTTCTCTCATTCTCGGCTATCTACACCATCCACACAAAATCCCGATACATACCATTCACCGATAGTATTACAATTGTGCTGTACGTGTGTGTGTGTGTATGTGTGTAGAATGAGAGGTCTAGAAAGAAAGAGAGGGAAACCTTTGCACGGAGAAGCTGGTTATTATTATGCAAGTCAACTTCCTGCAAATTAAATATAGGCAATTTAAGAATAAAGTGTGAGTATGACAACATCATTCAGCAGCTAACAAAAGTTTTACTAGCTTTTTGGTATGACCAAAGTGAATAAATTCTTGACAAATTATATCACTTATTGAAAAAACAAAATATTTTTAAAAAATCAAAATAGATAAATATGTCCACAAAAATACACCTAGCGACAATGAAACGATAATTCTTAAAGGACATTAATTAATATGAGTAATGCTATGTACAGTCGTAGAATGCAGAAGCATCGCGCAATCGCTTTGAAAAAGAGTGGGATATACTATTAAAAAATTAGTTTTTTTTTCAAAATGATTATGCAGCGCTTGTATACGTACTACACGATTGTAAATATCATTTCTCAATTAATATTGTTACTCAGGATGCTTATATCTTTTAACATAAACATACAATCCCTCTAAATAGTTAACCACTTTAATTACCCTCAGTGTGGAAGGAAAATCGATCCTTCATGCTCTTTTCTCAACCCTCATTAATTTGACAACCACTATTGGATCGAGAAATTAATGTAGCCTTTGGTAAAAAAGATCGAATTAGCTAGGGCATCTTTCGTTGTCAGATTGACACTTGCATATGTGTAGTAGTACTACTCTATGATCATAATTTTGCATGGCTTCAAGATAGATAATGCATTTTGTGATTATCAGGATAATTAAATTTCTCTAGTGGTATACTGCACCCATCTCAGAAAAGTAAATGGGGCTCTCCCGTTGTTAAGGGTTTTTCTTCATCATGTGCATTTAGCTCTTAACCTCATCCATGGCGTACTTGTCATATCATGTTAGCTATTGTACGTGTTTCTTTCGGTTTTTAGATATTGTACGTGTTTTAATTCTTGGATGATTATCAAAGGCTAAAATCATGCCAGATTCATGATCAGTTGTATTCGAAGTTGAATGGGGTTGTTGATGGTGGTGTTTGCTAATACATGTAATTGAGTTCTTTTTTTTTAATTGTCTGTATTGCAAATTGATACTGTGGAAATATGGATTTTTGCTATTATTTTACGTGTATGAGAAATATAATTAAAAGTTGAGAACAGGCTTTCAAATTGGCACCTTGATTAATTAGTATTACTCTCTAATTATTTGGTTTCGATCAATATTATGCATCGATCGTGCCGCACCGTAGACTTAACATGAATAATATTGTTGTAAACTTGTGTTGTAATCATGTTAGTGTTGCTTGTTACATTTGTTGCATCTTGCTAATTGCATTTTGTGCTTTTATTGTCTTAGTATGATGCACTTGTTATGTTAAAGCTATAGTTGCATCTTGTTACATTAATTAGTTGTCTTACATGATGTGAACCTCTAGGATACCATATTAACCAACTTAAAATTATTTGAATACTTTATATATATATGACTCATGTAATGTTAATTATTTATAGTACATATACACTAAAGTTGGGAACAAACTAACATGATGATCATCAAGGCCCCTAAAATTTGTGGTAAAATAGTTATTTTAACGGGATGAATATATATATATGGCCGGACATTTTACCATCAGGTTTTTTAAGAAGCTTATGTAAAGATATTTTAGTTATTTAACACAGACAACTAGTATGACTGTTTTATTTTATCTAATTATTTTACGAGACATTTCTCCGACAATTTTACCTCGAGTGGATTACTAGGAGCAACATTGTTTGACATGCCCATGATTCCATAATTCCTATAATTTTGTTTTTCGAGCTACCGAGTATGAGGCCCCCGTTGCCCTAACGATAACGATGTTGTTCATACTACTCAAAAGCTGTTCAACCACCCTAATCACAAGGTTTTTTTATTTTTTTTATGGCTAAGTACGTAAGCTAGAGTGGCCCTAATCACAGAAATATACTTGAGATACCAAGCTACAAAGTGGACAACTACTTGCAATGGAAAGTTTTGGGGAAAGACACAAGATAACTTCAGATCTAGAAAATTACTTCAAGAGAATGATAGATTATTACCCTTTTTTGCATATACTCGATTTCTGCGAACAAGAGCTCATTCTGGTTGATTTTATAAGGGAAAGGAAAGAAAATCATAAAAAGGAAGTTGTTAGTGGCAATTCAGGATATAACAACAAAAACCAATTAAGTGGCTTATTGTCAAGAAAAAGAACGTATCATAGGTTTCTAAGAGAAAAGATGGAAGAGAAACTGGCCTTTTTGGACCGAATTCTACTAATTGCCTTCTCTAATTTGCCCTCCAAGCTCTTGAGATCTTTGACATTCATTCTGCTCAAAGACTCACCCAATATTTTCCTGGAAAAACATTTTCAAAGGAAATTTTATATATTGCAATGTTAAAGTTCCAAAGAAGGAGAATATTATAGAGTGTTTTTATTATTATTATTATTATTACCTGTTTGAATCCTGCACACTAATAATTTGTTGTCGCAGGGTAGCAGCCTCTCGCTGGTAGAACTAATTAAGATACAAATAAGGTTAATTAGTGTTTATACATAATACTAAAACAACAAATATACAAAAGAGATATCTAGACAAACTTTATAGACCAAAGTTCAGCTCACTCCTGATCTATTGGTTCAAAAATTGGAGTGATTATGATCAAGATAAAGGCCATATGGGCTAGCTGATTGTGGTTTAATATTTCTTTAGTCAATTCCTGGGATTGTTTGGATTTACATGTACGTACGTCTGATTCAAGAAGTATTAATTATATATAAGGTTTAAAAGCAGCAATCATATGCCTTTTTCTCTTCCAAAAGTACTCATAGGGATTGAAAGGAAATCAATGATATATATATATATATGATAGTAATGACTATAAATTGAACTATTGGAGAAATTAAATCAGAAAATGGTAATTTGGCCAGGTAATTGGCTGGCATGTTACGTTCCTAAGATCAGTTAAGCTTTTAACCAAATCATGATTTAAGTTATATTTAGGAAAATATTTTAAAAAATGATGAGTCCCATAATTGTTAGTATTAGAGCAGGCATCAAGGCATAGCTAGTTTCAAGTCATAGAGGGGGTATACTAAATTATAATTAGCTCTACTAGAATTCCATAGTGTTATTTTATATCAGGTTAATCTTAAGCTATTGAATACTAATTGGTAAATGGATCCGCCAAAAGAGAAAGGACTACCATTGCGTTAGTGTGGACGACCACTAATTAATTAATTAGAAATGGGGCGATCTAAAACCTAGGTTAAAATCTCTAGTAATATCTATGGACATACTCAAAAGACATTGAATGTTGATAAGTAGAGTGGCCAAAAGAGAAAGGGCTACCATGTGTTACCAGTGAGCAACCATGGACATTAGATTTGGAAGCTAGCACTATGGCGTGTTACGATTTCGAGGATTAAAGGTAATGTGATCAAATCAATATCCGACAGTCTTAGTACTTTTGAAGCACTATGGTCGTGTGTATCATAGACCTTTTGATATCCTGATCATGATCAGTAGTCTAAGGCTGAAGCTAATTCCGAATGCACATTGATGCAATCTTAGGAGCTCATTTTCTTTTGTTTATCAAAATTAGAAGCGATGGCAGAAATATCATTTTATGTTTTCATGAAGATCAATTAGATAAAAGAATGTACAAGTCTACCTGGGCATTAGCTTCAGAAACAGACCCAGCATTGGAGGAATCTGTGCATGCTTTCTTGTACTTCTCAATTGTTGATTTGACACTGAAATGATATAAGGATAATGAAATCATGTGAATCCCAAGTTAGGAAACATCTCTCTGGTAACTTGAAACAATAAATAGCAACCCCAATAAGAATAGCAAGAGAGAAAAAGGGCTACAAAATGTTATACTAAAAGTCTATTTTCAACAGGAAAAAAATAAAATGAAAAGAAAAACAAGCCAATTGTGCTCATACACCACATATTCGTCCCACTTTAATCTCATTAGGTAAAATGTGTCATAGTTATCTCTATTAAATGATAAATAATAATCCAATAAAGGATAATCTATTGGTGATAAATGTATCACATCTTACATATATAGTGGGAAGATAATGTAGTATATAGAATTTTTTACTTTGAAAACATGTTTACCTATATTGCAATTGCTTATAAAACACCCGCCAAAAACATGTTTACCTATATAGTGTAAATAACATATATATATATATATATATAGATGAAAAAACAATTAGTACTTCATGAATAGTATAATTAAGGATTAAATTAACTTGGACTCTAATGTGGCAGGAATCTGAGAAGATAGATCATCGGTTATGTTTCAAGTAGCTACAATATATATTATTGTAATTGCTAAAACAAAATCAGCGGCCTGCATCTCTTGCTTGTCCTACTTCTCTAATATCGACCATTCACGTGAATGTGAACAGGCAAATGCACACTTTTTTTTTCTCTGTGTTATTCATAATTGTTTATAGCCCTGTAAAAAGAAAACTGTATTCTAACAGTGCATATAAAAAAGAGATCTACATGATAGTAATAATCAGCAATATTAGTAGTAAGAACATTTTTTATGGATTTTATCCGCGCAGATCTTTTTGCAATTATACACACAACACAACCAATAATAGCATCATAAAAATAGTTAACAAAAATTCCAACAAAATAGTTACTCTTGAATGGAGAAGAATAGAGTTAGATCAACCGTCTCTAGGCAGTGGAACTTTTTTTTTTTTTAAAGTACAACAAACTCAATTAATTCATAACGAGACATTACAACTTTAACCTGTGACATACAGAATACAAGCTAACTATTGTTTTTAAGGCTCCCCAATACATAAATTTATTTGTGACTAATATGATCTAGTCCATTGCTGTAACTCTCTACAGACTAGGTAGCAGAACTTAAGATTTAAAGTTTGAGAAATACTACTTTGCCGTCCGAAGTCTACCGCTCAAGTGTACCGCTTGCCATTTTAATTTTTTTTACTTAATGATTAAAAAAATGATTTTAAATGTATTTATGTATTTTATTTTTATTTTTTTTTTAAATATTAAAATATATTAAAAAAGTTGAAAATAAAAATTTTAAAAAAAAAGTTGAAAATAAACTAGCGGTACACTTAAGTGGTGCTACTCATGCCGCTCTTAAAGTTTTTCATTTTTAAAGCATACAAGATGAAAATAAAATCTTTTAGTAATCGTATCAAGTTGGTGCTAAAATAGTTCCTTTTTTAGAAAAAAAACAAAAAAAAGTGATTTAATGCGTGTACCGTAATCCCTTACTCTTAATAAGTTGAAGAAACTGATGTGTTATCAATTAAAATTGAAAATAACAAGTAAATCATCTTAATATTAATTTCATTGATAATGTGTCACCAATCTAACCAAATTTATTAGATTTTTATAATAATAATTGTATTCACTTTACATTTTAATTCCTTACCAATGTGTTGTTTAATGAGAAAATCAAGAACACTTCCGTCTCTCAGTTAACTGATTCAAATACGAAACCCCATATCTCAGGCATAGGGTCATCGTTGTACAGTAGATTGTGACAGCTGAAAAGATGTGTTGGCACAACGTATGACCAAATGTAGATAGGGAAAAACGAGAAAGTAAACTGTATTAAGAAAATAAACTATAAATATTAATAATATCACGGTGAGACTTGACTCAACATTATCCAGGTTGATCTGTTACCTTAATTTCGTCGATACACTGATTGGCTGTCTCTGCCATGCTGGCAGTACCTCCTACAATATGATTGGCTAAACTAAATCCACGGTCAGATCCTTGCCACGTTTCTAGTACCCATTACGGATGGAGTTCACCCTTCAAACCACAGTGTATTATCCACCTCGATAGTCCGCAAAAACTCTCAAAAAATGGATTTAATATTATTCTAAGAAACTTGAAAATCTAAAGCTTGTAATATAATAATAAATCAGTCACTTCTGACTAAAGGTCTGAGCCAGCCGTCAGTTTTCACAGCAGGCGCTTCTCGTTGCATGAAAGAAGCCAAAAAGCTCAGAACTCTCCCATTGGCTAGCAGTTGTCGTACGTTGTCTATACTCACTGACTCTCTCTATCTCTAACATTGTCTTTCAGAAGCTTACTCGCCATATCTATGCAAGATCTTTAAGCAAATGGAAAGCCCGGTCTCCATTGCCAACAGTGAAATTATGATGAGCCAGGATGAGCCATTCTCATTGGCTCATCCCTCTTTCACTGTTTGAGTCCTCTTTTCTATTTCAGTTTTGGTCTACGAGCGAGGGTGAGAGAGATCGAGATCTCTAAGAAGAAAGTTAGAAATTCTCCCGTGGGGAAATTAGTTTCACCTTTGAACCAAAAAATAGGGTTTGAATTGATGAAACGAAGAGAGACCAGTGCACCATGACCTGACCAAAGATTCTTTTAACCAAGTCTGATCCACAATTCCACATACCCCAGCATAACCTGCCCATTTCCTAGATAATATTATAAGGGTAAATAAACGCTATTGCATTCTCTCTCTTGATTGGCTGTGGTGAGTTTTTTCTCAGTCTAAGGGTTATCCATTAGAGCCTTTGGACAAGTTGATTACGCCGTGTCGTTGCTAATGAACCCTAATTAGTCCGGTATGTTTGACTGTGAGAAAATCTAGCACAAGGTGCAACTGAGATTTGGGATTCTTAGGGAAAAACCCTAACTTGGGTTGGTGTAACTGTGACCCGATTTGGGTGTGATTGATTGGAAAGAGCTCGATTTCAACAAGTTGCAAGAGAACCCCTTTCGGTTTGAAACCCTAAGTTGCTCTTAAACCATAAAATCAAGGAACTTGATGATTTTTTGGAATTGTACCTCGATTTCTTGTTGTCAACTGACATGCCATTGAGGAAGTGTCAAGGAGATGGAGGGGACTGAGCTCATGAGAACGTGACAGCTTTTCTTGTAGCTATTCTTGGACTCATAGAAGACACGAGAGAGTGAGAAAGAGAGAGTAATAGGAAGGTAAAGAGAAGGAAACAAAAGTTAAACAACAATGGAGGACGTAGGGAGCTGATCTCACATACCTGCAAACATTCCTAAATTTGACTTGGTTCTACTTACAATCTTAATGCTTCTATGTCTATCTATTACACCAGATCTACGTATCTAGCTACCTAATCAAGATCTAAAACACGATCATAAAAAGAAAAATAAATAAATAAATAAATAAGGAAGAAAACCCATAAAGTTCAAAGATGGAAAGCATCAAAACAGAAGAATGAAAGAAAACTTAAATCTTAACTGCAGTACCATTTTAATGATTGCGTTCTGAGGGCTTAAATTCACCCAAAGATCAATTGCAGAACGAATATTTTCAACCAGAAAGCAGTAATAGTTTAAAATACTAAAAGAATGACCATTAAAAAGATGGCCTAAGAATGTAAAGAAGTTGGTCCGTAAGTTAAGATGAACATGAACAAAGAAATAAAGCTAAAAATCTTGAAAAAGCAAGCAATACCTGTTGTTAGCATACTCGTAAAGGCGGCCGCGGCTAGAGAAGACGACGAGGGCAACTTCGGCATCGCAGAGAACAGACAATTCATAGGCCTTTTTGAGCAAGCCGTTGCGCCTCTTGCAGAAGGTGACTTGACGATTAGTCGTGTTTTCGATCCGCTTGATTTCTATCTTTCCCCTTCCCATTTTCCTCTGGGGAGAGTCGACTGACATCAATTGATTTGGGTACGCCATGGTATCTAGCTAGCTGAATCGAGCAGAAACAAATCAACATCAGATCGTCTTGAAGAAATTTAACTATCATAAAGGAACGATTTCTTTCCGTTGTACTAACTACAATTATCGAAGGAAAAGATATGGAAAGAAAAGAACTTGGAATCTCAGAAATATAGCTTCCCTAACTTCAACATCTTGTGTGCTTCAAATTTACATTTATTTTCTCTTTGGGTCTTTCCATCAAATAAAAGTATGTTATAAGCTTCTCTAACTGGGTTTGCCGAGGAGTAAAGGCTCATATTTAACCCAGAAGAGGTGAAGCTAGCTAGCACTTGGAAATGGATTTGAGAGAACATGTTACAGTATTTTGCTGACTAACCTGGTGAGGAAACAAAGGAGGCGGCGAGGATGGAAATTAAAGACAGAAGAAGTGGTTTCTGAATTTGTTTTTCTCTCTTCTTTTACCTCAAATCTAGATAGGAAGAAATGCAGAAAATTGAAGCAAGGTGGTCTGAAAGATGGGTACGTATTTATAAAGTAAAAAGACTTATCATCTATTATAACTATATTACAAAAATCTCCAATTTATTCTATTATTTTATTCCTTTCTATTTTCGCAAAAAATACTCATTCTCTGTAATTTTATGTCTCTCTCTCCCGTCTAATATCACCCATCATTGACATGAAAACACGCAACCAAAAAAAAGGGAGGGAGAGAGAGAGTGGAGACTGACTTCTTAGGGGATTCCTCATGGCCGGTGATTGAGACGTTTGGCTATAATACCTTCCAATGGTTTACTCTTTCTTTATCACTCAGGTTATATTTTAAATTTTTTATTTTTTTATCATTTTTTTAAGTATTGTTTTAACATCCTTAATTATTAAAAAAAAAATTAAAAAATATATATAATTTTATTAATAGTCACTTCTTTAACTATTAAATAAAATTAAAAATTAAAAAAAATCAAATATAAAAAGAGAAGTAAATTAGTAGTAAATGGGGAGTAATCTTATCATTTTCTTATTAAAAATGAGTAGTTTCCTTACTTATTCCCGTATTTTTTTATTTTTTAAAATTATTTTTAGTTTTATTCTTTTTAAACTAATTGAATTATTCTATTCATCATTCATATACCACACATTTGATAAGAGGAAAAAAAAATATGTTGTATGGTGTGTAGAGATGATTAGGGCTATAAGTCGGTCGGTCTGGACCGGAAAAACCAACCGGACCAGACCGACCTCCAGACTGGTCTGTTTTGGTCCCATAAATTATGGACCGAGAAAATTCTGTTAGGTCCCGGGGTCTATAAATCTTGGACCGGATCAGACCGAACTCCTCTATATATTTTTAAAATATTCTTAATAATTTAATATGTTATTTTTATATAGTAATTATATAAGTTAATGATGTAATTTACATCTAATTTATTATCATTGACCATATAAAATATTTTTTTAATGAGTTAGTAATTACATACTACACATTAATAATTCACTTAATTTTAATTTAGTAATTTGAATAATTTTTTATTAATTTATTTGAAAAAAATAAAAAATAATTAGGTTGGATTGACCGAGCCGGACCGGACTGATAGCTACCGGTCCGGTCCGGTCGCTATGTATATTCGGTCCGGTCCGGGAAAAATGATGGACCGAAAATTTCGACCCATCACCCTTCCAAACCGGACCGGGCCGATTTACACCCTTTGGGATATTGAATAGAATTTTTCTAAAAGTGAGAAATGTATCATTATCACACCACACATCAACTTATAATCATTTACACGTATATATTCACGTGTAAATACGTATGTTTACACGTAAATATATATATTTATATGCTTGCTTAAATAGAATGACAAAAATGATAAATCAGATATTGGTGTGTGGTATAGGGGATAAGTAGAATTTTACATTAAAAAGAGATCATTATTTTTTTAATAAGCATTATAATCTATGTTTTGATTTGTGAGAGACGTCGATTTATAAAATAAATAAACTAAAGTTTATAGCGTCTCGAACACTACTAGAAAGAAAAATAGAAAGAAACTAATTATTGGTCTTATTTGCTGTTTGACTGACTCCGCTCCAACTCCAACTCCAACTCTGACTTCAATAAAAATATGTATTATATATATATTGATAATACATTGATATAAAAAGTCTAGAATTTATATTGTTAAATTCAAGAATATTAATAGACTACTAATCAATGTGATAATTATTAGAATAATATTAATAGACTAATAATCAATTAAATGTACACACTACACATCATAGTATCATCACTATCATACATATTACATATATTAGGGTAATATATTGTAAGAGTATTAATTTATTGTCTAGATTCTGATACAATATTGGGCTTGTATTTGAGCCGTTGGTTGTGTTTCCTATTTGTAATTTATTCAACAGTGTATGATTAATTGGATGATGGACATTGCCATTGGACCATGATAGCTCATGGTTACTCTTACTTGTTAGTTATTATTTGGGGCCTTGAGTGTTAGCTTAGGCCTTGGCTAGATAGTTGAACAACCATTTTATTGCTTAGTTGATTTGGGAGTATAAGACTCTAATAAGAAGTTAGGAATGATAGTATATCAAGAATAGCCTAAGTTATGAATGATAGTGTACCGATAATAGTCTAAATGGCTTATTGTATATTTTTAATTTCTTTAAATATTTATTTCTCAAGTTTACATAGCATATGAAATATTTGTAGTTATATTTCTGGTTTTTTCATATCTAAACCTGTTTCTTTTCTTTTCTTTTTTGTAATGTTTTTAGTAAACTTAAAACTTGAAAGCCCATAAAAAATTATCTATTATATGTAAAGTCTTATTTAAAATTAGGCTAAATATAATGCAAAAAAAAAAAAAGAAAGATAAAATCCAACTTCGCTCCGACTTCAATCCGATATATCAAAGTCGGAGTTAGATCTGACTCAGTCGGTGCTACCGAAGAGGAGGGAAGAATAAGAGTTTGTAGAAGAAAATGTTAGGTGCCCAATTAATCGAACATGTGACGGCCGGATAACTTGTGGTAATTCAAGAAACCATGAACCTCAGCCTTTGTATGAAAATTCAAGCAGTAAGTTGGGTGCTTGCTGGGTCTTGCGTGATGAAATTACAAATGTTGATGGTAGCACCCAGTGCTTTGATGTTTCACCGATGAATGGCAGACTACATAATGTCAACAAGCGGGTGCGGGTTCAGCCCCAAACTGGCCAAACAAATTACCTCCCCATGGGTAGTAGAGGCGAGTTGCGCTAGAGGCTTCTCGAACCCTCCCGCAGAGGAGAGCAAGGTCGGCCTTTCAGCCGATCAAATACTTACCTAGGCTTCCATCGCAATAAAGAATGAACCGACCCCATGCCCTCCCAAAGAAATTACCTCCTCATGGTTAAAGGGGCAGGTTGGCCTAAGGCATCCTGACCTCTCCCCGATGGAGTGAGGATTGGGTCCTTCAATCGCCCAAATACTGCACCAAGGAATGCAAACGTCAACAACCTAGTAAAAGCGACAAGCAAATCGTGTCATAGACTAGAGGGCCCAGGTTTGCGAAGTCTAATTTAAGCTAAGGACAAAGTTATGCTAGCCTGCTTATTTTTTAGCCAAGAATGATATACGCAATGTCAAAGGACGGGAGCAGATTTAGTCTCAAACTGCCCAAACAACCTACCTCATGCGGGGATAAAAGGAATGGGTTAAGCCAGATGCCACCTTGTCTCTCCCGCAACGGAGAGCGGGTACGGCCTCCCGGTCACCCGAATACTTACCCCGGCTCCCATTGCAGCAAAGAGCAACCCGTATTATTTATATTCAACTCCACAACCATGGTGCTACTCGGAGGGGCATAGAGAGTGTTAGCAAAACACTTCCTGGCCTCTCCCCCCGAGAAGGCAACCGGCCTCTCCCTGACGCGGCTTAACTCTTAGGGGGGATTTACATCCTCTCAAAGCCAACGACAGCGAACAAAGGCCAACATACACTAATGACATTTCTCTCTTTTTTAAGTTACATATTAAAATAAAGCACGGCAACGCAAAATGGAAAATATCCAAATGAATAGGCGGGGTAAAACACATTCGAGAGACAGACGGCAAGAAGGAGGAAATTGGCTTAAAGAAATAGTGGAGAGGCATCGGCCTCGTTAAACAATATCGCTAAAGGCACCAAGAGGGCAACTGACTAACAATGGCGAACGAGGACAGTATGAGCCGAGAGTCGTTGGCCAACGGAGTTGTCAGGAATAGGTCAGGCGCAGGCGAGGTGGACCGTAAAGCACTAGATGACGATAATCACCCCCTAATGCAAAACCCATAATTTCCTACGAAAAAACACCTCAGGTCGACCATAAAAGAAACAAGGGAAGAAGAATAAGGAAACATCGGAGAAGAATACACAAAAACAAGCAGCCTGACACAACAAAGTCTAAGGCGGTTTCATTAATGATCAAGAGTTACACACGAGCCGCATGACGACGGTGCATGTGTATATACATTTACAAAAAGAAAGAGAAAGAAGAGCAAAATGAAATAACGGCAATGGCGCAAAGGAGCTAGGGCGTAGGAACATCAGGCACCATGCTCAGAGACCTCGGCATTGGGAGAGTCGACCTCAGGGACATTAGGCTCGGGGTCGCCGTGTTCGGGAACAGCAGGCTAGATGTGGCCTGGAAGGCAGGACCCATAAAAGCGTCAGGGATCACGTCCATCCCTAGCTTGTAGCCAAACTCAAAGGCTTCTTTGTCAATGGCAACCTGGGAAAGGTCAAGATCCCCCAAATATTTCTCAAAGGCCCGTGGAAATGGCTACGAACTCTCCAGAATGTGGTCCCGCAACAACCTAAGGCCCTCAGCACATCCATGTGCCCACGCGGTATCGCGAACACCCACGGCCAACTTCAGTTGGTTGTCCAGGTGGGAGGCGATGTCCTGCACTTGGGAAAAGTCACTCCGAAGATCTTCAACAAGTTGCTCCAAGTCCCCCTTCCATTGGGCTTCTTCCTTCGCCTCCTCCTTTAGCTCATTTCGACGGTGACTAAGTTTCTCAGTTTTCTTGCTACCCTCCTCAGCTCTTGCTCCAGCCGTATCGTAGAGCAATTCAGGTCGTTGCGTGAACGGTCTCTTGGTCGTCCACAATGAAGGCCATCATACGATAGAAACTCTGACAACAAGGGAAGCCAACAAGGAACGGTCAAGAATATGAATCTAGAAAATAGAAAAAAAAATTAAAAGGAAAAAGACGGGAAAAGAAGTTGCAAAACCTCGTAGAACAAGCCCAATAAGCACTTGACGACCTAGTTGATGACATCCGCTCGACACTCCCCCATTTCCAGCTGGGCCACAGGGGGGATGATCTCCACCGAACCCTTTACATCAGGCGCTTGTGTGGTAGCCTCGGTTCGACGGGCTCCGTCAGCAGCCTCCCCAATCACGAGGATTAGAGGCTGACCCTCAACGCTTACTACGTGAGTCAGGATCTTCAACAATTGTTCCAGCCTGAACAAGCGGATCTTCGCACAGATCTGCCGAACCCTCGCCGACTACAACATCCAAATGGAGTCCACATTCCGCTTGGTGCTCTACCTCCGTGACACAGTTACTAGAAGCAATGGTAACCGCCCTTTTAATAATGGAGTCCAAGCTTCCAAGAGATTCGGGCTCCTCACCACCCGCCACAAGAGTTGGATCATCCTGTCCCATGGCAGTGGGAGAAGTCGCTGTGGAAGGCATTGCCACGACCTTAGAGCCAGGGCTCCCCGAGCAAGCCTCAACCTCATCTTCAAAAGAGCAGCTGCCGGCAGCAGAACGAGCAAAAGAAGAGGAGAAGACTATCGTATCTACACCTGAGGCACCTGAGGGACGCTGCCCCATGGTCAGCCCTTCGGGGCACCCTGACCGCCGAAGTTTCCCGAAGCAAGGCGGCAAGGTCACCAGCTTCCGGGGGCACGCCACGGACACCAGTTGTTGCGGGCAGCACAATCGAGGGGTCTCTCGCTGACAGTTCCTAGGATTCCAAAGGAGAAGATTCCACCAACACCTCCACGTCAATAGCATGACTAGACATTTGCACTTGTGCCGCCAAGACGATGGGACGATGGGCCTCAAGCATAGCCAACGGTCACTCTTTAGGAATCGAGACTCCAGAAAAGGCCTGCTTTCGACCCTAACCCCCTCCAAGCGAGGTTTTTTTCCATTTGCCCTCGGGAGGAGGATTTGAGGGACGCTTTCGAGCGAGGGTAACCCAAGGCCGGGCAAGAGTCACCATGTCGTCAAGAAGAACATGACCGAGGGGTAGCAAAGAGACCCTTATGCTCTCATCTGAAAGAATGGCTTCAGAGAAGACACTGTTGAGATTTTCCTTCACCCACTCCCTTACTATGGCGATACGACTCGACTCGACTTGACAGGGTTAGCCGTCGGGTGCACCGTCTTATATTTATGAACCCTCCCCCAATCAGTTCGAACTGGGAACTCGCGGCGATTCACCTAACCAATTGGGAATCCCATCCGTAGTCGGACACAAAAAGAACCTCGGAGACCAGTCATTCACCTTGCGGCAATTCACCTGACCAATGAGGGCATGTGTCGCCTTGAAATTGCAAATGTTCCCCTTAAACCGCAAGACATTGTGGGTAAGGAGGAACTCACGGCGGATGAGGTCAACCTGCTCCGGGTCCGACTTCAGCAAAACTCGCCGCCAGATGATGCTACAGTAAATCAAAAGCCTCTAAGCATTTGGGTGAAACTGGGACGGGGCCAGACAGACGATCCAGCAAATCACGAACGGGGCGAGGAAAAGGCAGCCTCAAGCCACATGTAAACATGGTGGAAAAAAGAGCAACTCTGGGAAGTTAGAAGAAAAGAAGGGCGAGAAGATTATGGTATGGAGAAAGAAGACAAGACAGTGGCCCAATTGTGCTTATAATGGAAGAAGGCTTCTCATACCCCTGTGGCAGAAGGAAAGGGTACGAGACGCTTCGAATCCCGAAAAATATGCACCACAAAGCAACTTGAAGGCAAAGAGCTGCCTGACACCCTCAATACTGACACAACTGAAAGGACACCATAGAAAACAAGCATAATTATCGAAAGACGTGCAAACAAAGACAGAAAGGGAAACATTACTCAAATTTCCAAGCGACAATGAACCACCTCAAACTTTGGAGCCAAACACACATCATTAGGGAGACCCTGTCTTCGACATCAAGACAAGTTTAAGATTAAAAGAAATTCCCACCATACGAGTTCGATGTGAATTGGCAGGGTAACTGTGAATGGTCCCCCCCCCCCCCCTTTAGTGGCCTTGAGATGAACAACTAAGAGAATAAGAAAAGAAGGCCCATCCCAAAACAGGGGGGATGAGACTCCCCTGGACGCAACCCCCATGTGGGAGCATACTGCAGGGGGATGAGACTCGCCATCCTAGAGATCTCTCGAACAGTGTCCAACCCTTGAGTACTTGTCCACGTGAGTGAATAGGAAATAAATGGAACCTTCGATCCTCTGACAAAGTGACATCAACAGACAACTGAGGAAACCAGCGGAGTAAGGCAAATAGAGGAATCACGCCCCATGAATGGCACCATTACCCGAGCTACACGTCACATTAATGACAATATCGTAGAGGCACGCCGCATTAAATGACTCTGACAAAAAGAACAATAAAAAGGACATGGACTCCATGGGGCCAAGCATAATCTGTCCCCCCTAGATTCCCGGTATAAATAGAAATTTCTAGGTACGAGAATTCTCTTTGGCCTCTAGACTTTCACATTATTTACAAACTTTCAAAATATTTTACTGACTTTGCCATCGGAGACTCCCGGTCCCAAGGCTGCCTTCTTCCAGCTGCTTTCTTCTTCTATTTTGCAGGCCCAGTTCTGAAGACCTGAGTTACTGGAACCTGGCCTAAAGACGTACGAAACACGACGCTAATACTTACTATAAAAATATAGTACATATTTTACATTGCGAATGGACAGTTTTAAAATTTTGAAATACGGATTGAATTAAAGTATTGTGAAGGACGTTGCATGCAAGATCATGTGTTTAAATTCCATTCAAAACAGTACTAATTAATTGTATCACTAATTGTGACGAAGGCCAAGGTGACTTCCATGTGACATATCACTTGTTGTATTTGGCACTAAGGCCAAATAACTTTTCTTTTTTTATTTTGGAGGAAATGTCACTTTTCTATACCCAACTTGGCGTTACATTTTAAACATGATTTCAAGACAAGTCCTTCTGTTCCAAGGAAATGTGTAGTGCAATATATATATATATATATATATATATATATATATATATATATGAGTAATACTAGATACATGCATAGGTTGTGCAAGTGTCGCACACTCTTTTTGAAAAAGAGTATGATCTATTATTAAAAAATTAATTTTTTCATATGAGTCATATATTTACTCATTTTTTTTAAAAAGTACATGACGCTTGCGTGCTTTATGACTACAAATATCATTACTTTAGATATATATATATATATATATATATATATATATATATATATATATATAAGTGCTACAGCATTTCTCAGTACATGCAAATGCATGCATGGCTAATTTGGTAATCCATGGAATTTATTGCGGTTGTTCGGTTCTAAATTTGAGGGTCCTTAATAAAAAAAAAAATGGATGATTGCTGTGTATTAAATAATATTATATATTATTTAACAGTGTTTTTATTTGACCTTCGATTTTAATTAAATGAAAGGTGTAATAAAATTAGTGTTTGAAGTACTTACTATCATTTGAGGCTATATTATTTTAAATTATCATTACACAATGTGCTGCTGAAATAACTAAATTTGTTAAATAAAAAGTACTTTATGTTACTGCGCATAAGATCATAGCATGTCTTGAGATATATAAACTAGCTTGAAACACCACGAGTATCTCACTCGATTTCTGCAGCCCAACAGCTCCAAACCACCAGCCTTTCTATAGTTTTACCACGAGTACCAACTCGATCTCTGCACTCAAACAGCTTCGAAAATCCTTTTGACCAATAAACACTTCCACACCAATGGACTCAATAGTACTACTCGAACATGAGCACAATATGATGGAGGCCTGTTTATTTAGAGGTAATTGCATGGTCTTCAATGTGTGATTGATCTCTTTTGTGTTTTCTCTCAAGCATACAATGAATACGGCAGCTCTGACCTCTCTCCTTAACCTAGAAGTCGTGTATATTATTGTATATATACTTATAGTTTGAGTAGACCACTTAGAGAGTCCAAAACTTAATGAAAGAGTGAATCTTGGAATTTTCGCTCAAGCAAGTGTGGAGTAAACTTTCGGTTTAGTTTTTCGGTCATGATAATGTAGAGCTCTTTTGACCCCGGCCCATAAAAGATGAAATTTGAAAATCTTTGTGAAACATAAATTTATAGATAATTGAGTTAGCTTTCCAATGTCACTAATATCACCTCAGTTAGAGAAATGATACTTGCAGTCGTGAGTGTGCAAGCGCCGTGCAGTCGCTTTGAAAAAAGTGAATAAATATGGAACTCACATGAAAAGAAATTATTTTTTTAATAGTGGACCCCACTCTTTTTCAAAGCGACTGCACGACGTTTGCGCATTCCACGACTGTACGTATGTAGCATTACTCTTATTTTTACTCTAAAAAAACCTTATAAAATGGTATTATAAATTGAGAAAAAAAAAACACACCCGTCAAAGTCAAGGTGGAAAACTTTTCTCAAGATTAATTATGCCAATTTCCCTATAGATCAGCAATATCTGATTAATCGTTGGCTCTAATTGGGTTTCATATATGCGAACAAAAGAATTACATTAGTTATGGTCACCATTACTCGATTGGAATATTCATTGTGACAACTGAATTATGTGCTCTAGCTTTTGATCATCTACCTACGTACTACCTAGCTTATAATTCAGCAATACATTCTCGAGGAATATATGTAGGAATTCCATGCATTGATCTATGATCTTTCTCTTTAGTTCGATGGTTACTGAAGTTCTTCTCGAAAACCTCACAATGTGCGCACCAGCTAGCTACTGATCATGGCAAGCTTCTGAAATTGGAAGGCTGCGGCAAGTTTTCTATCTTCAAAGGTCAAAACTCTAGAGAGCTTTTTTATATTTTGGGACAAGAAAATCTCGCCCGTATATTCAATGAGGACCACACAATTTATATGGGCAACTACAAGTACCTTATTCCTCTTGCATATATATATATATGATTAACCTGACTTTCTTTTTTCCCAGGTGGATCGGTATGATGTTCATTTTAAAGCAATTATAAGCTGATATGTACATATGAAAAGCAGCAGAAGGCAGATTATATATACTTTTTGTGATGAAAACTATTTTTGACGAAACTAAATAACTTCTCTCATGATCTTTCATGCGAATGAATTTGGAGGCCGTAATCAAGTACTTGAATTAGCTAGGGGCCAACCGGAGGTGATCTCCCTACCTAGGCAAGATCATATAGTACCATCCTACCCGCTGGAAACGGGACAAAAAAGGCCTAGACGATGATCAGAAGTTCTAGTGGTATATAGCATTACTATATATATATATATATATATATATATATATATATATTGATCCCCTAAACGGAATATTTATCCACTTTATTTTTGCCATATCCAGTGTCGATACTGTTTATCAAGCACAAACTTGAGAATTAAACAGACGGGCTCATGCTTTAGCTATATTCTTAGCTGAGTAGACTCAATGCCATATATAAAGACTATATATATATTGATATTGAATGCTGCATGTGAGTTGAGTTCGGCAAACTAGTGATCATGTACTTTAGCCCTTTTGTGAAGATGTACTTGTTTGAAATGACAAGTAATACATGATATGCATGCATGCATGCCTCACATGAATCATTACCTTTACAATAATGCAACTAGAGAAAAGGGGTCACTTCATGAAGTCTAATACGGCCACACTCCTTCATTCTTTGTATGTATCGATCGACTTTAAATTACGTACTCATGATCGATGTTGGCCACTTACCAGATAGATATACTATATATATATATATATATATATATATATATATATATAGTAATGTTATATATCACACTCTCATCTCACTATGTAAGATGTGACACATTCATCACCAATAAATGATAAAAAATTATCCAATAAAGAATTATCCAATAGTGATAAATATGTCACAAATTACATAGTGAAATGAAAGTAAGATGGCCTGTAGCATGGTGTATAAAACTTTTCATATATATATATATATATACATGAAGCTTATGCTTTTAATTTTAGATTATTTTGTACATTATATAGGCCAGTTTGTACTCTTGTTTGCTAGTGGGAGAAATACCTTTTAGAACCTTTTTCAAACAAAAACACAAAAAATAATTCAACTTTTTCAAGTTTAAAAAATAAAGTAATATTAAAAAAGTATATTCAAATAATATTTTAACTTTATAATATTTTTTATTCAACTTTTTCTCATTTTTTTCTTAAAATTAAATAAAATATCTTAACTCAAACTATTTTACTACAAATTTCACTTTTATTCATAGAGTTTTCACTTTTCATCACATCTCATTCTCCAAACGGGGCCTATTAAGTCCTCTAGCTAACTAATGGTCTTTTCCTCTTATTGGACAGTAAAAACAAGTCCATTTAACACTTTGATCCCTTCAAATTAATCATTAAAGGTATATTAATTTGCATGTACGGTTGTAAAGTAGTTGATGCATGCATATACAGCATATAATATTACGTACGATCGATTAGGGCTAGACAAATTGATTTATAATTAAACAGCTAGCTAGCTTGCTAGTAATTAATTCTTTGTGATTTCACCTAGCAGCTTCCATCTTGGCTAGATTCAAGATCTTAGAGCATTGGCAGCCTTTGCCAATTCTAAAATTTGGCTAGAATCTTAACTTTTAGTTATAGTATCAACTTTTGACTAGGTGAGTTTGCATTGGACTAGTTATTTTAAAGTCAAAATAATAATATAATATTATATATTTTAATATTATTTGACATTTTTTTTTATATTTTGCAAATATACTTCATATATTTTAATAATATTTGAAAAAAAAAGTTTTTAGAGGTAATTCAAAGAAGTAGATCATCAACTTAATTAGCATGTTCAATAACCTGTGAAAAAAGAGCACTTCATGTTTTTTTTTTCTTTGAAAAAAAAAACTGCATTCTTTTAGTCCAAATTCACTTCATGTTTAATGTTCACACTCTGAATTCATATAAAGGAATTCACAAGATTCCAACACATTCAAGTCCAAATTCACAAGATTCCAAATTCAAGTCCAAATTCACAAGACACCACACAATCACTACAACAGAAAGGGTCTTTTGGGACGAAAATTTTTGTCCCAAAAGACCCCAATTTCGTCCCGAAAAAATTTTTGGGACGCAATTTTTTCGTCCCAAAGTCGTTCCAATATCACTGTGCCAAAAGGTATTTTGGGACGAAAATCACCATTTCGTCCCAAAAAATTTCTTTTGGGACGAAATTGAAGGAAACCGTTCGAACACGTTCGAACGAAAACTTTTTTTTTGTCACGGTTTAAATTCGTCCCAGAAAATAGTTCGAACGGAAAAAATTTTAAGTTCGAACAGTAGTGACGTGCTTGAACGATTTTGAAATATGTTCGAACAAACATGAATTCGTTCGAACGTTATGAATTGTCTTTGTGTTCGAACGTTAAATGGTCAGGTCGAACGGTATATAAGTTCGAACGGTATAGGCTATGTTCGAACACGACTGTAATTATTTACGTTCGAACGTTGTGTGATCGTTCGAACTCTACGAACATAAATTTCGTTCGAACATTATGTTTACGTTCGAACGCTATTTCATTACATAGAGTTCGAATGTTTTATGTTCGTTCGAACGAAATCTCTTTAATTTAAATCAATAATAGAAAACCAAATAGACATTCACACTGTTTAACACTCACAAAAGTGTTATAATAAGAGCAAACTAAATAAATAACAGTCGAGACGAGCATTGTTCGTACATAAATAGATAATCCCAAAATCTATCAGTTGCTTGGAGGCCTGTACTGTTGCATAAGCTGCTGCATTTGAAGTTGCATCTGTCTTCTGAACTCTTCTTGTTGTTCTTCATGTTGTTTGAGGCGCATCTCCATATCTACTTGTTTTGTCAATTGAGCCTCTAACTCATGCTGTCTTGCAGTCAATTCTTCGATTCTGGAATTCGCATTCTCTAGCGCTATAGAAGTCATAGATGCATTCCCAGAAGAAGAGGAAGAGGGACCAGGCTTTACACAACGACCCAAACCCCTCAAATATCCTGAACGTTGACCCAGGACTTGTGTAAAAATCTCAATATCACTTGTTGAGGAATTTTGATCTGACGCAGATTCAGCACGTAGGGCAACCATTTTATCCTAGCCATATATAAGATAAAGAATTAATATCGTCATAAATATTCTAATATATTTAATTAAAACAGGTTATAAAACTTACATAATTTTCACGGGCATCAGGATGAGTCCACTCTCCATTACGATCAGTGTGCGATGCAGCATATAATTTTGTCAAATCATAATTAGTATCTGAATCTTGCTACAATAAATGTATTAAGATATAAAGTCATTATGATTCATCCAAATAATTAACTATATCCAATACAAAAAATAGCATGCAATACCAATTTCTTAGAAAGGCGATGGAAAGATCTTGAGCCTGCATGATGATTAATCTTCAATTTTGATCTATTTGTTTTGTTTATAGAACTTCGCTCCTGCAAAGAAATTGAAAATATTATGAAGCGAAATGACAGATAGGACAAGTAAAATAATTAAATTTCATTATACCTGATATGATGGATCCTCAAACATGTCACAAAGTTTTTCCCACTCAGAAGGTCGGACATCTTGGAAAGGATGTTGGCGTGCATCTTCCTTCTTCTCAAACTTATTATAATGCTCATGACACATCGCCTTATATTTGCGGAATGCATTACCCATAAGCTCTTCCACAGTCTTACGCTCCCCTCTCCGACCAAAATTTAATTCGAAATCATCCTTAAAAAAATAGTCACAAACACATTATCATTTATAATATTCTAAATTCAAGTAAAATATAGAAATTTATTCTACTAAATCAATGTTTTAGTAGTTACCAAACAACGCTTCTTGATAAGCTCTTTAACATCTTGGGGGACTTTCTTCAATGAAGTCGTTGCCAAAGGTGCGTAAGTTCGTGTAAGACCACCCACATGAGATGCAAGCCAAGCTGCTGGTTGTCCTTCACCCCCAGTATGTTCGTCAGGAATGTTAACCTTGATCTTACCCACCTTCCGATATTTTTCCAACGTCACCCCTCTAGTGGTGCCTCGACCTTGACGAGATTGTACTGTAGATTCTATAAAATATAACATTGTAATCAATTTCATTTATATCTCTATTATAGGACCTTAATTAATAACTTTTATGAGTATTAGATTTTTACCTTGTTCTGTAGAATCAATCTCTAATGGTGAGTCTGAAGGAGATCTAGGAACAGGTGGAGATGGGTTGCGAACTTCCTTCCTCTTTGGCGGCATAATTTCAAACTACTGATACATTCAATAAGTAAAATATTTGTCATCAAGTGTAATGTTAACACATAATTGGTCAATCAGAATCTGTATCAGTTTCATTTGACAATTCGCTCTCATCATCTGTAGATACTTCAAATGATTCAACATTTTCCTCAACTGTTGCATCAACAATTTCAGCCTCAATATCTTCTCTATTTAATGGAATCATCTCATACTGGCTCAAATCCACAAACAAATTTAAGGCGGGTTGACTCTCTTGGTATGCTTCTTGAGTAGAAAAGTCATCTTCTTCTTCATCTTGTCCTTCCGCCTGAGGGATAACATCATATATATTTCTTGGAGAATATTTTTGAACTACTCGCCATTGATTTCCTAACTTCGGGTCATCTAAGTAGAATACTTGAGATGCTTGAGAAGCCAAAATAAAAGGATCATCTTCATACCATTTTTTTGATGTATTAACACTCAAAAAATATTCATCATCACGGACTCCAGTACGAGGATTGCTTAAATCCCACCAATCACACTTAAACAGATACACCGCAAGCTCTCCCAAATATTTCATTCCAATTATATCGACAATAACCCCATAGAAATCAATATTTTCTTCATCATGACTTCCTTCGACTACGACACCACTATTTTGGGTTTTCCTATAACAATCTCGATCCAGTGTGTGATACCTACTTCCTCGAGAAATACATGCAGAATATCGAGCAGCGCGTCTCGATGGGCCACGCGCCAATGCATAGAGTTCATCAGATATATCATTGGATTATTCACTTGCATTTGTACAACCTACATATTGAGTAAAGCATATACTATATCAAAGTTGAAATTAATATTTTTTTCATTTGTTATTGAGTAACGCATATGTAATTTCATTACCTGTTCTTCAAACCATCTCGGGAACTCCTCTTCATGTTTCTGATTTATATCATTTACTCCTAGTTCCTTGAGCACGTTAATATGATCACTGAAATTGATGATTACCACAAATATTTTATATTTTGTATTTTTTTAAAAGTAATGAGGCAATTTAAATTAAGATTAAGTTATAACTTACTTCAAGTAGTTCTCTATCTCAGGGCAATTGTTCAGCACGTACCACTGAGCTTTCTCGAACTCTCTTCCACACAAGTTATAACCACGCACTGCACCAATTGGACGAACTTGTTGGGAAAATACAGAAAATATATTCCGTTGTCTTCCTCGGTCAACGTCAAAGTTTCTTTCTGGCCGATCAAACCGAGTGTCAACTCCGTGGAAATATTTGGAACAGAAGGTATGCCACTCATCGTCAATATATGCTTCTGCAATTGATCCTTCTGGACGGGCCTTGTTACCCACTGTACGTTTCAACTTTCCAAGAAATCGTTCAATGGGATACATCCATCTATATTGAACTGGTCCTGCAAGCCGAGCCTCACGTGGCAAATGAACGGCTAGGTGAACCATGACATCGAAGAATGACGGTGGATAAATACTTTCTAGCTTACACAATATTATGACAATTTCTCGTTCCATTCGATCCAAAGCTTCTACATTCAACGTCCTAGCACATAAGTCTTTAAAAAATGCACCCAACTCAATCAAAGCCACGCGCACATCTCTGGTCAAGTACCCACGGATACCAATAGGCAAGATACGCTGTAAGAAAACATGACAATCATGACTTTTTAATCCAGTTATTTTCCAATCATTTGTTCTCACACACCTTGTTAGATTCGAGGCATAACCGTCCGGTAATTTGATCTTCATTAGCCACTCACAAAATGTAACCCTTTCATTCCTCGACAATGTATACCACCCAATCGGCATGTAGACAGACGAACCATTTTCTTGCAACTGCATTTCCCGTCTCATTCCCAACCGCTTCAAATCCTTCCTTGAGTTTATTGTATCATTTGTTTTTCCTTCAATTGACATCAATGTTCCCAATACGGATTCGCAAATATTTTTTTCAATATGCATAACATCAAGGCTATGTCGCAATTTTAACTTCGACCAGTACGGGAGTTCGAAAAATATACTCTTCTTTGTCCAATTTAATTCATTCGTAGCTCGTTTTCTCTTTCGTTATTTTTTACCAAATTCATTACAACCAACATCTATAAATTGTGCAAGTACATCTTCGCCAGACAAATATGGTGGAGGTTGGCCCCATTCAACAGTTCCATCAAACATTCTAGAATTTCCACGCCATCTATGGTCACTAGGTAAAAATCGACGATGACCCATGAAACATAATTTCCTCCCGTACGTAAGCCATTCAGATTTGGTATATTTGTTACAAGTTGGACATGACATTTTCCCCTTAGTACTCCAACCTGACAAATTCCCATAAGCTGGAAAATCATTTATTGTCCACAACACTGCAGCATGCATCTTGAACGACTTGCCTGTTGACGAATCAAATGTGACAACCCCATTCTCCCACAAATCTTTCAATTCTGCAATCAATGGCTGTAAGTGTATGTCTATATCATTTCCCGGTGACCTCGGACCTGGGATGAGCAAACTCATCATGAAATATGGATCTTTCATACACTTCCACGGTGGTAGATTATACGGCATAAGTACAACTGGCCAAGTACTATGACTAGTACTCATGTTCCCAAAAGGATTAAATCCATCTGTTGCCAACCCAAGTCTTACGTTACGCGGTTCTTCAGCAAACCATGGGTGTTCCTGATCAAATTCCTTCCACACCTGGGAGTCAGCAGGATGTGACAAAATATTATCGTTCCTTACTCTGTTTGATGAGTGCCATGTCATATCTACAGCCGTTGCGCGTGACATAAATAATCGTTGTAATCTAGGTATCAATGGAAAGTGGCGTACGACCTTTTGTGGAACATTTGCCTTGTCCGATGTCCATCTTGACTCGTGGCATATAGGACACTCGTTCAACTGCTCATTCTCTACCCAAAATAATATGCAGTCATTCTTACATGCATGTATTACGTTGTAATCAAATCCGAGTCCTCGTTTCAACTTTTTTGCTTCATAGAAGTTACGAGGTAAAGTATTGTCCTTCGGCAGTGCCTCTTTAAACAGCTCAAGTAACATATTGACTGCCTTAATAGATAATCGACACATTGATTTTATGTGAAGCAATCTTACGGTAAACGACAACTTACTATGTCTTCTGCATCCTAGATATAGCTCACGCTGTGAATCATTCCACAAGCGTGCAAAAGTGTTATGGCCCCCATCATTTGAGCTTGATGTGTCCGTGTCACCTTCATCCATAAACATTCCCGCACCGATGTCACCTAACATTTCCTCCATATCCTCATCATAATCATCTCCAACAATCTCTGGTTATACATCTTCATCGATCTCTTCTTCCACATGCATAGCCTCAAATGAAGTTGGATATGGTTCGCCGTGTAAGACCCAATCAGTATAACCCTTATCAATACCTTTGACAAACAGATGCTCTCTCACCAAGTCTATCTTATGAGAACGCAAATTCCTGCATTCTCTGCATGGGCATCTGATACGCCCATCACTATCACATGTACCCAATGCAAACTCCAAGAACTTCTTAACACCTTCAGCATATACATTGTAATTCTGACCCAATCGATCGCTAACTCTCATCCAACTCTTATCCATGCCGACTATATTCATTACAAACAATATTATAATGCATCAGCAAACAACTATGTATCATGTACCAATTAATGAGTATGCCACCTTTCACCGGGTAGTTGGTCCTATCCCGTTCGGGATTGTAAGATCATAGTCGCCAACCTATGATCTATTATCTGTCACGTACAACAAAATTTCGGCAGCATCTCCCCATAGTTCTCCAAATATGCTCGTTTGGTTGTGTGCACTGACGATTAACACGTCGTTGCACCATCACCGAAACTGCATATCCAAAGAACAATGGATGAATCTACCAAAATCATAATGTTGGACGACAACAGATATAGTTCTATAGTTTGCGAGAATGATCTTACAATCCCAAACTGTCCACTCTGGACAATTCAAGATTTATCAATCAAGCATTTATCTGGATTGATAACTCTCGAACGGGTCTAAGGTTTATTTTGATGAACAAACAATACAAAATATGCTAATATATGTCAAACAATAACAACATATTATTTATAGAACAATATTAGATTTATTCCAGATTTTAATTTAAATATTAGTTTTACCTGTTTATAATTAAGTATTTTATAATAAAGATTTAATAGTATTTTAATTTGAATATTAATTTTATTAATTTATAATTAAGTATTTAAATATTATTAAATCTTAACTATTTCTATTTTAATTTAAAGATTTAGTAGTATTTTAATTTGAATATTAATTTTATTTATTTAGAATTAACTATTTAAATGGTAGTTGATCCTAATTATTTGTGATTTAGTAGTACATATAATTTACAAACTATCCCAAACTATTTGTATTCTGTATATGTTATTGATGTAATGTCATTACCCGTTCGAACGAAGATAACCCATGTTCGAACAAAATGAGAACGTTCGAACGGTAATCCTAACCCGTTCGAACGTATTCATTCCAGATTCCAGTCGTCTTCAACAACGCCGAAAACTCCATTAATGACAAACTCTAACAAACACAAACAACAATCTCAAAGCATACAACTTTCTAACATTGCAAAATATTAAGTTCAAACCATACATTTCTATTTTAAAAGGAATACCTAAATTTTTGAAGATGAAAATGGAATACTCCGAGAATAATCCGAGAATAATCACAAACTGTCCTACAAGTAGTAATCCGAGAATAATATAGTGAGATAAAAATATTTTTGAACTTAGGGGCTAATTTGAGAAAGAATACCTCTGATATGCAGCGAGCGACGGCGCAGGAGCAAGGAACGAAATGAATATTGTGAGGTTCTGTCGTGTTTTTGCAGAACATTTCATGTTCGAACGGTTATTTACTAACCGTTCGAACGTGAAAATATTAAGCGGGAGAAAATTCCCTCCTAATTTTCACGTTCGAACGTATAAAAATTACGTTCGAACGGTAATCCAACTGTCTTTAATTGGCGGGATTTTTTCCCGCCATTGCAATAATCCGTTCGAATGTTTTTTATACGTTCAAACGTAACATATGTGTTCGAACGGTTTACGAGTACCATTCGAACATATATCCTTTATGTTTAAATATAACTTTTTTCATCATTAAATGAAAAGTACTATAACATTATATGTATTAGTTATATATACTATCATATATAATGTAATATATACTATCATATATATAGTAATCTATACTAAATATATATTATTAACATCATATGTATTAGTAATATATACTCACATATATATAGCCTCAAATATACAAAGGTCACATAATAAAGTATATAGAAATTTATAAGATAATAGTATATTAGTAAGCTATACTCTATATATATATGCTGTAAATATCATATATAACTTTAGTAGGTAAAGTATAATGGAATATATAATATGACATATGTTAGTTAAGTATAAACTCATACCATATAGTACCATATGCTATCATATGGTACTATATATATATTACAATCTCATATATAACACTTTGATAGTAAAGTATTATGATATATTACTATTATACTATAAAAAAATATATATAAGTTATTATGTTTTCATTTAAAGTATTCTACTATCATAATATATATTATAATATATTATAATATTACATATATATTACAGTATATATAATCTACTATAATAGTATATATATTATAATAATTTATAGGAATATAAATATAGTATACATTTAATACAATTTTTAATACACTTACAAAACTTCAGTTCGAACGTATAATAGTAACGGTCGAACGGTTTTATATTAACGTTCGAACTTTAAATATTAACGTTCGAACGATTATGCACGTATAAGTTATCGCGGGCAGCGATTTCTCTCACGCCGCCGTCCCCACCGTTTGAAAAAGCGAGAAAACGTTTGAACGCACTACATTCACCGCCGTCTGCCGTCGTGATCAGCACATACGTCAATCACTTTTCCTCCCAATCAAAGGTATGTATTTTTAAACCCATTTTACCGTTTATTTTATAATTTTATGGTTTTATTTGTTTTTTTTTTAAATTAGATTTTTTCATCAATAATTACCGTAGAACATCATAAATCTATCGTAGGATGTTTAGAAATGAAGAGTACTTTGTTTTTAGTCGAAGAAACCACGGAATCGATTATTTTTTGAGTGTTTTCATGGCCGCTGAGTTGACTCAGCCATGGACGAGTTAGGTCTGTTTCCCGTTCGAACGGTATTAACCAGTCCGTTCGAACTGTATTAACCAGTCCGTTCGAACGAGTAAACCTGTACGTTCGAACAAGTTTAAAACGTTTGAACGTCATTAATTGTCCGTTCGACCATATATTTAGACGTTCGAACGCTAATTGTTAAATTCAATCCATTTACATTTTATTAGCTTATTAAATTGTAATCATCGTTTAATTGATTATATGTTCTATCAATTAATTTATTAAATTGCTATTAGTATATAATTTTGTAAATCTTTTAGTCGTAATTAGATTTTAATTATCACTAATCTTGAATGTATATTTTATTTTTAAAATTTCAGGATCATAATAATGTCTTATCGGGGCCGTAAACGTGGTAGATCAGGAGAACCTTCCATCCAAACAGTTCGAGAGCGGACAGTTTTACTTGAGCGACAGGTAAAACTGTCTGATTTTGTCGCTCTTATATGGGAGGGTCATTCTCTCCTATCAGTATTCAATGATCGTGGTTGGGCACCAATCTTAGATCAGCGAGAAGAAGGAATGGAGCTCGTTTCCTTCATTGAGATCGTTACTGAGTTCTATAAAGAGCTCGGTGCTGCCAGCCCAGACGATGGAGGGGCATATAGGATCTGTGTCCGAGGAGCTCCTGTTATATTTTCAGCGGACGGACTCGCTGCATATCTGGGTATTCCTAGGCTTCTTGATGCCTATCCAAACCTGCCGCCTAGAGAGTCTGGTCCTTCAGGTGATGCAGCTATGTCTCAGGACGAGGGACCAGATTACACAGATGAGATCGATACACTTGCTGATCACGAGGTCAGAGATTTGATTGTTGGTCCAGATGCTCCAGTGTACGATGGCTCCAAGAGTATCAGGCAGGCAGATTTATCTTCTTTCTTCAAGATTATGAATTTGATCATTGCCAACAATATTGACCCACGGCAGCACAAGACCGAGGTCGGCATGGATCGAGCGAGATTTATGATACGGGTCGCTCGTGGCATCCCGATCGACCTCATTGGTTATATATTTAATAGGATCCGATCAGAGGCACGGTTCATTACGACAGATATACTGCCGTTTGGGATCCTCATCACTCGATTTTTGCTACATGCCGGGGTTGTGTCCGAACCTGCCGAGCGTTCCCGATTTCCGATGGCACCGATCAACAGCACCACCCTATCACGGAGCACGGGACACTCTAGATTTCGTTTTCGTGGGGCTGTTCCTGACAGGGCTGAGATTCAGAGAGATGCGCAGCCGGGAGATACTGGAGTATCGGCTGGTGAGACATCTACACAGGCTGAGGCATCACGCACATATATTCGCGAGGAGATGGCTGACATATTGCGTGCTGAGATCGGCGTACACACATCAGCAGTGATTGATGCTGTGCATACTGCCATGTCTGAGTTGCGTACAGAGATTATGGCTACCGTCTCTGGGTTACGTACAGAGATTAATGAGTTACGTACAGCGATTAATGCCAATAATGCAACTCAGGTTACAGTTAGTACTCGACTGACACAGGTAGAGACACAATTAGCTGCAGTCGAGGATGTGTGTAGAGACCTCGCATCACAGTAGTTTTTATCTTTTATTTATATTTTCTTTTGTTATAATTATGAACAATATATATGGCATTTTGATAATTTACTTTATTTGGTTGATTAATATATATGTAGTTGATAATATTTATTTAACTAAAAATTTTATTTAACGTAAAAGAAATCATTAAAATATTTTAAAATTAATTACATAAAATTAATTAATGAATTTGTATATATGATAGATATTTTTTATATTTTGAGTTTCGTACCGAGATTAATATTATACTTTCGAATGTATAAATGTGGTGCTTGAATATGTTCTAACTAAATATATTCCGTTCGAACGGTTTAGAAACATTCCCGCCAGGATTTGCCACCAAATATTTTCCGTTCGAACACAAAAAATTATCATTCGAACGTTTTTGAACTTTCCCCGCCATAATAAAGTAATTATCCGCCAAATTTTACTGTTCGAACGTATTTTTTTATGTTCGAACGGGAAAAAATTTTTGAGACGATTTAATTCGTCACAGAAAATATTGTTCGAACGGTTATTTTGACGTTCGAACGATTTTCTAAATTCATCGATTTTTTGGGGCGAAATTTAAATTTCGTCCCAAAAAATGACTTTTAGGGACGAAAAAATTTTCGTCCCTAAATAATTTCGTCCCAAAATCTCAAATTTGTTGTAGTGAATCCACAAAGTACTCGGTAAATCATTCAACACATATAAAGGAATAATTAAATCATACATAAAGTAGTTCTCACATGCATAAATCATACCAGGAAACTTAGGAAAATGATTTATTATCTTTACTGTTTTAGGGAAAAATATGTGCAGATTGATTCCACTGGAGTAGGATGTCTCATACTTCTTAGTGTGGGGGCTTGAAGATGAAGAAAAATAGTTATTATATTAAGGCTCATTTACAGAAGTCTCTGCTGCAATTCATGGCTGCAGTTCTTGCTAATAATGGGAAATACCTGTTAGAAACTAGACAAAGGGTCAAATGATGGCAATATGAAAAACATTCCTAAATAACTTATTGATGACAAGTATTGAGAGGGAACTTTTGGAATTCAGTTTGTTCACAAAGACTCAAGTTCCTTGCAAAGATTCTCCAGAAACATGCACAACGATATACCATTTTGAGAAAGGAATTTTATCCGGAAAACTATTGAATCTAAATTTGAAAAATAGCCTGAATCTGAATCCGAAGGAGAAACAGAGGGAATGAGAAAATGAAAACAAAAAGGGAAAAAAAAAATCTCGCCAAACAAAAAAAAAAAAACTTCTTTTAGTCCAAAATCAAGTTCATGATTAATGTTCAAGAATTGAATTCGTACATCTCAACCAAGAACAAAAGAAAGAACATAAAAGTAAAAGAAAAGAGAGACCTAAACTAT
The DNA here is from genome assembly GCA_961763995.1 of Juglans cinerea. Classification (NCBI taxonomy): domain Eukaryota; kingdom Viridiplantae; phylum Streptophyta; class Magnoliopsida; order Fagales; family Juglandaceae; genus Juglans; species Juglans cinerea. The sequence goes on from CAUIVZ010000009.1 coordinate 11,241,708, forward strand.
AAGTTGTCTTTCCCCAATATGGAAATTGAAAGAGAATGATCGTGCAATCTCCAGAGCTAGATGAAAAACTAATGAGCTATCAACAAGCAAGATTCTTTTCCCCTAAATTTTTTCCAGGAACTGCTTTCCAAAAAAAACACAAACACAGACCCCCAATAATATGGTTGTCTCATAAAATTCCATAGCAAATATTTTCTCAGGAAACAAACGAAGCTTGAGGAAACCCAATAGATAAATGTGATACTTTTCGATTATCTGCAACTTAATTTCGTTTTCATGGCATTGATTTGACTCTATCATGAAAAACTCGGGTCAGCCATTTCTAAGTTCCAATAGATCAAGAAAACCCAGAAAGAGAAAAAATCGAAGGATTTATATGGTAATCACATTATTACTCGAAGAAATAACGTTAAACAATTTTGGAAGGAGACAGAGCTTACGCTGAATCTTCATTCTAGACTCACCAAGACAGAAGTACTGATTCTATTATAAGACTCTGAGCAGACTGTATCCTGTTACGACTCACGGACAATGTGAGAGCATTAGCATTGGCAATGGGCTGGAAGAAGACGGCAACGTGGACGATCGACGGAGAGAAGGGTGCTTGCGGGCTGAAGAAGACGAAGGATCAAATGCTGGGAGCTTTCTGGAGAAGAAAGAAAAAACGAGGGAAATGGGCGATTTCGGGTAGTAGAAAGAGAGAAGAACGAGGGAAGAGAGAGAGAGAGAGAGAGAGAGGAAGATCAAATAATAAAATATGTCTTTCTAGTGTGAACAGTGACTCGCCATGTTTGGAGAGGACTCAAGATTTACTGTAGCTCAAGTCTTAGGCTGAGTTAGGATGGTCATATACTCTCAACACTTCTCAGATGACTTTGTACTGATGAAAGTGTTGAACATCCAAATGCCCTTCACACACTTCTGCCTAGAGACTTCTCCCTCCCTCCCTTTCTCTTCGTATGGCGAACAGACTTCTCTCTCCCTCTCTCTCTCTCTCTTCGCACCCTTCTCTCCCTCTCTCTTCGCACCCTTCGCACACATTCTTCTCCAAAAACAGCCTGGGTGGCCGCGTACAGCGGCGCAAGTGGAGAGAAATGGGTTTCACCCATTTCGGTTGGGTTACCGCAAGGGACGTAACGCTGCGCGTAGGGGAGATCGGTGTTGGCTGGGGGAGTCGCCGGTGGTGGCGGTGAGAAGGGGCGGCACACGACGGCGTCGGGCTGAGCTCAAAACCCATTTCGGGCGTGGGGTGAATCGGGCCAGAAGAGAGAGAGAAAGTGAGGAAAGAAAAAAAAATCACTATAATATTTATCACTATTATATATAAATTACAAATAAAATCATTAAAATATTTATCACTATTATATAAAAATAAAATAAAATCACTATAATATTTATAACTATTATAAAACCACTATAATATTTATTACTAAAAATAAAATCACTATAATATTTATGGGACCCACACATTTTTCAACTATATATCCAAAATTCAACAATTCAACATACTTCATATATCCAAACAACTCAAAATACTCTCAATGAAACCTACAAACTCACTCCAATCTCTACTCATAATTATTCATAAACATTCTCAACACTTTTTAGATATTCTCACTACCCAAACGTACCAGCTTTGGACTATTAGCTAGTCCAATCTGGAGACGTTTTCTCACATCTAACTAAATTTTAAATTTGTATTGAAATTTGATTAATCCATTGCCGATGCTCCAATTTCAAGTTCTCATTTTCAGTATATTTCCAACTTGATCACAGTAGTACCCCGCGTTGAAGTTATATATAAATATATATATATATATCGTACGTCAAATGAACTGTTGATGGACGTGGATTGACGTGGCTCAAACAGCTCGAGAAAAACACAAAATAAACCGAGAGATCGAAAACGAAAGGAAGAAGAAGAAGTATCCCCCACCTGACGAGGTGATGGGGCCTCCATGTGGTACGTACGTAGGATCAGGTGCATGGTCCCCATCCCCGTCCTCCCCCCGCCGAACAACTAATTATAATGACGTACGTACAAGCACATGAGGGTCTAGGGTCTAGACTAGTCTAGATAGAGTACTACCCCACACACACTACTTCTCCCATTAACTATTCTTTCATTTTCTTTCCTTTTTTGTTATATGTGGAGTAATATTAATGTCAGGAACTTCAATTTCGCTATTTCACAGAAATATGTAATGCATGCATATGATCAACAATATGTTTCAGAACTTGTCTTGGAATTTGCTTAATCAAAAAGCGTACTACTACTCCTGTTCGAAACCAAACTCAAAAAAAAAAATGCAGATAATTAACGCCTCGTTTGGTTACACACAGTTCAAATAAGATAAGATAAGATGTTTTGTTAAAAGTTGAATAAAATATTATTATAATATAATTTTTTAATAAAATTTTTATTTTAAAATTTGAAAAAATTGAATTATTTATTATATTTTATGTGTGACACTACAAGAAATCTGGCCTTTTTCAGCGCTCAAAATCGTCGCAAATACACTACAAAATCGCTGCATTTGATCATTTTCGACGATTTATAAATCGCTGCAGGTTCGCCGCAATCCTAAAGCCATTTTTTATCAATTTCGGCGATTGGAAAAAATCGTCACAAATAACTACTATTTCCGGCGATTTTAGTCTGCCGGAAATGTTCAAAAAATCGACAGAAATGACCTTCCGGTTGACCTTTAAAATCGCTGAGAACTACTATTTCCGGCGATATGTGTCGTCACAAAAACTTAATAAATCGCCGCAAATAACTTATTATTTTTCTCAGCGATTTAAGACTATCGCCGTTGTAAAGTATCGCCGCATATGAGATGAGATAGTTTTGTGTATCCAAACCGGGCATAAAAGTCATTTTTGTCAACCTCGACCACACCGTGATAAAGAAATTAAATAGTTGGATAAGTAAATATATAACGAGTAATTATATACGCACAATCATTTTTACATTTCTTTATATAATCATATTTTATATTAAAGATATTTCTATAAAATTTTATTATTTTTATAAATTATTTTATAAAAATATTGTTCCTTATTTAAAACAGAATTGTGAAAATGATTGTACGCGTATGATCATTTTCCATAATATAATGGCCATATTATATTGGCACTGAGTTAGCTCCGTTTTTGTTTGGATTGCGAACTTTCAAAGGTTTAATTTTTGTGTTACATAACGTGTAAGCAGTGAGAGAAAGAAAGTTTCAGCACGTACATGATCAGTTAATTTATAGATCGAGAAATCATCGGTTGTGTAATGCCAGAATATTGCCTATATATATATATATATATATATATATATATATATTTGAGCTTAATTAATTTAATCTTGAACTAGACCTTCTATATATCTTTGAACTGTTAATGAGGCTGGCTGGCTGCATGCCCCGATCGACGGCCGACCACATAATAGCTAGCTGATGTCGCATTTTTGGAGCGCATGCAATATATATATCCCAAAATAAAATTTCTACAACTACAAAGAGATCCCACAAAAATAAACCTACAAACTGGCATGACTTCATATGATACGACATTAGATCTATTTTATAATAAAAGTAGTTTTACAATCTAACGTACCACATTAATCTACATTAGTTTGTGAGTTTACTTTTGTGAAGTCTCTTTGTGGCTAAAACATTTCTCATCCTGAAATAGAATCCTCTCATATGCAGGGATATATAATTCAGTTTTGGCTTTGGCTCGTCATCAATTACATCCTTATATAACAAGTTTTGGCCTATACATTAGAATTCTTTAATTAATAGGACATGGCAAATATACATACATATATATATATATATAAATGTATGCATATATAGTACGTATAGATGTAGTTGTTGTTGAGACCCATCGTAGTAAGTAAAACAGTACACTTACAAGCATGCAAATTTTAAACGAGTAGAAAAAAAGACTGGAATTTATAAATTATGTTTATATGTAGCAGAAAGCTTTGGGTCTAATAATTTACTCTTAAGGAAAAAGAAAAAAGAAAAAATAATGTTTTGCATCTAACGAATGGATATGTTACTAACACGTCAAATAGAAGTAGTTCCGACATAGATTAAGAAGATGCCCACCAAATTAGCCATTGAGCTGTGAGATACGTTTTTGGGTTTACTACACGAAGACAAGACATATTATCTTGAAATGGGTTTGAGATGCAAGGAACAAATTAAAGGCGAAAATCAGAATTTTTTTGGCTTGCCCAAAATGGTACTTCAAGCAAAAGAATGCAAAACAAATCTTCTGATAAGATTAGGGACTTGAGAAATTGACCAAATTAGTGTTTGAAATGACATAATGTGCGTTCTCGACCCACAACCCATCCAATACTATGCTCTTGGTAACTACCACAAATCCATGTCTTTGCACAAAACTACATTATTACCTATACATGCATAGTCCTGCTGCAGGGGATAACTTTTGTTGGGGGTTCAGGAAAAGGGAATTTACTATGTGGATGTCTACAGAACAAATGTGATTATAATATGCATATAATATAGTTTAGTCACTAATTTGCCAGCTTCCTCTTAGGAGAGGCTAAGCATATATTCTACATGATTAATTAGCGTAATTATATAGATACATGTCCCGACTAATACATTGGGAGTCGTCGTTAATCCACATTTGCGACGCTAATCTCATGGTCTCATTAATTCACCAATCTACATTTATAAATACAAATCCCTAATATGGATACATACATAATGTAAATGAACAGCTATATTATCGTTGAAGCAATAGATGAATACTCATGTGATTCTCAGCCCATCTATCCAATGGGTGTGAACATCACCTATAAAATGAAATGCTCCGGAATAAAAAACCAATCGTTTTGCCACCAAACTGGAAAAGAGTTTCTGCACAGCTAAAGCTAAGCTAAAGAGAGCACCAGTCTGTTATTCATCGGTTGCTGGCATTAGAACGAGAAGAACGGCTGTGGCTGCTTTCAGAATTCTCTCTCTTCAACATGGCCTCCAGGTTCTGAAAGCATCTCAATGGTCTAGTTACCTGTTACGTGTTAAAGAGAGAAAAAGGAAACCTTTATAGACTTACAATTTACAGTTATAGTGCAGACCTGTGAAATTAAACGAAGAAACACCATTCAAGAGAATACACAACTCCCAAGAGATGTCTAAGATGATTTAAGCCAATCAATAAAAATCACAAAAACTAGTGGTCGACATAAATGGAGGCTCTACAGTCTTGACTGCAAGATATTGAGCAAGTTCTTTGCAACTGCAATTTTATGGCCATTTAAGAAGGATAACACGGAAGAGAGCTTTCAATAATTGTTTTATCAACCAGACCATAAGTGAATAATTGTAAAGAAAACTCTATTTTGTTGATAATGAAACAAGCATGGATTGCTCATTTCTACCATATCTAGATAGAAAGGAATGTTCAGATATATAAACAAAAATATTGGATGGCACAAAACTTAAATGTGCAGATCTTATCAAAAGATCACACAATTACAGAGGTTTTTCTCCTCAGCTGCTGAGTGGATGTGGTTTTAACAATGTGATCTAATCATTTCTTTTATCGAGATTATTAACTTAGCTGGTTAAGGCTGTATACAGGTGGGGTGGGGTTCAACCTTAGCTAGGCCTTGTATACGGTTGCCTAAATGTTTTGAGGAACAAAATAATCTCCTCAATTCATTTTTTTAAAGGCTACTCCAATGGCATCTTAAATTAATTTAATATGCATAATGCAAAGACAATTATTTTGTTTGCATTAAGATCCTCTAGAGTTCTTAGGGGTAAGCAATGATCTATCAGGTGGTTTTCATTAAATCCCAACCATTGAGATCAAATTCATTGGCATGGATTTTTCCGCATCAACATTATAGATTCAAAATTCAAATTAAATGTCCTAAATATTAAAACAACATGTACATAGATTTTAAGGCGATAAGTGTTGATTTGACAAAATCCCTACGATTAAATTTGAAAACAAAGGTCGGGATTCAGCAAAGTCCACCATGTACGTTACCCTAAGAACTCTGATGGATCTTGATCCATTTTGTTCAACCCACAAAACCTATTATTGAACATAAACATTATTGAACATAAAAATCTACCCAGACTATCAATGGTATCAACATGAAGAAGAAGAAGAAGAGATAAACCTTCCAACCCCTTCTATTACCAAGACTGTTATGAATGGACTCCAGCCTTGTTATTATTTGCCGAAATGTTGGTCTTTTAGCTGGATTCTCATTCCAGCACTCCTCAATCAACCTGAAAAATAATCATCAGCTATATTTCTAGGACCTTACTCATGTACGGCCGCACACTATAATCACAGAGAGTTATCCATCATACTGCTACTTTGTTGCCTTCTCACTAACCTTATGAAAGTGACTTAGATTACATTATTTTTTATTGCCAAATTATTCACATAATTCCATGCCCACATTTATCTTCAAACAAATAAGACATCAGGATCCATACAGCACTTAACTGAAAATCACTAAGTTTTATAGATAGAAAATGCCACTCCTCAACTCCATGTGCACAGTAGGTTTATCAAACTCAGAAAGTTTGGAATAAATACATTTTTTTTCTAGATGAAATCAAATAACAAAAAATGTAGATGATAGGTTTATCAAACAATGAAAAAGAAAAAGAAATGTTATGCAAGTTATGCTATAAAGTAGCAGATACTTATGCAAGTATCATTAACAAATAATAAAAACAAAATACATCAAACATCGAAGGAACAGATAGGCCTTACTCTTTAAGTCCATGTGCATAGTGCTTTGTTGAAGCTCTAAAAGGTGGACGCTGTTTTGTAGCATATAATTTAGGGACTTCATTATCTTGCTTTGCAGAAAATGGTGGGTAGCCTTCAATCATCTAAAGTATAGGATATTGCAAATATCACAAATCAGGCCTGTTATAACCGAAACGAATTGCAGGAAAAGTATAAGATAGAACCACATAAAGACATATATCACACTTATCACTTAGAAGAAAAAGAAGTTTACAATAATTAAATTTTTTTTTTTTTAATAAGTAAAATAAGTATTATTAATCCAAGAATGGGCAACAACTGCCAATTACAAAGTAAGTATGTCCCATCTACGTAGGCACATTAGAAACTAAGAAATCATGAAGGTCCATACCATTAAAGTCCACAGCAATGGCCCAAGTACAAAGCGTTCTGAAAAAGAAAACTTTTAGCTCCTCCATAGATCTCTCTTTGTCTTCAAACGTCCTCTCATTTCTTTCTTGCCACAAGCACCACATAATACAGATAGGGATGATCTTCCAAATCACTTTGATCTGATACACACCTCGAATAGAGGTCCAACACGCCAACATATCCACTACGGATTCCGGCATAACCCATGCTATTTCCATCCTTTTAAACACCTCATTCCAAAGAGTCCTGGCTACATCACAATGTACAAGTAAATGGTTCACCGACTCACCTCCTCTTTTACACATACAACACCAGTCTGCAATGATTATCCCCCTCTTTCTCAGATTATCTGTAGTAAGAATCTTGCCTAGTGACGCTGTCCACACAAAGAAAGAAGCTTTAGGAGGAGCCTTGTGTTGCCAGATCCTTCTCCAGGGAAACTGTATCTCCGGCACTTGTGTGAGGACCTTATAAAAGGACCTAACAGTGAATACCCCTCCCTGCAGGAATCCACCACAAGCCATCATGCTGGATACTTGGACGACACGAATACAAGAGACTATAAAAATCTGCAAAACTCTCCATCTCCCAATCCTGTGCCGCCCGGTTAAAGTTGATATTCTAGTGAAAACCCCCTTCTGAGATTCCCATAACTTCCGCCACTGTGACATCTTTGGCACTTGCTATCAGGAAAAGTAAAGGAAACAAATCTTGGAGAGCACTGTTGCCACACCAAACATCCTTCCAAAATCTAATCCTTGAGCCTGTACCCAACTGGAACCTAGTATGTTGATGAAAGACCTCCCACCCTTTTCTAATATGCTTCCATAGCCCCATTCCATGTGCCCCTCTAACTCTCTAGTGCACCAACCCTCCCCTAAACCACCATATTTATTCTCAATCACAATTTTCCATAAGGCTTCTGGTTCGTTGATATATCTCCACAGCCATTTGCCAAGGAGCGGCCGCTTAAACAATCTTAAGTTTCTAATACCCAAGCCGCCACTCGAGATAGGACGGCACACCATCTCCCACCTGACAAGATGAAATTTAAACTCTTCTCCTAAGCCCCCCCCCCCCCCCCCAAAACAGAAAATCTCTTTGTAACTTCTCAAGACGACCCGCCACACTTGCCGGTATAGGGAATAATGATAAGAAATAGGTGGGTAGATTAGAAAGTGTACTTTTAATCAATGTAATCCGGCCCCCTTTCGACAAATACATTCTCTTCCACCCTGCTAGTCTCCTCTCTACTTTTTCAATCACTGTATCCCAGATCGAGCATGCCCTCGAAGCTATACCCAACGGTAATCCCAGGTAAGTCATCGGAAGAGACGCTATCTTGCAACCCAATGTGTCCGCTAATTCCCTAATATTCTGAACCTCTCCAATTAGCACCAACTCGAATTATCATAGTTCACTTTTAGACCAGACACTGCTTCAAAACAAAGCAAACATGCCTTCATTGCTCGCAACTGGTCTCGATCAGCTTCGCACATGATAAGCGTGTCATCTGCAAATAGCAAGTGAGAACTAGAGGTAAAACCCCTGCTCGGAGATCCAATCTAGAAACCACTAACAAACCCATTAGCCAACAACGCTGCAATCATCCTGCTTAGTGCTTCCATAACAATAACAAAAAGTAACGGAGACAGCGGATCCCCTTATCTCAAACCACGAGAACTCTAGAAGAAACCCTCGGCGCTGCCATTGATCAACACCGAGAACCTTACCGTAGATATACACCATCTAATCCAAGACCTCCACCTTTCACCAAAACCACACCTACCCAGTAGGTATAGAAGGAAATCCCAATTTACATGGTCATACGCCTTCTCCATATCCAACTTACACATAATTCCTGGGTTGCCAGCCTTCAATCTACTGTCCAAGCATTCATTGGCAATTAGAACCGCATCAAGGATCTGTCTACCTTTAATAAAAGCATTTTGAGGCATAGTCACAATCTTCCCCAACACCTCACTTAAGCGATTACCAAGCACTTTCAAAATAATTTTGTAAACTCCATTCACTAAGCTAATAGGCCGAAAATCTGTGATTTCAATAGCCCCAACCAACTTCGGTATTAAAGCAAGGAAAGTGGAGTTAAAGCTTTTCTCAAATTTCCCAAACAAGAACAACTCCTGAAACACCTTCATAAGGTCTTCTTTAATCACCTCCCAGCATTCTTGGAAACCATCAGGACCCGAAGCCTTGTCTTTTACCATTTTCCTGACCACATCAAAGACCTCTTCTTCCTCGAAAGCCCTCTCCATCCTGGCACCATCCCCCGGTTCAATACTGTTAAAAACCAAACCATCTAGAGTAGGCCTCCACACCACCTGCTCCGTAAGGAGCTTCTCAAAGAAATCAACCACATGAACTTGAATAGCCTCTTTATCTTTGAATTCCACCCCCTCAATTTTCAGCACCTCAATGTTATTATTTCTTCTATGAGAGTTTGCAATACTATGGAAGAACCTTGTGCTCCGATTCCCTTCCTTTAATCATAGTGCCCTTGACTTTTGACGCCAAGACAATTCCTCTTGCAAGATTATCCTCTCAAGTTCTGCGACCAGTAAAGTTTTATGAGCTTGCTCTTCCTCATTAAGAGGCCTACCCTCTTGTAGTCTTTCTAACACTTGTATTTCCCACTTGGTATTTTTGTTATCCTCTATGTTCCCGAAAGACTGTTTATTCCATTCTTTTAGGTCTCTTTTTAAGGCTTTCAACTTATTTGCAAAAATGAAACTGGGTGTACCCTCGAACTGATACGAAATCCACCATTGCTTGACCCTCTCCACAAAACCTTCGGATTTCAACCACATGTTCTGGAACTTAAAATAACGTCTACCACTCTAAATTCCTCCACAATCAAGCAAGATAGGCCAATGATCCGAAGCTAAACGTACCAACCACTTTTGCCATACATCTGGAAAATGACTTTCCCACTCTGGTGAAATTAAGAAACGATTCAGGCGGGTCCAGGTCTGATTATTTGACCATGTGGCGGGGCCCCCTGCAAGTGGTAGGTCTATCAAGTTCAAGTCAAATATACATTCTGAGAACTCCAAGCTAGCTAGCCTCAATCTTCTATTTCCAAAACTCTTGCTTTGGCATCTAGCAACATTGAAATCACCCCCAATACACCAAGGAAGCTCCCACCAACCGTGAACCCCCGCTATCTCATCCCACAATAATCTTCTATCCACGTCTAAATTGGGTCCATAAACACCGGCAAAAGCCCACATGAACCCATCTAACACGCTTTTGAAAGAGCACGCTACCATATATCTCCCTATATAGTCCTCTACTTTCTCCACCACCCGCCTATCCCACATTACTACAATTCCTCCCGATGCCCCTGAAGAGGCTAAGTACACCCAATCTACATAGTTACTGCTCCAAAGACTCCTCACAATCTTCCTATTGATTACCTTCAACTTCGTCTCTTGTAAACACACAATGTCCGCTTTCCACTCACGAAGCAGGTGCCGGATCCGAAGACGCTTCTCTACCTCGTTGAGACCACGAACATTCCAAGATACAATCTTTGGCTTCATTTATAAACAGCCGGCCCCTTCCCTTTCACCCTGCTCCTAGAGGAGCTACCCTCCGAGTTCATCGACCACATCAACCATTTAAGCTCCCGATTCTTCTCAAATCCCCCTTCCTTTTTTGTTGATCCCCGACTTCCATGGCAGTTAACAAAGCAATGAACTGCTCTTCATACCCCTCACAATTAATTCCAACAAAATGTTGAATCTCTTTCACCTGATGTATTACCCAATCTGAAGCTTGGTTTGGAAAACAACAGTTCAGTGGGATGGGATTTCCCATTCTATTACTCTGGAAAGGCTGAAAATCATCCCCCACAGAAAACTCCTCCAAGCCCATTTGTTCACAAGTCTCCGGGAGGAATAATTCATCTTGCACAGAGTGCATGAGGTCATCCGACTCCTCATCCCCTTCCTCCAACTCAAAACCCTCAAAAGGTTTGACAAAAAATTTCGCCGGAGCCAAGCCCAAACCTTCCTCCTTTGTCGGCGAGATATGAGTCTCCCTCGACGGAGAGAAGTGTGATTCGAACTCCACCAGAGCTTTTTGCGCACAAAACGCCAGCATTGACTCAGTCGGAGCCAAGCCCAAGCCTTCCTCGTTTATCGGCGAGGTCTTAATCTCCCTCGACGGAGAGAACCGTGATTCGAAACCCACCATCACTTTTTGCACACAAACCATCGGCGTTGACTCATCAGTTATTCAAATGAGGGTAAAAATACAGAGAGAATATGTAATGAGGGCAATTTTCATGATTTGCTTGTATCTCCCACTAGCGCTTAGTTGTTAGGCATCGATTTATGCTTCCATGTGTACTTGGGCTATGCCTTTTACTATCAATAAAATTTTACTTTTTCTTATCAAAAAAATATAGAGAGAATATGTGATTTCGCCGAACCAGCTAATAAAAGGAACAATGCCAGTTTCAGAAAAATATTATAGAATGGAGATCACTACCAAATGTTCCAAAGAAACAGAACTGAAGATCGTATATTCCTTCTAGATCAGGGCATATATCATCTTCCACAATCATCTATTACTCAAGAATCATAGGAAGACCCATGAGAGGCAATAATTTCTATTTAAAATGCAGAATCATGAAGCAGTAGCAAACTTTGAAATGAACAAAAAGCTATTGCATAAAGATATTGTTAAGACAGAGAACTAATATAGAGAAATGCAGTTGTATTGATTCTCCAGTCATAGATTCTATTCCCTTTAGTTCCTAACTAAGGGGCAGTTCCCTTGAATAGATATTCTACATTGCACAAGGAGAATAAAGACTAAATAAACAATAAGAAGAGCCAGCGTTATGAAGAAAGAATAGAATGTCGTTACTAGTGAAGAAAGGAATAATTTAGTTGTTAATGCCCTCTTGTTTCCCCGGAGTGGGAATCTCATTTTCCAGATCTATGTCAAAAGAGGTTGCCACAACTTTACTCAAATTTGTTTCCAATTCTTCTTGATTAAAAAGTGGACGTATTCATGATGCTAGAAATACTTCCAAGTTTGAGAATATGTGGTTAAAGGCAGAAGGCTTTGTCGATAGGGTTAAATAATGGTCGTCCTCATACCATTTTTAAGACACCCCAAGCTTCATGGTGGCTGTATACTTAAGGCCTTTTAATGGGATTTAAAGCTGTAGAAGGAGCAGACCTTCAGTATCAGCTGAAGTCTCTCACAGAAGAAATGGGAATGGCAAATCTGAATCGGAGTAACATTTCAATTAAGAATGAGAAGGTGGGCCAAGGTATGTTCTCCAATTAGAAGGTGGGTTGAGAGTTCAGAAGACACTCCTATTTTATTGTGCACTCTTGGGGAAATGGCTTTAGTGCTGTTAGAATGAGAGAGACCCCTAATGAAGAGCTTGGTTGATTCAAAATACGGATGTTCATGGGGGTGGGGATGTGTTTAATCGAAGTACAAGGGTCTCACGAGATGGGATTATGGAAGAACACAAGAATGGCTGGGAAAAGTTTCTTAACTATGCTAGATTGGATGTGGGAGACGGATCCAATATTAGCTATGGCAAGATTTGTGGTGTGGAGGTAGGGCTCACAAAGAAAATTTCCCAAATATGTACAGTGCTACTTTCTTTTACTTATAAAGAAAAATATGTACGGTGCTACTCGTGCAAAAGAAACTTCTAAGGCGGACCATTTAGAGATATCTAGTGACTTACCCCTTGTGGAATGTAAGCGTTATCAAAACCACACTTGATTGGGAGGTAGATGCCTTTATTAGCATTCTTTAATCTATCGTATTCCACTATATTCAAGCAAGGTGATGACAAGCTTTTTTAGACCCCTGTTTAGATAGGGTTATTCAATATCTATTCTTTCTAAAATATCCTTTTATATATATATATATATATATATATATATATAAGTTTTCTATAATATCTTATTCCCAATGATAACAATCATTTTGTGAAACCCAGCCTAGAGCCCAAGTTTTGCTCAAGTGTGTGTGTGGTGAGCCAGCCTAGCCCATGTGAAGCCCATTAGGTTGGATTTTATGGTTAGTGGATGTGTGAAAGACGGGCCCAGCCCGTGTGTCTATGAACCTAGCCTGTGTTTTGGGACTAGGGTTTTAACCCTAGTCTTCATCTCTTTCTTTCCCCAACTCCGCACAACTCAACTCTTCTCTCCCTCCCCCTTTGTTTTTTTTTCGTTTCTCATCCCGCTAGTAGGCAGCGGCTGTGCCACCACCCGAGACCACCACCATGCTGACTCCATGTGTCAGCATTGTTCCATCCCCTCTGCCACCATCAGACCGCCACCCGCAACCCCCTATCGAGAGCCGAGTTCATCACACACTGTGCATGGCTTCTTTCGGCCATGTGTGCACCGTCGGTCATGCCTATCACACAGACACATTTCTGGACACCGCAAACCCCTCTTCTATGGTCTGTGCACTGCCACCACCACCCTCCACCGCACCCAACTGTAGAGTCTCACGTGCTGCCGGGATTTGTCATTGTCCACCGTGCCCCGCCACTGTTGCCGCCGTGCTCTGCCACTCTTGGCGCTACCATAGTAAGTTGTGTGCCACTGTTTTTGTATTAATTTTTAGGCATCGGCAGTTTTAACTAACTTTTTTTCATCTCGCAGCGATGCGCATGCACACACGAGATACCTTAGACAGCACGCTCGATCTCCAAGATTGCCTTCCATGGTGTAAGTAAAACCCTAGACTGACCCTTGGATTTCTAACACTGGAAAACTGTGTTCTATTGCAGTCTGGTTGTGGTTGGTTAAGTGGCCGAGGGCCCTGTGAAGTATTGGCATATAATGTCATGGTTGTTTTTGGATTTGTTAGCCGAGGGCCATATGGAGCATTGGGAATCGCGTGTAGTTGTGGAAAACTTGATTCTTTGAAACTCTGAAATATGTGATGTTTGTTGTATTGTACTATTGTCATGTCATCCAATAACTGTCTGTCATGCATCTGCATTTTTAATTGTTATTGTTTGTCGTGATATTAATATTGTGCTATGTTCTATGGTTGTGCTGTGAAACCAGTAAAACTGTGGTTTTGGTGTCAAAGGATCAAAAGTATATTTTGTGGGTGCGTGCGTATCATAACCCCAAGCCGAGATGGAGTATTATCTCGGTGGAGCTCCTCTAGTCACTTGGGAGCGTGTAAAACTGAGTGATGTCCCCTAGGCTATCACTAGGCGACAGCAGGCTCGGCCAAGACAATAACGCTCTTGGCACGACTCCGTGGCCCCTCTGCTGGCGGGAGCTAGAGGATGTCTGGTTACGTTAAGCGTCAGCCGCAGAGCTGGGCATCGCTCGTTACGAAGTCACACACACGATCGTTACCCGTGGTGTGATGAAGGGAGCCAGAGTGTGCGACCTAGGGGAGACCATGGTGCACACCTTAATTTTAATAAATGTCACCTGTGTATGTAAACGTGATTTTTGGCGTGAGTGGTTCTAATTGAAGAAATTCTTGGGTAAAGGTTACAAAAACGGTATTTTGGATAATCTCTTATTATTGCTGCCCATGTTTGGAATTCTTGGTTGTTGACTTGTGGTTTTACTTGCTGAGATTGCGATATCTCATTGTGGTGTTCGCGCCTACGGTTCCGTAGACTTTGATGTAGAGGATGAGTTTGAGCATGATGGACCAACCCCACCTGAGCAGTGATGACCTGGGGTTTATGTTGTAGTTGATGGACTTCTATTTTTTATTCTTATTTTGATCAGCTAGATGACTGTAATAACTTTATGAAGGATTTCTTGTTGGGTTGTATTTTAATTTTCTGGTACGTAGTTATAGACTGCCTTATGATTCTCCGCTGCATTTATAACTGTACACTTTTAAGTTACATGCTTCCACACACTTGCTTTCACGTTGCGCTTGGGGTGTGTAATCCGTGCGGTTAGCACCTTGGCGTCGTGACTCCCTCCAAATCACAAGTGGGTGGGTGGGTGGGTGGTGGGGGGGGAGTGTCAAGGGCGCCACACATTCCTTCAAAAAGTATTTGGAAAACTAAGGTCCCTTCTAGATCTACATTTTTTTGCTTGGACCGCGCCTCAAGGAAAGATTCTCACCATGAATCTAATAAATAGACGTATTGTTCTGATTGATTGATATTGCATGTGAGAGAAGTGAAGAATCAGTTGAGCATATTTTACTTCGTTGCGCAATTGCTAACGCCTTGTGGAATGGCTTCTTCAATTGGGTTAGTTTGGCTTGGGTCATGCCCATAAGAGAATGGACCTTTTTCACTTGGAGAGGGTTAGTTGGTAGCCCACAAATTGCAGTTGTATGAAAGATGGTTCCTACAAATCTCATATGCTGTATTTGAAGGGAAAGATGGTAGAAATTTTGAGGATTGCAGACGGATACTAAAGTAGCTCAGAACTTTCTTCTTCAACACTCTACCTTCGATCAACATCTATGATTCTATAGACTTCAATGCGCTTTGCCACTTACCTTACAAGATTTTCTGGTATCTTTTCTTCTCCAAGAAGTTAGGTGTTTCACTTGTATACTTTTTGTATATTAAGTTGCACCATTTGCACTTTTTAATCAAATTTGATTACTTAGCATGTATATGCTAAGTCATCCAAGACTCCTTGGTTTAAGTGTATTTCTGGTTTTTTTTTTTTTTTTTTGATGGGTCATGTGTATTTCTGAATATTGAGAATTATATTCCAAATGATTGACAAATATTAAACAAGAAACAGGATTTATAAGTAGGTGCAGGTCCTAATGTGGAACAGCCAATTTTTAACAATATATTCAAGTTTTAGAAGTTTAAAACAAGCTTACCTCTTGCAGTATTAAAGCAAATGAGAATACATCAACTTTAGTATCGTATTCTTCATTTCTGAAGACCTCTGGAGCCACATACCGGCCTGTCCATTTCAAATAACAAAGCTGAATGAGAAACTAAAACTCATCAGGTGTGAATGCTGTGGAGATATTGTATTTTTCTACAAAGGACATCATAGCTATGCAAGATCTAAACTACATTGAGAACTGCAAATATTCTGACAAAAAAGACCACTCACCCGAAGTTTCTTGACAGGTAAAAGGCCTATCTTCTTTAACTGTCAGCAACTTGCTAACTCCAAAATCGGCAACTTTTAGGAGCCCAGAATCATCCCGCAATATATTTCTGAAATCTTACTCGTAAGCAATGTACAAAAATGCCAGAGTTTCAGCTAATTATGTCAGAGGATTTTCAATTAGAAAAATAATGCTAATCTTGGAGTGTGCATAACAAAATTCAGGTAAGAGAGTTCAAGTTAAAGAAAACTAACGAAGGCTCAAGATCACGATGAATTATCGGGGCCGGCTTATTCTCATGCAAATAATTCATTCCCCTGAAAAGTTTCCAAAGACAAAGTGACTGTAAAATATACAAAACGAGAAAGAAAGAAAAAAAACTTTAGTTTTCCTTGTTTTCACATCAAGAAGAAAATAACCAGCAGAAAATATAATTGATCAACATGTATCAACCTTACGGATACAATAATTGATTAAATGTATGCAATCGACATTCCCACCTTCAAACCTCACGAAAGGCTTAACTTAAGTGTAGTATAATTTTCTGTTAAAAAGAAAGTTTTTTCTTTTCAAAAATCAAATGATTCTATCAAAGTTTCAATCTTGATACACGAATTGAATTTCTGAGAACCATGTCAGATGCCAAAATGAATTTTGGCTCAATTCTAAGTGCCTCTCTGAAGGCAAAAAAAATTAGATAGTCAAGTCCGGAAACTGAAACACTGACCAAAAGAAATTGATAAGGTGGCATAAATTATTAGAATCTAAAATAAATACTTCCACTCTTTTGTTGAAAAATAATCCAGCATAAAAGCTTAATCTATCAGCATATTTCTCTCCTTCAATCAGTTCTCTAAGAATTTCTTCTTTTAGTTCTTTATCATCTTATTCCACATCATACAGATCAATGTATATTTTCTAGATGTTAAGGTACAATTTTAAAAAAGGCATTGGTCTTGAGCTTTTCTCAGCCCAGCAAGTGCCGCAAGCCCCTATTTAACATCAAGTTAAACTAAAATTCAGAGCATAATTTCTCATAGTTATATACTATAAATTGTAATTCTCGAATTAATACCTATCAAAAAAATTTCTCAAATTAAAATAGCTAACGTAATCATGAGTAACAATTCAGAACAAGCAAAATTATCATCATAATCACACTTCAATGAGCAAAGAAAAAAGTAAGAGACCTTGCAATATCAAGGGCAAATCTCACAGCTGTTGTTGGCTTTAGAGACCCTTTTCTTCTCAAGAATGCCCAAAGATCTCCCTGCATCACAAATGGCAAATTAATTATAAAGGATTCATATAATCATTTTTTACTTCTATTCATATTTGTCAATTGGTTTCACCATTTCGAGAATTCTAATTGTGCTGGTCTGTATGTTCTATAGATTTATCAGTGCAATTTGGATTTACATAAAAATTAAATATAAGATTCATTGCATGTTAAAAATGGTTGGGGCCCTACCAGTATTTGGTAAAACACATCTTTCGTAGTTTATTCTATACATATGTTAGAAACAAATCAAAATTCGAGAACTGATAGGAAACCAAGGCAAACAGGCACACTGTGCAGCAGTAAGCAAAAATGCTGTGCGCTTACCAGTTTCCACAGTGAAAATATTTAGGGTAGATCAAATAAACTAATCAAACCCAGGGAAAGTTGAGAAATTCGTTAATTTTAGCCCATTAGCCTTTATTTAAGATCGTGCAGTTTCAATAAAGGAGATATTCAATTATGAGAATAAACACCAGCTACTGAAATCTAAGAAAGCAAATCAGGCAGATAATCACCAAAATAGAGGAGTCTCTAGCCTGCTACTAACACAGAAAATGGTCACAAATGAAAACTTCCTAACCGGTGCTTGATGTGTTAAGTTCTCATAATGCCCCTATATAGATTCAAGTCATTTACAAATACCCTATGTAGTCACCAAGCGGGCCAAACGCCTTTGATAAATCACCTATGAATAAAGCTGTTTTATAATTCCTTTACACACTACTTATCAAAAAATAATAATAATAATTCCTTTAGACACTCCAATTTATGAAATTCTCTCCATGTTGTAGACCACCACCGCCAACCTTCTAAAACCACTTCCCAAGCAATGCCCTTTTCATAAGGGCAGGTAGAGAACAAATTTGGATGATGTACAAGACAACTCATTCCTCTGTCTCTCTGATAGAGACATGCACGCATCACTACAGGTGGTACAATTTCTAGTCACAAACAATTTTCAAAATATAAGAACATTCAAAATATGTCCCGTGTACTTGGCTTCGCCTATTTTAATAAAATTCTTATTTACTGATAAAAAAAAAAATTAAGAACACTCAGTGTATGCGAACTAAGGTATACAAGGGTATACAATCCACGAAACAGCCAGTAATTGGAAAGTGCAAAGACAATTCCATATCTGGCAACGGACCAAGGAATAGAAAAACCTTGGGCAGATATTCCGTGACAATCATCATCGGACTAGTTTGAGTCACAGCACCCAGAAATTGGACTACATTTGGATGCCGTATCTTTTGAAGCAATGCAAGCTCATCCCTGAAGGCTCTCCTGTGAGTGAAAAACCAACCGCTTTAAAGGACATAAAAAAATGGGAAAGAATGAAAAGAAAATAATTTCCAATCCATGAGCAACCCACACTTTATCCTCATCAGGAATCACTTCCTCCCCAAGCCTTTTCACAGCAACTTTTATCCCACGCCACAATGCTATACGGAAGGTTCCCTGATTTTTTTTAGATACCATATGGTCAAATTCAACACAAAAGGAAGGCAATCACAGACAAAATAAGACCCTAAGACCCAATAGAATAATCAATCAAACACAACAATTGCATTTATTTTTTTGAGGGGGGGATGGGGAACCCCACTAAGGCAGACCATTCAGACCCACCCCTAAGAAGTAAATCCATTCATGATCCAACATGCCAGAACAATGTACCAGGTAATCCAAAGGGACACGTAGCGTGGAATCAAACCCAAGATGTTTCAGTCTAGAGCTCATCCCAAGCCCGCCCATTGACCACTAGGTTGCACCCTAACCACAGCATTTGTATCATCATCATTATAGTTGTTGCTGTTGTTGATAAGTAGTAAGAATTTGATTATAAGTGCAAATGGCACAAGCAAAGTAAAAGAAAGTTGCCTAGCTAAAAGTTAAAAAAAAAAAAAAAAAGAATATACAACAAAATCATGCAAACTAAACCCATTAAAATCCATGGAAGCTGCCAAAGGAGGAGAGTGTTCAGAAAGCAAGTCGTGATATCCTTCATCATCTGTTCACGGCCCTCAAAATTTCTATATTTGTTTTTGCTTAAATTTGTGAGGTATCACCAAATCCTCTCCATAAGTTAAAAAGATCCACTATTGTAACACCCCGAATTTTTAAAGGGGTATTTTTGTAATTCTATAGAAATATATGTTCAACTTGGTCATTTTACATAATTGGGAAAAATAACAAAAAGAGAAAAAAGGTGACCGACTAATATTGTTCGACACCCCACTTTCGATGAGAAAGTAGCCTCAAGCAAGTTAAAAAAGGAAAACAAAATAAAAGAAAGAAAGGAAAAAGATGAAAGCATGTAGGAAGAGAGGACATGTCTCTCTTTCTCCACAACTCATGACACCACCTTTTCCTTCATTGAAGGGAAAAGGTGAGTGTAGGTAAAGGATTCCTTAGCCCGCTGAAGAAGTAAAAAATGAGAAGACGAAGAGAAAATAAAGAAAAATTAAAGGGGAGTTTTCTAAGGGCAAACTTTTAAGGTTAAGGATAACACCCCAGTCCCACATTGAAAATGTGAATAACTCATATAGAGTGGGTAGATCATAAAGACAGTAATTGGGGTTATAAAGGTAGTCACGTTTGTTAATTACCACATTGGCTAATTACTAGGTGATACTGGGCTTTATAAGTGATTCCAAGGAAGCTTCAAAATGACTAAGCATTTTTTGGGATTATACCATACCACAGATATGGCTAGCACTTTTCTTGAGTCTTTTTTTTTCTTCTTCTTCTGATAAGTAAGAAAATTTATTGATCCTCATAATTAAACTTTCTTGAGTCATTAATATGGTATAAGTGTCACCTAATAAAAAAAAAATTAAGTGTCACCTAATAAGGTCAACCATGTGATATCAAAGCACTGCATGACATGGTCTCACAATGACGCAGGAATTTAAGAGTGAGAGTTTGTAACACCCCAATCCTATATTGAGAATGTGGATAGGTTATAAAAATAGTCATGGATGTACTATAAAGGTCGTCACGGGTGGGAGTCCCAAATGAACTACTTATTAGGTGAAATTGGGCTTTATAAGTAATTCTAGGATGACTTTATTTATAGTAAATATTTTATTAATATTAATAGGTGTAGCCCAAGTACACTGGATGTATACAAGAGAAAACACCTAACTAGGAGGAAGAAATGGATATAAGGAAATCACGAAACACACTAAGAGGATGTAATTCTAGGAAGCTTTAAATTGTACTTGGGCTATGCCTACTTTCTTTTTTTTTTATTGGCACCGGGTGTCCAAAAACAAAGTCCCGACTAATACCGGGGGAATGCCTACTTTCTCAATTATAAAGTTCTTAATTTACTGATAAAAAAAAATTTCTAGGAAGCTTTAAATTGACTAGTCTTTTTGGAGTTATAATTTTTTTATTGGCACTGGTTGTCTGAGAACAAAGTCCCGACTATTTTGGAATTATAATGCAGATATGGCTAGCACTTTCCCTAGGTAGTTACATTACGGGCCAAGTAGACATTCACAAGCTTGGTAAAGCGATTAAAGTAAGCATTTTGATTAATCTAGTGATTTTATATAATGGCTGAGAAGTAAATTTGATGGATAAAAATGATTATGTACTTAGGTAAGTGAATTTCTGCACTAGTTTCTATTAACGTTACTCAAGATATTTTTGATACATAAATGTGTTTCTCAAGCCCATGAGAATTTGCAAATATTTTCCTAATGAAGTATATGTGCATCGTTTCTTAACAGAACTTGCAAAACATGATATTGTTAATTTATTGCATGATTTAAAGTTCAATGTTAATGTTATGATTTCTATGTAATATTTTATGAAAGGACAGCTTTAGTGCTGCCTACAATTAATTAATGTTATTATTTACATTCAAGTTACAATGAAAGAATTTCAAGCGTTTATCTGCTCAAAGTTACAGTCACAATGTTATGATGACTGGAATGTGATGACAGTACCGCTTCTGGAGAGAAAGTTATAGTAATATACCTATAAATAAATATAGTTACATGATTAATTATAGTAATATTTTCCTTGGCCAAAGAGAAAGTTAGACAAATGCAAAATTACAAATGAGTACAGTACCGCTTCCGGAGAACATAGAAGTGAGTGCAACCAAATTGAAGGATATTGAGAAAGTATAATCCTCGCAACGGTGTGGATTTCCTATCCAAGTGCACAATTGGTACACCAAGACTTAATATGGAGAATGTTCATTCACAGAATGGCCTAGTTCGGTTGGCCCTGACTACGTAAGAAATGGAACAACCCTATATGGTAAGGGATAATAATACAATAACTAGGCCATATATAATGATACGTAAGACAAGAGGATTTCTTATAAAAAAAAAAACGTATGACAAGAGGAGTTTATAATTAATCATGTAACTATATTTATTTGGCCAAAGATAGGAATTTTAATGATGAGTATAGTTTTATTATTTTTGTAAAGAAATGAAAAAACCGAGAAAGCATAGAAATGTGAACAAACAATAATATACTGAAATTAATGAAGCCTTAAGCAAACTGACTCAAACCATTCAAGCCCCCAAGTAATTTTAATAGCTTTTCCTACACTAAAATTATGTTAATGAAACTACTCAAATAAACGACAATAGCAATACTTTCACAACATGCGGCCCAAGCAGCAGATAACCGAATATTATAGATGCAAAAACATAATTACTGACACAACTTTACCTTAGTTATTTCTACACTATTGGTGAAATCAAGTTCCTTATGATCAATTTCGTATTCCGGGACTTCACCGGCATGTCTAACGTGCATTGGGGCCATCTGACGAGTAATGAAAAAAAAAAAAGAATCACAACCACCAATCAGAAACAGAGATAACTTGTTTCAAAAAAAAAAAATAAACAGAGATAACTAACAAACGCTATGAAAATTATTTTTTAAAAAAAAAAAACTTCCATTATTTCCTAAAAATGTAATGCTGACGAAGCAAGGACACAAACATACATACCAGAGGCTTCGCACCACGGTTCTCCAAAAGGTTTATCACGTCGTGGTTCTTGTAATATATAGCATCTGCAAGAGGCTGTGTTTTTTTTTTCTCCCCGGAAAGCGGCATTAGATTTCAAAAGAAAAAAAAAAAAAAAGGGTAGGAAACAGGAACAGTGTTGTTACCGTGCTCCCCCAGCGATCTTTGGGGTCTACGGCTGCCCCACGGTCGAGCAAGAGCGCGACGAGGTCAGTGAAGCCCTGGCAGGCCGAGACGTGGAGAGCTGTCCGATCGTCGATATCCTTGAAATTGACGTCAACGCCGGAGTCAAGAAGCTCCCGGATCCCTTCCAGGTCGCCGCCATTAGCCAGGTACATCAGCCTCACCCCAGGATTGATCCCCTCCGCACCGTCGTCGTTCTCGGTGATGGACCCCTCCTCCTTCGGGTGCCTGTCCGGTGCCAGCGACGACTGCCTCCCCAGTGTGAACCTCACCGCCGGCTTGGACGGTTCCATCAATGAATTCACCGCAATATCGAATTGAAAACGCCTTTGATGAGAATTAGGTGCAGCAGGGAAGAGAGATTTTAGAGAGGTTTCCAATACGAAGCTTTTTTCGAAAGTGGTACCGGGTACGTGACGTTCGAAGTACCGAGAGGAAGTGGTGACAGGTTGTGGCTTCACGCGTTTGCGAGCACGTCCTTGAGGTTTTTGGCATAAGGCTGCGACGGCGCATGATAAGAACAGTTTGACTAACGTGCAACAGCAAGTAAACGGCCGCACCGACAGGCAGGGTCGTATGCGAGTCGTTGAAGATTAGGATTAGTTTGGATTGATGAATTTAGATGGTTTGTGAATAGTATACTAAAAATTAAATTATGTATTATATTTTATGTGAAAATTTAAAAAAGTTGTAGTGATGAAATAAGATGAGTTGAAGTAGGTTTTGAAAGGAAACGAGGCTTAATTAAAATGTATAAACGTCGTGTAATCGTTTTGAAAAATAGTGAAGTCTACTATTAAAAGATTAATTTTTTTCATGTGAATATCATGTTTTATTCACTTTTTTTAAATCAATTATGCGGTAGTTACATAATTCACGGTTGTAAATATCTTTTCTCTAAAGTTTATTTTCAAGAAATTTGTTACTCATCATTTTCATTTTTCACACACTACATCATATTTTTTTTATTTTTTATTTTTAAATTATTTTTAAAATTTTATTTTTCTTAAACTTATTGAATTCTTCTAGTCATCATCCATATACCATATATTTGATAAAAAAAAAAACATAGTATGTGAAAATGATGAATAAAATTTTTCTATTCTCATGCATATCAATCTTAATTATCTCATATAATTATTATAAATTTTTTAAATTTTTATATAATATAATAAATAATTTAATTTTTCAAATATCAAAATAATAATAATATTATAAAATAATATTTTATTCAACTTTCATCTTAATTCATCTCATCTCAATTCGTTATTCAAACCGCACCTTAATACAGATCAAAAGTACCGAACTCTTTTTATAATTATTTTTATAATTCTATTTTATTTTTAAGTATCAGATATTTTTATAAAATAATTATATTTGTAATCTCTAATAAATATTTTATAATTATTTTATAAAGTATATTTTAATAAAATTATAGAAGAGTGTAAAAGCTTTTAAAATAATAAAAATAAAAAGGATGTAAAAAAAATTGTGTTTTATCATTTATTTTATCTAAAATAATTAATCAAAAGTTAATTCTATCAATTTTAAACTTTTAGTCAATGAATTTTAAATTTTGATGTTATTTAATTTTTTTATTCTTTTATAAAATAATGTGATTATAAAAAAATATAAAGAAAGAGAAGAAAATTAAAAGAAGTAATAATAAGTTTTTATTGTTTTTTGAAACGTTGTTATCCATTTTGTAGTTGAATGTAAAATGGTCAAACCATATAATTGCTGGGAATGTAACGGTATCTTTGACTTTGCTTTAAAGAAAATGTTATTTATTTGAAGTTATTTAAAGAAACTTAATTAGATGTCATATAAAAAATTACGAAAATTATAATAATTAAAGATTAGGATTAATTTTAAAACTTAGTTAAAGTTCTCAATTGAGAAAAAATATATATTTTAGGAATCAAGATTACCTCCATGTTTAATTTGAAGGAAGCCTATAGGTGTTGGCTCTAGTACTAAACGCCTAGGTTTTGATGGTACGCTCCCTTTATATTTAAGACGTAAATTCTCTTGAGTGTAAATAATTTTTATGGACTATTAGATTTGGAGAATTTTTCTTTAAATTACTCGATATGTACTTGCAAAAAATTCATTGTCGAATGCCTTATACTTTCGAAATTAGTCGGGATTTTATTCTCAGATATCTAGTACCAATAATAAAAATGTTTAAATCCTGCGATGTTAAATATTATCTGCTTTGGACCTTCGAGCAATAGTACAATATATAAGCACTCTTCAAATGTATTCCTTCAATTTTAAATATAAGAAATTTTCAAAACTCCCAATATTAGTCACAAAATCATGCACACACATTGACTATCAAATATACATATAAGAATAAAAATAAAAAAAAAAAAAAAAAGACAAAACTAAAGGTACATTTGTTTGAACAAATTCTTTCAATTTTTTTTTTGGAATCAAACCAAACATCTTTAGTTTTTTAAAAATATATATATATTTCAACTTTTCATCTAATTATTACGTTAATAAAAAACACTAATACAACTTTTACATACTCTAAATAAAAATATTCTTAAAAAATTATATTAAAACAACTTTTAAATTCTACCTATTCACTTTTACAAACTCCAATATAAAATTTATTTTCATATTAGAATTCACTTGTTTGCCAATCAGTTGATGCCACATTATGAGATGTTGAGAAGATGATAAAAAGAATGATAAACATAATTTCTCAAAAGCAATTTTTTGTACTTGTTTATTTTTGGAGATGAGTTGAGATTAAAGGTAAAAAGTTGAATAAAATATTATTAGAATATATTTTTTAATATTATTTTTATTTTAGAATTTGAAAAAGTTGAATTGTTTATTTTATTTTATATTAAAAGTTGAGAAAATTATAATGATTAGATGAGATGAAATGAAATATTTTCTGAAAACAAACGAGGCTGCTAATCAAACATACCCAATTAACGTTTCTTATTTCATAACTTAAATAATTTAGATGAGATAGAGATTGATGAACAAGCTGGAAATAGTTGGATTTAGAAAGTAGTGGAAAGTCGTCTGAAAAGATGTAAAGCTGTCCTCCATTAGAGTATTTTGTGATTATAAAATCAATATAAAGTTTTATTTCAAGATTCTAATTCTAAATTTAAAAAATAAATCTATACTTTTTTTAAAGTTCCAAATCTTGGCCCCAAAGTAAAAGCTAAAGTCAATAGATCATATTTTTCCAAATATAAAAACTTATATCCTGCTTAGAGTTTCCTCCATCAATTTTTTAATCCTTTTTTTTCAGTATTTTCCTTAATATTCTGTATTTTCTCTATTTACTGTGAACACAACTTTGAAAGGAAATAAAATTCTCAATTGAGGATGAAAATTATTATTTAAACTTGATCATATAATCACCCTCAGTCCTTCACACCCCTGCCTGCTCTTGCATCCTTAGGTCCATGAAATTTTAATAATTATTATTTTAGATTTTAATGAATTGTGTTTATAATTTGTTTTTGTATCAATATAAATATCAAATTAAACTTTATATGCAAGGAAAAAATAAAATATTTAGATACGGACTCCACCACTGTTAACCAAGAAATTCAACTAGATTAACCCTTAGGCCTAGTTTGGATAGTGAATTGAAATGAGATAAAAGTTGAATAAAATATTATTATAATCTCTGACAATACAAAAACGTTGCGTTTTGCATTTTGGAGTGCACAAATTCGTGCACCAAATCATCTGTATATAGCAGAATTGTATTTGAGGTGGTTGAAATGCAGTCAGGTGAATTTCCGATAAGAAGTGGTGGCCATTATAACTTGCTAGTTTCCTTCCTTTTTGAGAATGAAATGGCAATAAAGCTTGCCAACAATTAATTCCTCCATTCCGACAAATTTCTTAAAAAATAAAGAAGAAATTACTCCCTTATCAGTTATCACAGGTCAATCTTTCTTGTTTTGCTAATGAGAAGATCCAAATGATTATGGGATCAAAGTAAATGATATTAATAAAAAAATAATATTTATAATCTTAAAATATGTAAGTGATGTGCACTCTTTTAAAAAAAAATAAGTAAATATACGATTTATATAAAAAAAAAATAATTATAAATTCTATTTTTTTTTAAATGAATGTCGCTTGCACAACATAGGATTATATCTAGCATTATGAATAATAATAAGAAAAACTCCATTCTTTTCATCTTTATTTCCAAAATGAGAGATAAAAAAAAAAGGACATTTTTAAGATTATCGAGAGAAGGTGTGAGTTGATTTGAAAAGTAAACTTTTGAAAAAGAGTAATGCTACATACAGTCGTGAATACGTAAATATCGTGCAGTCGCTTTGAAAAAGAGTGGGATCTACTATTAAAAAATTAATTTCTTTTCATATGAGTCTCATATTTATTTATTTTTTTCAAAATGACTGTACGACGACTTTATACTCATGACTGCAAGTATCATTTCTCTTTGAATCTAATCCAACCAAAACGAGGAAAACCAAGTCATTCATTGCTGTCAAAAGGGCCGTATTTTATGACGTCGCTCACCATTTACGTTACTCCTTTTTGTCTATGCATGATGCAATGAACTATTGGATTTGTTAGCTCCGTTTACTGATTTAATTTTTTCTTGTTGGCTAAGCGGAAGGAATTACTTGGGAGTAATTTTAGATATAATTATGAATTGTACAAGTCGCGTATTTTATCATTATTTATAGAAGAATATGATGTCTGCATTTTATTGATCAACTCTCGTTTTTAGTGGAGGGATAAAATTCACAAAAAATGAGCTTAGGAATTCCTTAGAAAACCCCAGATTAAGTCCCTATTAAAAATAAGTAAGCCATATGCTATTAAGGGTTGGGTCCCGACAAAAAAAATTTTTTTTTTTACTCCGTGATTAAAGAAATATTTTTTAGTGATGTAATAGATTTTGTTTTAAATGTTTAAAAGTGTAAAAAAATGAATGAAGAAAAATAAAAATATATAAAAAAAAACATTTTTATTCTTATGAGAAGCGGTCTCGTGCTACATTCTCTGGCTCAAGCCATGTTAATTATAACCAAATCTTAGAACTGATGCAGCACGCGAGATATCAGGGAAGGACCAGAAAATTCAGCCATGAATGGTGGAAGGTTGCAGCAACTTTCCAAACGAGATCAAGATAGCCGAGTCTTTATTTTCTGCAACTTTTATTTCCATTCGAATAAAGTTTCCTTAGTTGTTAATTTTACAGCAAGCTTCTTTCCATTCTGAATAAGTTTCCTTAATTGTTCTAGCTTCCTTTTATATGAGGACTGAGTATTGTAGTCGGGAGATTATAATTGATTCAAAGAAAAAGTATTATCGTGGTGTTTTTTTTTCATTTATTGGATTCCTTCGTTCATAGGAAACACATTTCCTATTTGGTTTTTTTTTTTCTTTGTTGCTTTCCACTACACCAATTTGGCATTAGATCAACAAGGTTGCGCCTGGCTCAATGGCAAGAAATGAAAACAATCAATCCCAGAATGAGGGTCTTGGTGCGCAGGCCCTTTGGGAATCTATCCAAGCAAAGAGCTCGTGACGGTAATACCAACTTTAAGATTAAAATTGACTTATAGTGTTTTAACGGACATCTTCATGTCAGAAGTTTCCTTGATTGGCTCCTAGAGGTAGAAAACTTCATCGACTATATGCAGATACCAGAGGCTCAGCAAGTGAAATTGGTGGCCTATAAGCTACGCGGTGGAGCATCTGCTTAGTGGGAACAAATACAGAATAATCGAAGGCACCAGGGTAAACAACCCATCTGCGTGTGGCCTAAAATGAAGAGATTGATGAGAGAACGATTTCTTCCGCCAGACTATGAGCAACTTTTATATCAATAATACCAAAATTGCCAACAAGGTGCTAGGACCATCAATGAGTACACTGAGGAGTTTTATCGACTGAATTTTTGGAACAACCTTGCGAAAACTGAGGGGCAGCAAGTGGCGAAGTATATTGGTGGGTTGCGCATCGCCATACAGGATAAAGTTATGCTACACACCGTATGGACCCTATCGAAAGTAGTCAAATTAGCCATGAAGATTGAATCACAGCTTACCCGTCCCCCTACCAGAGCACCGAGTCTCACACCATCAACTAAAGGGGCCGAGCCGCCAACTCAGTCGAATCCGCCACAATTTCCTTAGTCCAGCCGTGACCAACGGACACAAAATAACTACCAGGTTCCTAAGACCAACACTATCCCAACTGGGAATAGAGGGGGCACGGGTCAAAATCCTTACAGCAAACCAATAGCTTAAAAGTGTTTCCACTGCAACCAACCAGGGCATCACTCCAACGAGTGTCCTGCGCGTAAGTCTGTCAACCTGGTGGATGGTGATAATCCAACGAAGGAGAGTGACCATGAATCAGAAGAGGATGGAGAGCTCGTTGAAGGGGATGAAGGTGACTTAGTGAACTGTGTTATCCAGAGGCTACTCTTGGCGCCGAAACAGGAAGATCATACTTAGAGGCATGTTATATTCAAAACCTGTTGCACCATCAATCAAAAAGTTTGCAACTTGATCATTCATAGTGGGAGCTGCGAAAATATTGTATCAAGGGCACTGGTTTCCACCTTACAGCTAAACACAAAGAAACATCCTAAACCTTATAAAATCAGTTGGATCAAGAAGGGTGCCAAAAAAGGTAACTACCATCTGTCGTGTCCCATTTTCAATTGGTAAATTCTATAACTACGTGGTAGATTGTGATGTTGTGGAGATGGATGATTGTCACATGTTACTCGGGAGGCCGTGGCAGTACGATGTGGACGCCACGTACAAGGGGCGCAACAATACTTATACATTTTGGTGGCATGAACGGAAAGTAGTGTTGCTGCTCGTAGGAGAACGACCCCATGATGCTACGGTGCTTTAGAAGAGAGCTAACTTCCTCATCGTGCCAGAAGACCAGTTCTTAATTGATGCAAAAGAGTGTGGGGAAATCATAACGCTGGTTGTGAAGGGTAGAGCAGAGGAAACAATTTCTAAGTCATCTACACCTGTTCGACAACTACTAGAGGAATTTTCGGATATTGCTCCGCAGGAATTACCAACTGGATTACCTCCCCTGTGTGACATTCAACATTGCATTGATCTGGTACCAAGCGCTAGCCTCCCCAATCTGCCACACTACCGTATGAGTCCCAACGAGCACAAGATCCTACAAGATCAGGTAGAGGACCTCATCCGTAGGGGACTCATTCGAGAAAGCATGAGCCCCTACGATGTCCCATCATTGCTTACTCCAAAGAGAGACGGTAGCTGGTGGATGTGCTTGGACAGTCGCGCCATCAATAAGATCACGGTAAAGTATAGGTTCCCTATACCATGGCTGAATGATATGTTAATTATGCTTGCAGGATCGAAGGTCTTTTCAAAGCTCGACTTGAGAAGTGCCTACCACCAACTAAGAGTTCGGCCTGGCGATGAGTGGAAAACAACTTTCAAAACAAAGGAGGGACTCTACGAGTGGCTGGTCATGCCCTTCGGTTTGTCCAATGCACCCAGCACCTTCATGAGAGTCATGCACCAAACTCTCAAACCTTTCATCGGCAAGTTCGTTGTCGTGAATTTTGACGATATCCTCATGTACAGTCAAGATGAACGGCAACACATGGAGCCTTTGAGGTAAGTACTTTCGATTTTGAGGGAAAATAAATTGTACATCAATTTAAAGAAATGTAATTTTCTCACCAGCAGGTTGTTATTCCTTGGCTTCATCGTCGGCACGGAAGGGGTGCATGTAGATGAAGAAAAAGTCCGAACCATCCAGGAGTGGCCTCGCCCATCCACCATTACCCAAGTCCGAAGTTTCCATGGGCTAGCCACCTTCTATCGGTGTTTTATCCGAAACTTCAGCATACTTGCTTCACCTATCACGAAATGTATGAAGAATGGGCGATTTCATTGGGGTGAAGACCGGGATGTGAGCTTTGATGTCATTAAGGAGAAGTTGTCTACAACCCCTGTTCTCGCACTGCCCAGTTTTGAGAAGTTGTTTGAAGTGGAGTGCGACGCTCCCACCGATGGTAATGGGGCCGTTCTCTCACAAGAAGGTAAACCTGTTGAGTTTTTCAGTGAGAAGTTAAACGAGGCACGACGCAAGTGGACTGTCTATGAGCTAGAGTTTTATGCAATCATCAGGGCATTGAAACACTGGGAGCACTACCTAATCCAATGCGAGTTCGTGCTATACAGTGATCGCCATGCCCTGAAATTCGTCAACAATCAAAACCATGTGAACCGAATGCATGCAAGGTGGGTTACATTCATAGAAAAAAAATTTACCATGGTCCTCAAGTACAAGTCTGGACAACACAACAAAGATGCGGATGCTCTCAGCTAACGGGGAGAGCTTTTCATCACCCTACAGACTGAGATCACTGGTTTTGAACAGCTCAAAGACCTCTATGTGAAAGATAAAGATTTTGCAGAAGCATGGAGGAGGTGTAAGCTCAAGCAACCTGCGATTGACTTCTACATTCAAGACAAGTACCTATTTCGGGGCAACCAGCTTTGCATTTCACGGACATCGTTACGTGAACACTTAGTGCGTGAATTGCATGGGAGTGGTCTGGCGGGTCATGTGGGAAGAGACAAGACCATAACCTTAGTGGCCGAACGTTACTATTGGCCCCAATTGAAGCGAGACGTGGGAAGATTTGTTCAAAAATGCCCCATCTGTCAAGCGGGAAAGGGGCAATCTCAAAATACCGGATTATACACCCCTTGCCTTTACCAGAGAACATTTGGGAGGATGTAAGTATGCCTTTGTGCTCGGTCCCCCATGAACTCAACGAGGAGTGGATTATGTCCTTGTAGTTGTTGACCGGTTCTAAAAAATGGCCCATTTTATTCCTTGCCGAAAGACAACAGATGCATCTAACATTGCCCACCTTTTCTTCAAGGAAGTTGTGCGACTGCATGGAATTTCGAAGTCAATCACCTCAGATAGAGACGTCAAATTCCTCAGCCATTTTTGGATCACCCTCTGGAAGAAGTTTGACACGAGCCTTAAGTATAGCAGCACTTGCCACCCACAAACAGATGGTCAAACAGAAGTGACCAATCGAACATTGGGCAACATGGGCCAATGCATTTCAGGGGACAAACCGAAACAATGGGACGTCTGCCTTCCGTAGGTGGAATTCGCTTTCAATAACATGGTCAATCGATCAACTGGGAAGACGCCCTTTGAAATTGTTTATACTCGACCTCCAAAGCACACCTTGGATTTAATTCCTCTTCCTAAACTCCCTGGACTCAGTATGGTAGCAGAGAGCATGGCAGAAAGAATCCAGCAAGTCCATTCGAATCTTAATTTGGAAAGAGCTAACTCACGCTACAAGCAAGCAGTGGACAAGCATAGGCGAGCTAAAATTTTTCTAAAGGGGGACTTGGTGATGGTTCATCTTCACAAACAACGTTTTCCTGCAGGGACCTACAACAAGTTGCAGAATAAAAAGTTTGGCCCATGTTGGATTGTTAAGAGGATTAATGATAATGCCTCTGTCGTTGACCTCCCTGATAATTTGTCAATCTCTTCTACTTTCAACGTGACAGATATCTTCGAGTATCATCCATCAGATGAGCTACTATACCCTGAACATAGCTCGAGGTCGAGCTTCATCCCAAGTGGGGAAGAATCTGATGCAGCACGCGAGATATCAGGGAAGGACCAGAAAATTCAACCATGAATGGTGGAAGGTTGCAGCAGTTTTCCAAACGAGATCAAGATAGCCGAGTCTTTATTTTCTGCAGATTTTATTTCCATTCGAATAAAATTTCCTTAGTTGTTAATTTTACAGCAAGCTTTTTTTCATTTTGAATAATTTTCCTTAATTGTTCTAAATTCCTTTTATATGAGGACTGAGTATTGTAATCGGGGGCTGTTATTGATTCAAAGAAAAAGCATTATCGTGGTGTTATTTTCCATTTATAGGATTCCTTCCAAGAAAAATAAAACAAACACTATTTATTTATTGCATCGGGATTCCCACCTTGCTCATTTTAAAAATACTTAACAACTTGTACTACCCACCATAGGTTGCAAAACTATATGCAAATAGCGGCTATATGTCTAATATGAATACGATATAAAATAAATTAATTTAGATTTAATATAATTAAATTTTGATTAAAACGAGTTAATTTGATAAGACATAATTAATAAATAGATCACTTGTGAAATCAACAATCAACACGTATAAAACGAAAAAATTATATTTTCAAATTTTTATTAATGTTTAGTTTTATATGCCTTTATTATTTTTGAGATTTAATATTAGTACTTGACTACTTAATCTCTCAAACTATTAAATTATTTTTGTAAATATATAATTTTATTTCATGGACTAAATAGGTTGAGACGGGTTAAATAGGTACTGTCATCTGTTATTTATATCAGTCATGTTAGGATTATAGAGTTTGACCCATTTAACTAAATGAGTCGTGTTCAGATTGAACCATATAATCTAATACTCATTACTTGATACGATACTAACATGATCCGCAAACACGAATTACCACCCTTATCAGCAAGTGCATGCACTTCATCTATACCAGTGAACAATAATAAAAAGTGTTAAGATATTAATAAAATATACCTATTCCCATCAGCTTAAGCTTATGTGACAAATGATGATTTCACATGGTATCAGAGCAGAGGTCCTGAGTTCGAATCCTGACTCTACATTTTATCTCATTTAATTAAATATTTCACGTGTTGGGTCACCCATTGAGGAAGAGTCTAGCTCACACATGAGGAGAGTGTTAAGATATAAAATAATTAATAAAATCTATATTTTCCCATCAGTTTAAACTTATGGGACAAGTGAAAATTTCAAAAAAAGAAATCGAATAATTACTTGTAAAATATCGTCTCAAAGATCATAAAATCTTTGGAAAGATTGAGATCAAGAATAGTATAGCCAATTTACCATTATCAGAGAATCTCACTCAAGGATGAGCTCTTGAACACGTACGTAGTTGATACTATAAGATTAATTTTAGGGTTGATAATTCAACGAGAATGTTTGTCCCAATACCCAAATTGGAGAAAAAACCAATGACGAAAGCACCTGTATGGGGACCTCAAACCTCACCCAAATGAAGTGGCTGCCGTATGGTTGGTGAAAATCTATCTACGTAGATTTGACAATTTCTATTTCAAACAATAAAGAAATATATCCTAAAACGTAATTTTCGCTTTGATTAATCCCTCCTACCAAATAAAATATTTGTCTTGACTTTTAGCATTTATGGCTAGCTTGCTAATTCTTGAATTGTGCCAAAATCAACATTCTTGTTCAATAAGTTACTCCAATATGCCACTTTCAAGATGAGGGCATGTGCATATATAATAAATCAATAATTATTCTCATCAATGATTATTCATTATCCTGGGTTCTATGAAAAAAAAATTATCGGGTATGTGAGATGTGAGAGTTAGTAGTGGCTGATGTATAACAAAATCTATAATAAATAATGCTAGGTACAAGTTTCAAATAGACAAATTTCATACAGGTCTTTTATAAAAAAGTAGGTCTTTTATAAAAAAGTAGGTCTCACTAATAA
This sequence comes from Juglans cinerea, assembly GCA_961763995.1. Lineage (NCBI taxonomy): Eukaryota > Viridiplantae > Streptophyta > Magnoliopsida > Fagales > Juglandaceae > Juglans > Juglans cinerea. The sequence goes on from CAUIVZ010000009.1 coordinate 11,276,041, forward strand.
AAAATAATTTTTTTATACTTTTGTTTTTAAGTGGGGTCCACTTTTTTACAAGAGATTATATGAATTTGTCTATTTAAAACTTGTATAAATCATTTCTCTAAATAAATACTAACAAAAATAGGAGTTTTGGATGGAATTTTTGACTCGGACATGCATGTATATGATCCCTAATTATCCTTAGATCCAAGAGTGGCTGCCTGCATATCTTGACCAGTAAACACAGATTATGTCATTTTACACCTCGTGATGGTTGATAAAGTCATAAATATCATCAACATGGATAAGCTTTTAGCTGACATCTTGGCCACAAGCTACGACTTCTAAGAGATGAGGACAAGATCAAAATAAAAGGTCTGAAGACAATAGAGGTGATCTTATCTATAATTGATGCCTTTTTGTTTTTTTAATTATATTCGAGATCATGTTAAGACACACAATTTCTTTTATATTATTTGATAAGCGAAACTCAAAATGAAAACAAATCGTAGTGCCGGCCTTAGTTTTGATGACACATGCAAACTTTTGCAAATAACTCAATGAGTAAAATGCTTAAATAATTGAACAATGCTCTGGCGAATTATTTGTACCAAGAATGATTATTTGTAACGAGAATAAATAGATTTTTTTTTATAGAAAATGATTATTTTTGTTATAAATAATTGACAACAAATAAATGTTTTATTTGTAGCATCATTTTTTTTTTATAATAAAGCAAACTGTTTTATTCATCTGTAAAAAAATTACAACATAGCATCAGTCCAAATAATTTGGAAAACACTTTCAGGGAAAGAATCCCACCAAAGTACTAGATCATCAACATGCCACGATTGTTTTGCCAAACTATGGGCAACAACGTTGGCCATTCGACCTCTATGCTGGACTTTAACCTTAGTAAATCTGTGCAGCATGCCTCTAATCTCATGGATCAAATTTTTCCAGATAGATAGATAAAGACTCTTGTTCTCTATTAAACTCTTGTACCACCAAAAGTGAGTCACTATCCGCTTGAAGCTCAAGAATCACCAAATAATAACAAATCTTTAGACCTTTCGAAAAATCCTAAGCCAGATTCGTCCCGGGTACAGGCCGGGCATACACAACCCATTGGGCCAGCTCTGATTCTACTTGGGCTAGCTTAAATCATCACGAGCACATATCAAGATTCGGTTGAAGGTAAGGAATATAGATATGTTGGGTTTTGTACTCTAGACTTGAAGTTTTTGACCCCATCAAATTTTGGGCTTGGACCTTCGCATAAACCACAATATTATAAGTGTGCTACTCATCATTTTTTTTAATAAATAATTAAAAAATTATTTTTCATACATTATTTATCATCTAATTATTTAATGCCACGTAAATTAATGGTAAAAGAATGACGCTTAAGAAAAAGATGAATATAATTTTTCTATTTTAGTATGCAGGGTATGATTTGAGCCTTAACCTTTAGTTTTATGTCTAAAAACTTTAAATAACACTATTTAAAAAGAAAATTTCAAACAATTAAATATATATAATTGTTTCGATACTTCAATATCAAAGCAAATATATGTGTGTATATATATATATATACATACACTATAAGGAAAACGGATTTTTGTGGCCATTTAATTGCAGCGAAAAGACTATTTGTGATCAAAATATACTCATTTTAGCTGTAAATAGTTATTTCGTTGGAATTAACTGGCTACAAATAAACAATTTTCATGTAGTGATATATATATATATATATATATATATATTTGCTTTGATACTGAAGTACTGAATAATCTTTAGACACAGCTGCATGATAAAATTATATATGAACAAAATCAACATGAGCTAAACTCTATTTTGAAAAAAAATAATAGGTAAAAGTAAGATCGATGAAGAATCCTTCTTTAAATGTGCTTCTAAATGGTCATATATACTCTTAATTTATGTCTGTCATTATTGCTAATTAATGATGAAGGTAATTAGTTGTTTCAAACGTTGTAATTATTATATATACCAGTGAATATGTAACATAACTCTAAATTATATATAGAATTCTGGCCTTCTCACCATTTATTTTCGGAAAAAATTCTGGTGCATGGCAGGTTGATAGAGGTAAGAAACTGCATAAAATTTAGCATCATTTCCTTGCATGCGTGCCACGTATGTACTGCTAACTATATATATAAAAGTAATTTTACAAATTGATGTGACTTGATATAGTATGTCAGATTATAAAGTTAACTTTTATTATAAAGTAGATCTAACGAATTTCATGAAACTACATAAGTTTGTAGGTTTATTTTGTATAATATCTTTATGTCTATAGTACTAATTCTCTTTTTGAAATCGATAAATCAAATTGATCGGGCTGTTCGACTAATTTTGAGGAGGGGTTGTGAATAAGGTGACAAGCTCCCACTTGGTGTGCCTGCCTTGATGATGTCTCCACAACCGGTGAACCTGGGCCAAGTCTCACCCGATCGAGCTGGTTCCATGCGCGAGGGATAAGAAGTACAACATATCGACTAGGAGTGTAAATCGATTGGTCTCATCCGGACCGAACCGGTAGTTATAGGTCAATTCGGTTCGGCCAAAATAATTTTTATTTTCTCAATAAATTAATAAAAAAATTATTTAAATTATTAAATTTAAATTAAGTGAATTATTAATATGTATCATGTAACTAACTCATTAAGAAAATATTTTATATGGTCAAAGATAATATATATAAATTATTATCAACTTATATAATTTTTATAAAAATATATATTAAATTATTAAAAATATTTTTAAAATTATATAGACCCTAAGATTGGACTAAATTTTCTCAATACATAATTTATAAGACTAAGACCGATTGGTCTGGAGTTCAGTCTGGTCTGGGACCGAAGTCGATTTCTCCAGTCCGGACCGAAGCTCGAGCGCATCGAGGGTGGAGTTCCCAAAGCCGGAGTAGATCAATCTATTAATGGAAACAACATGAGATAAAAGGTTTTGCCATTTTAAGTGATTTAAAAAATAAATTTTAAAATTTGACTTAAAAAATAGATAATTTCTCATGCGTGAAAAATTAATTAAAGTATGACGTACTGTTTATATATATTTGATAAAATAATATTAGATACAATCTTAAAGTCTATAACTTCCATACATGACTCTCCTAAAACAAATATGATATATTATTAAAAAAAAATAACTTTTTTCATATATATGAATTTCAATTTATCCATTTTTTTAAATAAATATAACATTCTAAAACTGTAAATATCTCTAAAATTATATATAATAAATAATTTGTATAGTTACAAGATGTACAAATTAAAAAGAATGTGTCAGGATTTGCACATGCACTGAATCTATGTCACTCTAAAATTATAGAGTAGAACTAAATTTGTTTGTAATATTTTGTTAAGTTTTGAGGTACTACCGCTAAATCTGCTAACACTTGACTAAACTGATCAATTAACACTTAAAAAGCCACTATTACTGCTCTAAAACATCCGATCCACATTTAGTAATTTACAACACTACTCTAAATACACTATATATATGAGTAACTAACGCCCGAGAAGGTCGATCTGACCTTGCCACATACACATATTTAACATAGATAAATACTACGGTGGACATTCATGTTCGAACATTCTATACGCGCGCACATACACATGCGAAGCGGCATGCATTTCTCTATTCTCTCGTTTTGTACGTGTCACGTTCAGGGAAATGGCGCCCTCAGTATCATATCGGTGAGCTTTATATCAATGGCAAAACCCTTCCCATGCTGTTTCCAGTAATCAGCCTGCGGATTGATCCACTCCGGCTCCGGGAGCTCCACCCTCGATACCCTCAGAGCTTCTGTCGATATGTTGTACTTCCTATCCCTCGCATGGAGCAGCTCCGGTGAAACCTGGCCCAGGTTCACCGGTTGTGGAGACATCATCAAGGCAGGCGCACCCAGTGGTAGCTTGTCACCTTATTCACAACCCCTCCTTAAAATCAGTCGAATCGATCCATTTGATTTACAGATTAAAAAAAAAAATGCTTAGCTATACGTACGTGGCGTGCGTGCAAGTAAACATTATGCTAAGTTTTATGCAGTTTCTTACCTCTATCAACCTGCCATGTGCACCAGAATTTGCCGTATGTTTTGACCAGATTTTCGAGTTCGGGCTTCTCTATTATTCCTGAAACTCGGGGATTGACCCAGAGGCCAGACTTGATCTGGATCGTCCAAATTAGTCGATACATAATCACAATCAAGAAATTGAAAAAAGAAAGCGAATAATCAAGACTATACTGGAGTACAGGTGCGCGGTACAACCTCATAAGCATGGGAATGCCACAGCTTTTGCTCATACGGAGGCAAATCTTCAAATATCCTGTCCGATATTATATATTCAATACCTGTAGACCAGAACAATTAAGTTGCATGTTGAAAAGACAACGTTTTGCATGCTTTCTTTGGTCAAAGCAAAAGCAAGAAGGGTAGGCCGGGGGCGCCGGAGACAAAAGTTTTACCGATGAGACGGCCATGAGCGTGATCCGTATCGTAAACGGCGCACTGGAGGAAGTCCTGGTTGAGGCGGGTGATGTAGTGGTGGGTCTCGATCTGGCGGGTCATGTCGTGGCTGTAGGAGGCAAAGGAGCAGGCGTGCTGGCTCATCTTCTTCACCGGCTTGAGGGACTGAAGTATTTGAGCTCCCTTGTCTATCACATGCTGCTCCACCGTCATAGGCTGCCCAGGCGGCCTGGGGTCGCCGTCAGTAGCCAAAGCACTTGGTGACTTGTCGCTCGAGGCCATTATTAATTATGAGAACGACGTACGCGATCGTATGAAGGCGATGGCTCACTAAGTCTCCCCCTAGCTAGCTCGTTGCTGTTTGTTGCTTTTGGTAGAAAGATCGGTCGTGCAATCTAGGGAGTGTTATAGGATCAGCAATCGATCAGGAAGAGTGGATAGAGAACGTAACGTGGAGAGGTTTGAACGTCCCACGTAGACATTATGCATGCAAAGTTTGAGGTGGCGTCTACTGGCTAGAACCTATCCTCTTCGCTTTAGCTTTTGTTTTCTTTTGCCTTTTTACCCCGGCCTTCTGTGTGTATTTTCTAGTTAATTATTATTTTACGAGAAGTTTGTGCTGTTAACGTCTATCAATTGGCAACTTGAGAATTGAGCTAGTCATACATGCCCCATTAATTAGCCCTAAAAGATAGTAGAATATAATAATATACAAATTACAATCTATAGCTGTATCCCACTCAGTTTTTATTTTTGGAATTTCTTTTTGTCAAAATGTCGTCTTTGTTGTAAACGATATATATAGTAGATGCCAATTAGTCTCTACTTGGTTTAAAAATTCACACCCAGCTTGGCCTTGGTCCACACATGCGTGGGAGAGGTCGCTGCAATGACCTAATGTTATACGCATGGTTAATGTAGTGTTTTGCACACTTTTAGGCCAAATTCTAATAATTTAGGTCTTTGAAAACGGGCAATGCACAAGGTAAAAAAGACTGTAGCTTTTAGTGGGCGGCTTAAGGGCTAGGGAACCTACGATGCCAAAGTTAGTAAATATTTTTGGAGGGTAGCAAATAAGTAAAAGAGTTTAGAGATCAGAGAAATTTTTTGGTACTTGGGGCTTGCTATTTATACCGTATTTGGGGAGGGTGCATATAGTCTTTTTTTCCACAAAGTTTGTGCTTTCTTTTGTGTATGTTGTCAGATCTTCTTTAATGCAGCAAGACTCTACGCCGGCTCCATAAATGTGGCATGTGACTTAATCAGTAGTGTCATTAATGCGGTATGGTTCCCTGACTTCTGATATAATTTATATGAGCCGTAGATGACCTGATGCAGAATCGAGGGTCCTCCATGTTTCCTGTGCGTTTTGTGTAGATATTGTCTCCGAGGGTGGCCGTAGAGTGTCGGACTAATCTGTCTTGTCGACTAGACGGTGCCCCGTTCTATTCCTTGCTCGGATAAGGAAGCCTTTAGGTCGGCCGAGGCCCAATGGACCTTTCCTAGGGGGAAATTCCCTTACAGTTATCCCACCAATTCTTCTTGGACGGGTCTGGGAGGAATTCCTTTATTCATTTTGACCTCTCATCCCGTCAAATTTCCGACCCACCTTGCCGCACTCACCGCTTGTGTTTCACATACGTGGCAATACGACGTCAGTTTCACTTCTGCATTGAATGGCGCGGTGCCCCTTCGATTTTCGTATCATGGCTTGGTATTTCTCGGCCATTAATTTCGCACATCGTATCAGTAGATATGCTTTGCAGCAGTTGCATTAATTGAGGGATCTTGGTACTTGAGTGGGACACGTGTGAGATGTGCGAAGTTATGACGCCTCGGGAGGGTGATCTTCGACTCTGCCTATATAAGGACTTTTTCTCGTGTTGAGAAGCCCATCGTATTCACTTTGCCTTTGTCCTGTCATTCTGCGATTTCATTTTCTTACTTTACTTCCGAAGTTTCTTATCAACCTTTCCTGCCCTTTATTGCCCCGAAGAAATCTTCGCATTCTGGAGAATGGGTGAGGCCCTCTAGCGGTATTCAAGCCGCCGTCATTTGTGGCGATTCCCTTCCAGATGACTTTGCAGGATTTTCATGGCGGTCAGTGGTTACTTCCGATGAATTAGAGGAGTTGAAGGCGACCTACAAGATCCCCTCAAAGGTGGAGCTCGTAGTGCCTTTTAGGGGTGTAACCGGTCCGGTTCGGTCCGATTTTGGATAAAATCTATGACCGAATCGGTATGTACCGGTTTTGTATTTTTCAAAACCGATTACACACCGGTTATCCTCTTAAACCGGTACTTCCGGTTTTACCGGTTTCCGGTCCGGTTAGGTCCAGTTTTTCGATTTTTTTAAAATGTAAGTTTCACAATTTGTCATTAAAAATTTGTTTATAAAAAAAAAAAAACTGATTTAAAAAAAAACTGTTTTATACTTTTATTAATATATTAGACTATATAATAATATTAATATTAGACTATTGATATAGTTATAAGTTATATATTAGTATTAGTTATAAACTTTTAGTGATTTAGTATTAACATTTTATGTAATAATTTATAAATTATAATAAGAAATTATTTCATATATGAAATATATATAATTATATATTATATATATAAATTTCACATAAAAATTTAAATTATACATTATATATAAAACTTATATACATTAATATTTAATATATATAAAAAATATTTTGTATAAAACTTATATATAAAAATATTATTTTTTATTTTTTTTAATCAACCGGTCCAGTCCGGTCCAAAAAATCCCGGAACCGGAACCGGCCGGTTTTTAGATTTTAAAAACCGGTTCCGGACTGGTCCGGTCCGGGACCGGTTTTGAACCGATTTTCCGGTTTGAGTTTACACCCCTAGTGCCTTTCCCTACTGGTAGAGCAGTGGATGAGGAGGGCTACGACACTAAGGTTGCGGTGTATCCTGCCATGTTCTCCTGTGGCCTGAGGTTGCCATTTTGTCGACCGGTGCACAGAGTGCTGAGTTTCTTTGATCTGGTGCCCGCTCAACTCCCTCCTCTTGCGTGGAGGATCTTTATCTTGTGCTGTGTTATTTAGCACCGTGCTTTGGAGGAGGCCGGGTCGGATTTCCTTAACCTCACGGTAGGGCTGAAAACCAACTAGGTCAATTCCGTTTTGTGGAAAAATTGAAACCGACTGATCAATAGAATTTGGTGTTGAAAATCGATCGAAACCGACCGGTGTTAAGGGGTGAAACAGGCCAGAATCGATCCGGCCGGTTACCGGTCAATTTGATCGGTTTAGGCTTTTTTCTTGGGCCATTTTTTGGGCCTTTGTTCTTGCCCAATTGGACCAATTCAACATCTATTTTGGGCTTTTTTTTTTTCTCAATTCATTATCCAAGTTCTTTTTGAGCTTTTTTTGAGTTGATTTCATTTTAATAGTAATGTCATTTATAATTTTCTACTATTACTAAGTAACTAACTATATTAACTATTACTTACTACTTATTACATAATTAAAAAAAATAAAAATAACTTAACTAGATGTTTAGTATTACATAATACATATTACAAAAAAAAAAAAAAACAAATTGTTTAAGCATAGCAAAATGCATTTAAAAAATATAACATAATTAAATGACAACAAATTGGGAAATTGAGAATGATCTTCATTTTTGCTACTTCAACTTCAAGCCTTCAACCTTCAATCTTCAATAGTTGTCACGTTTGATTGTGTGCCCAACTCTATATACAAACATTAAAAAATATTAATAATAAGAATAAAACATCGAATGTTAGTGAGTTTGGATTATAAAAAATACTAAAATTAAATTACAATGAAAACAAAAAAAATATTACCTTATTCTACTATGAAGCTCTCCACATTATCCATAGCCTCCAAGATATCAATGGTTATTGCCGGATGCCTTAACCAATTTTGAGTACAAATAAGTGTCTCAACGGTTCTCGGAGCTAATGAATTCTGAAAAGGATCGAGCACACGACCTCTCGTACTAAATGCTGACTCGGACGCAACCGTGGAAACATGCATGGTCAATAAGTCCCGTGCAATCCTCTCGAGTATAGGATAGTTAGCCTCATTAATGTTTCACCAAGTCAACAAGTCAAACGATGTGGAGAGTGCCTCACAACCATCTGATAAATATTGATCCATTTTTTTTTTGGCAATATTAGATCCCATGGCGGAATATGCTTTATACCACTCGTAGAACCATTTGGTCTCATGCTTGCCATCACCATCATTCATGGTTCTAGATGTCAGAGGGGGTTCATGTTCTTGGGTACTTATGGTGGAGCCGAATTCCGCATTATATTCTGCATACAAATCATTCAACACCAACTCCTCAGCACGAAACTCATCATGAACTTTCCTCAAGTGGAAAGTAAGAAGTCCTAACTTGATTCGTGGATCAAGCACAACTGCAATTAACATGAACAAGTTCAGCCTGTCTAATGACCCCCAATACTTATCATATTTTGTTATCATATTTATGGCCATACTCCTCAAGCAACTATTAGGACTCTCACTCAACTCCATCAACTCATTTTGGAGATCACAAATTTTCAAAAAACTAGTGTTGGCTGTCACATATAAAGATCCAGGAAATCTATTAGTGGCATCATAAAATATTCCAAAAAACTTAACAAAAACCCACACTGTCTCCCACTCCCTAGCTTTAGGAGGCCCCATGTGCCCAGTCCTAGGGCCATCATCAAAGTAAGAGAGGTAATTATAATTCTCACTCTCCATCCGCCTGAAAGCCTTCTCAAACTTCTCAGCCGCCTCCAACATCATATAAGTTGAGTTCCATCGTGTCTGTACATCAAGACACAACATTTTCTTACAATCAATTTTTTCTTTTTCTGCACATCTCTTAAACTTGTCTAATCTTGCGGGAAATGAACGCACATATCTAACTGCATTTCTAACCATTGTGATGGCGTCATTGTACTCCTTCAAACCCTCATTCACAATAAGATTCAATATATGAGCACAACATCTCATGTGCATATACTTACCCCAACAAATTCCCACTCAAGAACTGTTTCAAATATGAAATTGCAGTATCATTTGAACTTGCATTATCAACAGTCATAGTAAATATTCTATCATTGCCCCAATCAAGCAAGCATGACTCAACATATCTTCCAATAGTTTCCCCTCGATGATTAGGGATTACACAAAAGTTAATAATTTTTTTTCCTGCAATTTTCAATTTTTATCAATGAAGTGTGCAGTTAGACACATGTAATTCAAATTCTGTATTGATGTCCATGTATCGGTCGTCAACGAAATCCTTATGCCACCATTTTTTAACACTTTTTTAAGTTTCCCATTTTCACATTCATACAATTTCATACAATCTCTTGCAACTGTGACACGACATGACACTTTAAACCGAGGTTCAAGAGACCAACACACTTTCCTAAATCTCTGTCCTTTAACAACTCTAAATGACAACTCATCGATAATTATTATCTCTACAATCACCAACCTCACAACCTCTTCACTATATTTGTAGGTTACAAGACTCCTTAACATACAATTACTCTCTCCAACCCCCCTCAGGTGTTGCCTCACTTATTAATATTTTTTTGTACCTATCCAAAGGCCCACGCTTATGAGAATTTTTAGGACATGAAGGCAAATGGTTTTGCATTGTTGAAGTCTCGTTCCTCTTTGAGTGGCAAGCGTACGTCTTGCCACAATTATTACATTTAGCCTTCGGATCATTTATAGGACAACCCTCCACCTTCATAAAATGGTCCCAAATAATCTATGGATCCTTCCCTTTTCTTTTCTTAGGTAATGGACAAATAGTACTAGTAGGGGCACTAGGGGGTTTTGATGACTAGGTCTCCCTCAAATCATCTCCCAAGTTAATGGTTGGTGTTGTTGCATCAACATCAATCGGAGAAGATGAAAAATTCATCTAATTATAAAACAAAACATAAATATTACACGTTGTCACGTACATTATAAAACAAAATAGTGATTAGTATTACACAACAGTTAGTTTGCAACATGACAAACATCACAAGTCTAAAACTCTAATCTAAGTTTAGTTCACTCATCTTTCCTAAATGTGGTGTTTTTGCATAAATTTCTAATCATAGCCCACAACTTCAAAGACTGCTAAGAAAATAAGAAAATAAATTCAAACACAAACTTGAATATTTTTGCAAAACCACAAGTCTATCACACACACACAAATGATCACACATGACACAATGTCACAAACCACAATATTTAGGATAGTAAGCATTGCTCATTTCAGCATAAACCAGTAAACCACAATATTTTTACTGTAACCATTGCTCATCACATACGACACAAACCAGTAACCACAATATTTTTACTAAGTAAGGCAAAAACAGAGATCTGAGATACACTGCAAAAAATTTAGGCATTTCCTCTTCCTCCCAAAAAATTCCTCCAATAAATTAACAACTAACAAAGAAATAGAACCCAACAAAGATGAAATACAAAGGACAACTTACAGTGAGAATGTGGGCCGTGTGGTTCGTCAGCGACGAGAGAGGAGAGAGGGTCGTGGGGCGTGTGGGTCGTTGGCGACAAGAGAGGAGAGTCTGAGAGTGAGTCCGTGAGAGCCGTGAGGTCCGGGGAGAGGGTCAGAGGGATAGGGAGTTTGGGACCTGGGTGAGAAGAGAACGGCTACGAAGAAGGAAAGGAAGGAAGGAGAAGGGGGTTTGGGAATTCAAAACTCCTAACCCTACCAAAAAACGATGTCGTTTTGGTTTAGACCAAACAACGTCGTTTTCGTTCTTTTTTTTTTAATAGGTTAAGAACAAAATGATGTGAAACAACATCGTTTTGTATAAGAAAGATATTAAAAAAAATATACTTATATACGTCGATCGGTTCTTCGATTTAGACCAGTCCTGAACCGTAGACTGAATCGACCGACGTTGGTTTTGTTAATTTGCTACCGTCAGCCGACCGGTTCTTTGCCGGTTTTGACCTGTTCCTGAATCTGGCGGTCGGTCTACGTCGGTGGCGGTCGGTCCGGCCGGTTTATGTACACCCCTACCTCACGGCCCGTGAGTTCTTTATTACCCATAATCTAGTACAGAAGGGCTTGCACATCTACAGTTTCTAGCCGGTTCAGGAATTGGCTCGGATTGAGGAGAGGTACAAGGTGGCGAAGGGAATCGGGATACACCCACAAGTTTTTCTTCTTGTCGAGCGAGGGTTGGGAGTATCCAGCCGGGTGGACTGTTAAGCGTCTGTTTTATGTTTGTGCCAATTCGGGTACCGTAGATGACGCCTTGATCGGCTGGCCCGAACCGAACTCCAATGAGAAGGTGAGATTGGGGGTTGTTCAGGCCTGGGTGGCGGCGCATCCAAGTAATCTCTTTTCGGAGGCTCTATTGTTAGTCTTCACTAGTATCTAGTTCCCCCTGCTAATCTTCGCTTTGATGCAGGTATTTCCATGAACCCGATTGCTCCATCTGTCCGTAGTCTTTCTCTTAGCCCACCAGTTGAGGGGAAGGGGAAGAGACCCCGTAGTACCTCTCCCGCTCCCGTCAACTCTGATAATGTTCCTATTCATCATTGGGGGCTATCCATCCTGAATCCCTGCACCTCCAAGAGTGCCTAAAGAGACAATGCCGATTGCCAATCCTCATTTTGCCATGCTGCCGGCCTGGAGAGTCGCAATGGACGCTGCCACTACGGTCGAAGACATTTTATTGGGTAGCGTCGAGGGGAAGGAGGCTGACATTTCAGGCGAGGGAATCGTGGCACCTGGTGTGCCTGGCGATGGAGTGGGCCCGGAAGTCGCTGTGAGAGTTTCGGCGGACTTTTAGATGACCGTGTTACATGGCCATGCCGATCGTCTTCACAAGGCGGTGGGGAGAATCCGGAGGCTATTTGCAGGGGTAAAATTCACTTGCTAATTCTTCAGAGATTTTCTATTTTTTATTTTTTAACTCGTCTTTTGTTGTAGGGGTTGGAGCGTCTAGTGGCTTTTATTGTGGACAGCCAGGCAGAACTGAGGAATGAGAATTGAGATCTTTGCTCTTTGATTTAGGTATCCTTGGACTGCGTGGCCTCTGAGTAGAAGTAGAAGGAGGCTGTTAAAGAAGCACTAGCCGATCTAGTTAAGTCCTAGGGGGAGGTCGGCCAACTTCGCATTAAAGCCTCGCTTTCTTGCGAAGTGAGGGACACGCTGCAGCAATCCCTTGACCAGTGTCAGTCGAAACTGGAGTGGCTGCAGGCCGATATCTGGGAACTTCACCGGCAGCGAGACACAGATGGTCCGTCGATCAAATGCCTCGAGACCAAGGTTCAAGATTTTAACGAGTTAGCGGCGATGAGGAAGAATACCATGGCGGTGGAGAGGCAGTGAAGAAAAGATGCAGAAGCTGCCCTAGAAATGAATAAGCTGGTGCTCGAAGGTCGGGGGTAAGTATTCGGGCAGTCTCAACGCTGAACCTGCTCTCTACTGTGGGAGAGATAAGGCAACTTTTTAGGCCTACCTTCCCTTATGACATTCTGCATAGAGGTAAGTCATTTGGACAATTTGTTAATAGATCCTCTCCCGCCCGTTGACATTGTAGGAAATGGTAATTTTGGGTCAGGATGGCGCTGAACCACACTTCGTCGTAGCGGAGGTCAGGGTAAGTTATTCGGGTAGCCGCGAAGCTGATCCCACTCTCCACTGGAGGAGGAATAAGGCAACCTTTTAGGCCTACCTTTCCCTATGGTATCCTGAAGGGAGATAAATTGTTCGAACAGTTTTGTTACTGAACCCACTCCGGCCCGTTGACGCTCACGAGGAAGGTAAAAGCTTTTTCCTTCGGGTAGCTAAGGACTAACCCGCACTCCACCGCAGGAAGGACAATGCAATCTTTAAGGCCTATCTTTCCCTTTGTTGCCTCGAGGGGAGGTGATTCAGACAACGATGTGACTGATCCGCTCCTTCACTGTGATGAGGGTCAAGATAATTATTCAAGCCGCTTTGGGTCTGGTCCCCCTATCCCGGACAAGGAGGCTGAGCCGCCTACTCACCTAGCATCCTTCGTGGGGAGGTAAGTTGTTCGGGCAATTTGCTCTGGACCCGCTCCTGCTCGTTGACATCACAGGAAAGGGTAAATTTGGGTCAAACTAGCGTTGATCCCACACTTCGTTGCAGCGGATGTCCAGGTAAGTTATTCGGGTACCAGTGAAGCTGATCCCGCTCTCCACTGGGGGAGGGATATGTTAACATTTTAGGCCTACCTTTCCCTGTGGTATCCCGCATGGAGGTAAATTGTTTGGGTAGTCTGTTACTTGACCCGCTCTTGCCTGTTGACGCTTACGAGGAAGGTAAACTTTGTCTAGGTAACCTTTTAGGCCTACCCTTCCCTTTTTACCTCGCGGGGAGGTAAGTTTTTGGAGTTTTTATTTAGCGAAGTTGACTTTGCTGAGGGGTAGACTGATTTCCTCGGGAGAAAGTTCACTTGGCGCGTTAGGTTATGTTCCTGAAATTAATCATTGAGACAAGACAAAAAATATATATATATATATATATATATATTTTTTTTTTATGGCTGGTAACTAGTGCATGGGAAAATATAAAAAACTATGACAAGAAAGCCTGCTTAGTAGTAATATTTCCGCAGATGCTCGACATTCCATGGGTGTGGTAGTCCATTTCCTTGGGAATCTTTGAGGCGATTAGGAACCTGGTCGATTTGTGACGATGACCATGTAGGGGCTCTCCCAACGGGGGCCTAGATTTCCTTCGTCCCACGTTGTTGTTTTCGTTTCCTTGAGTACCAATTCTCCTACATTGAATGTTCTCGGCCGCACACGCTTGTTGAAGCATCTCTCGATCCTTCTTTTGTTGGCTGCGACCTTTGTCTCTGCTACTAGTCGGACTTCTTCCAGCAGGTCCAGCTGTTCTTCTAGCCATTTGCTATTGGATTTTTGTTCGAAGTGTTGAACTCTGTATGTAGGGAGTCCAATTTTTACTGGAGGCATTGCCTCGTGTCCATAAGTGAGGGTGAAGGGAGTTTCCCTGGTCAGCGTCTTCACCATGACCTGGTAGGCCCATAGCACGACTGGGAGCTCCTCGGCCCACACACATTTTCTGTCGTCAAGTCATTTTTTGAGTATGCCCATTAGCATCTTGTTAGTGGCTTCGACTTGTCCGTTGGACTGTGGGTAACCTGGGGACGAGTATCGGAACTCAATCCCCAATTCTCAACAACAATTTCGGTAATGGTCAGAATTGAACTGCCTTCCGTTGTCCGAGATGATAATGTGAGGGACGCCGAACCTACAAAGCACTAATCTCCATGGGAATCACGTGATATTGCTCACAATGATAATAGCTAAGGCTTCAGCTTCAACCCACTTGGTGAAATAGTCAACGGCCACCACTACGAACTTGACTCCTCCTTTGCCCAGACGAAGTGGGCCGACCAAATCAACTCCCTACTGGGCGAACGACCAAGGTGATGTGATCAACATCAACTTCTCTGGCAGGCAATGGGGGATTTGGGCGTATTCCTATCATTTCTGACACTTTCGTGCATAACCTTTGGCGTCTCGGAGGGCTTGAGGCTAGTAACAACCTGCCCTCGTCACTTTTTTGGCTAGTGTCTATCCTCTCGAATGGTTCCCGCAAACTCCCTAATGTATTTCTGCTAACATGTATTCCGCCTCCTCCGGGGAGATGCATCTTAAGAGAGGAGCCGAGTGACCCTGTCGGTATAGGACTCCCTCGATCATAGTGTAAAGTGTCGCTCTATTCCTAATTTTTCTCGCCTCCTACCGGTCCTCAGGTACCTCGCCGATTTCCAAATATCTGACTATGTCCTTTACGTAATCTGGGGTTTCGGGTCGTATTTCCATTACCTCGATTTCAACAGTGGGTACTTCCATCGTTCTAATCACTGTACTTTCTGGCAGGGGAGAATCCTCCTGTCTGGATGCTGCGCACTCCAGTTTGTCTGCTTTCTGATTCTCTGTTCTTGGTATTTGCTAAATTTGGAAATATTTGAAGTGAGGGTGCTCAACTTTTACCAATGCCAGATATCTCTTTAACTTTTTACTCTTCACAGCAAACTCCCCCGTACTTGATTCACCACCACTTGGGAATCGGCCCAAATTTCGATTTCGGCGGCTCCTAAAGCTCTAGCTACCTGCAATCCTGAGAGCAATGCTTCTTACTCTGCTTCGTTATTTGTTGTTTTGAATGCCAATCTAACGATGTAATTGTGCTCTTCTCCTTAAGGCGCCACGATGTGCACCCCTACTCCCCCACCAGCCCAGTAAGATGAGCCATCAACAAATACTTGCAAGGGCTTTACAGATCGTGCACCATTGTCCACCGCCAGGAATCCGGTGAATTCGACAACAAAATCTGCTAACACTTGTCCCTTTATGGTGTTTGGAGGTGTGTATTCAATGTCGAACTCGCTCAACTTCACTGCCCAATTCATGAGGCGTCCTGAAGCATACGGTCATTTTAATACCTTCTTTAGAAGAGTTTCTATGAGGACTCGTACCGGGTGAGCCTAAAAGTACGGGCGCAGCTTTCGTGTGGTTACTACTAATGCGAAAGCTAACTGCTCTATGCGGGGGTATCGGGCTTCGACCCTTCGATATGCCCAGCTGACGTAGTAGACTGGCTTTTGGATTTCCTCTTCCTTCCATACTAGTGCTAAGGAAGCCGCCTGGGGGGATATGGCCAAATATTAGGTCAATGTTTCCCCACTCTGCGTTTGGCTAAGGAGTGGCAAGCTCGTGAGGTACATCTTAAGGGCTTCGAACACCTGGTCGCACTCATCGTCCCATGTCTTCACCTTTCGCAAAACTTTGAAAAATGGTAGACATTTGTCAGTTGATCTTGAGACGAACCTGTTAAGGGCAGCAACTCGCTTAGCCAACCTTTGTACTTCGTTTATGTTTGGCGGTGGAGCCATGCTGAGGATGGCATCCACCTTCTAGGGATTGACTTCAATGCCCCGTTTGGACACCATGAACCCGATAAACTTTCTTGACCCGACACCAAAAGCGCACTTTGCCTTGTTCAACTTCATTTGGTAATGTTGTAGTATCGCAAAAGCCTCTCTCAAGTCGTTCAAATGTTATTTTAAGGTCCTGCTTTTGACCAACAGGTCCTCCACGTACACTTCTATATTTCTTCCTATTTGATCTTTGAACATACGGTTGACCAATCGCTAGTAGGTGGCCCCTGCATTTTTGAGACCGAAGGGCATCTTTTTATAGCAGTACAGACCTCGGTCTGTGATGAACGAAGTCTTCTCCTCATCCTTGGGCTTCATACAGATTTGGTTATTCTCCGAGTAGGGGTCCATGAAGCTAAGCATGCGATGACTCGCCGTTGAATCGACGATGAGGTCAATGCGAGGGAGTGGGAATCTGTCTTTCGAGGCAAACTTTGTTGAGGTCAGTGAAGTCGACACACATTCTTCATTTGCCGCTTGGCTTATTTACTAGCATCACGTTTGACAACCACTCCGGGTAATGAGTTTCTTGGATGAACCCCGCCTTCAACAATCGGTCCACCTCTTCGTCTATGGCAGCGTTCTTTTTTGCACTGACGCATAGGCGCTTTTGCCGCACCCCTTTGACCTTTGGGTCCACACTTAAACTATGATATATGATTTCAGGCGCTATCCCAGGCATGTCCCCATGATTCCATGCAAACACATCTAGATGTTCGGCGAGGAGTTGTCGCATGGCGTCTCGAGCTTCATGCGTCATTTCGCTGTTGATAGTTACCGTAGCCTCTGGTCGATCTGGGTGGAGGATAACGAGTTCCAGCGGTCCAATTGGTTCGGCCTTTCGGAGCTCCTGTTCGTTCCGAACTTCGCTTGTAACCTCCACGTGATCAGGGGCTGGAGGCAGAGCGTCGGTATCCTCTGCTATGTTTTGTGCTTCATTCACGCATGCATGGTCTTCTTCTGTCACAATTTTTTCATTTCCGCATGCCTGGTTCTCCATCTGGCCTACTGAACCTCTGAGTTGCCTGGAACGGGTTGTCTCGAGTGTACGAAGGGCACGCAAGGTTTATTAAGATCCCACAGATGACGCCATTGTTAATGTCGTGTTTTGCACACTTTTGGGCCAAAGTCCAACAACTCAGGTCTTCAAAAAGGGCCTTGCACAACGTAGAAAAGACTGCGACTTTGAGAATGTGAGCTAGGGGCCGGGAACCTTCAATGCCAAAGTTAGTAAATATTCTTGGAGGATAGCAAATAAGTAAAAGAGTCTAGGGATCAGAGAGCTTTTTTGATACCTGGAGCTTGCTATTTATACCATGTTTGGGGAGGGTGCAGATAGTCTTTTTTCCACAAAGTCCGTGCTTTCTTTTGTGTATGCTATCAGGCCTTCTTTAATGTGGCGGGGTTCTGCGCCGACTCCATAAATGTGGCGTGTGACTTAATCAGCAGCGTCATTAATGCGGTGTGGTCCCCTGATTTCTGATCCAATTTATATGAGCCATAGATGACCTGATGCTGATAAATTGAGGGTCCTCCATGTTTCCCGTGCGTTCTGTGCAGATACTGTTTTTGAGGGCAGCCATAGAGTGTCAGACTGATCTGTCTTGTCGACTGAATAACGGTGCCCCGTTTTGTTCCTTGCTCGGATAAGGAAGCCTTTGGGCCGGGTTCTGGGCCGAGGTCCAATGGGCCTTTCCTAAGGGGGAAAATCTCCTTACACGTATAGTATAATATTAATTCTATACATGATGATTCAAGAGAAATCTTTGCAATCACCTATATATAATTTGTCGTTCTATATATTCAGAAAGGTGCAATATTAATTTGCATCATGTATGAGTACTCGATTCGTAGATAGTTCTGCATATATCATTATCATGCATGCGTAGGTATACGCGCGCGCGTATTAATATTTTTGGATTGAATTAATTTAGCTAAAGAATATTATATATAGTACTGAATTGAAGTTAGATGTTGATTTTCTATTAATACATAAATATACTTCTGTTTAATCCATTCCCCTCTACAATGGCCATAACTTTCCGTAATTGGTGCAGAATTTTTTGAAATTTCTTTGATACGTACTGAAAACCTGGGAAAAAATTAGCAGTATATATGGACATGCGTGGTGGTATCAGTACGTATAAATTACTCAGGTATACACATGTATATGTATATATATTTAGTACCAAACTTACACATAAAACTGGCCGGTAGTCTTTTTTCTACATAAAATAATAGTAATCATTGTAAAGGACAACTTGATTTAGATGCGTTTTCTTCCCTGGGCCAGTTTGTAGATGCATTAGCCGCACGGCATTAACACACATGATGACTTGAAACGAAAAAGCTTTTTCATTAATAAACATTTATCTCAAACCCGCCCTCTACATTATAGTTTTACTAGAAAATAAAAAGAAGAAGAAAAAAAAGATACAAGCAAAGCAAAAAGAAAGTAAGAAAATCACATAGATCGATCAAGCTTAAGATCTTCATAATTTGCATTTATTGTCACATATATATGATCATGATCATCACCACTTGAGGCTAAGTTTTCTTTTTGTTGTCATTTCTTGTTTTCATTTGAGACCGCATGCATAGGACTATCAGGCCTGTACTTGTACCTCTTAGCTACCACTAAGTAGATAGAGAAGTTGATCAAGCTCAATATAGAAAGCAACCAGTAGAAGAGATTCAAATGGTTTCTGTTGATATTGTTCCCTGCCAACCAACCTCCACTTCTGGTAATATCCTTTGT
Source organism: Juglans cinerea (assembly GCA_961763995.1). Lineage (NCBI taxonomy): Eukaryota > Viridiplantae > Streptophyta > Magnoliopsida > Fagales > Juglandaceae > Juglans > Juglans cinerea. The sequence continues at coordinate 11,295,279 of CAUIVZ010000009.1, forward strand.
TGCACTGTTCACTATATTGACCACTATGGTGCTGAGAAAATACCCCAGAGCCATGGAGCTCCATAGGAAGCAAGTTGAAATGGATTTCAGGCCTTTTGGTGCCTCTGAATAGAAAAACTCAAGGAGCCCCACGTACGTGAAAAGGTCTGCAATCCCAAATATGAAGAATTGAAACGATAGCCAAAACGTACTAATGGGCAATGGCTCTTTCACTGGGATTGCATCGAGCATATTACTGTCTCTTGCTACGTCTTTTCGCTTTACTTCCATTATTCCAGCCACGGCCATGGAGATGGATGACAGAATTAGGCCAACTCCTATACGTTGCAGGTGGGTGATGCCGGTGGGGATGCCGGTGATTTTGCGTGCAAAGGGAACGAAAATCCTGTCGTAGGCAGGGATTATGACGATCATGAATACGACGGGGATGATGGGGAGTGAGGCTGGTGGGATGTTGAAAGATTTGGTGAAACTAGTGTCCATAGTGAGACCTTGCTGGATCGAGAACGTTTGGAGCTGAGCCAGGCAAAGGGTCATGATAATCGTGCAACAAAAAATTGGGATCATGCCAAGTATTACTTTGGCATTTTCCACTTGAGTCACTCTGCAGAGTTTCCATGGGTTTGGAGCTTCAAGTCTACCATCCTGCCCTGTAGATGTTGGTTGGACGGCTGCTTTGTCTAAAAACCTGCATGGGATTTTAGCATGTATGAAATGTTAAAGCAAAGAGGAACAAATATATATATATATATATATATATATATATATTTATAGGAGAGCATGCAGCTTTCTATTGGTGCATGAACTAACTGTTCTCCTTTGCGATGGATATAAAAGAGAATTGTGCAAATTCTGGAGATGCAGAGCCAATAAGAGACACATGTTGTGTCAATCTATGTGCAAATTAATTCAAGGTTGGGAGAGAACCTGAAAATGTCTCTGTGAGGTAAGAATTCTGCTTCCAAAGCAGCTTCCTTGTCCTTTTCAATCTCATAGAGATAGGTGGGGTCCTCAGGAAGGTGAAGATTTCTGTTGCGAATAGCTGCAACATAGACCTGAGAAAAAGAACCATGAGCAGGATACTCAGGAAACATTGATCAAGAACTAAAAGATAATAAGAGCAAGCACTAAGCTTGGTCCTAGTTGAAAGGCAGAGATATTATGCACAACAAAAGGTGCTCCGGAACAAATAAACCAAGATATTGATACAAGGGGTTTAACCAATTATGCTAACCTGTATAATTTCAGTGATGGGGCTATTTCCTTGAATCACGTGTATCCTGTAAATTGGTAGTCCCGAAGCAAAGACAATCACAGCCAAGAACAAGGCGATGGAAGAGATCCCAAAGCCCCAGTCCCAACCTCTATTATCCTGGATCCACACAATTAACGTTAAGCTAATGGCACCACCAACACATACGGCCAGTAAAAGGCCATTGAAGAAGCTGGACATCTGCCTTGCTTCTTTCGGGTCTTTTTCATCAAATTGATCAGCTCCATGTGATGGCAATGCAGCTTTGACTGATGCAGACCCAGCAGCAAGCATATACAGACCAATAAAGAGGAGGGCAGCATTGGCACCATCAATTTTCTCACAGCGAGAAGCTGGATCAAAGATGTTGCAAACTGGGGGCTTTAGTTTGGGATAGTGAGCTTGTACTGCTAACAATGCTAATCCCTGATAAACAAGCATGCGAAACAGAAAGTAAAAACCACAGTTAAATTTTTTGAGAACAGAGCAAATTAAATATGAATAGAAAAAATGGCCAGTCACTCCATTGCCATAATCAGTACTGCTAAAAGTTCTATAATTACAGTTCATTGTTGTTTTGGTCAGTTTGAAATAGACTTTAAACTGCCCTCATTTGTTTCCGCAGATGAGAAGAGATGAGTTGAAATTAAAGTTAAAAGTTGAATAAAATATTGTTAGAATATAATTTTTTAATATTATTTTTGTTTTGAGATTTGAAAAAGTTGAATTTTTTATTTTATTTTATGTGAGAATTTGGAAAAGTTGTTATGATGAGATGAGACGAAATGAGATAAAATGAGTTGAGAGGAATTGTGAAAACAAACCATGATTCTTTCACCCACTCTAACCTCTCCCTTTAAAAAGCTTTCTTATTGCATGTTAAGATATAAAATAAATAATAAAACCTACTTCTTTCTATCAACTTAAACTTTTGAGACAAATGATGATTTCACATGGTATCAGACTAGAGGTCCTGAGTTCGAACCCTGACTCTACACTCTACCCCATTTAATTAAATATTTCACGTGTTGGGCCACCCATTGAATGAGAGTTTAGCTCACACGTGAGTGGAGTGTTAAAATATAAAATAAATAATAAAATATACCTCTTCCCATCAGTTTAAACTTTTGAGACAAGTGGTAATTTCACATTACATTTAAGAGAAGTGAGGAGTTTTGACATGGGTATACGGCTTAGATATTTGACACCAATGAAGATGGATATAAGCTTTGTAATTAAGCATACCAAAAACTCGAGGCTTCCAGCAAAGACAACAGTTTTAAATCTGCCAATGTAAGTATCTGCAAGGAGAGCTGCCAGATTGGAGAGAATGTAAGCAGTGCCCATGTAGTTGGTTAGCTGATTAGCAGCCTCGGCCAGTTCCATGTGCATCACCCCATTAAAATATGTCACCAAGTTCACGGCCAGTGCAAAGGTTGCTACGTGCTCAAAAGCAAACGTGGCTACAACATCATAAACATTAATATTCGTTAACCACGAAATTTAAGTCATGGCCTACAAAACAATTAATATGGATGATGCATGATCTTCTTATAACTGGCAATATACACAACGATCTAGCTATATATCTTTCTATTTATACAAAACCAAGTTGAGTTTTTACGTACAGAGTATGAGCAACGAAGTTCTGGTTCCTCCATGTTTGTACTTCAACGCTTCTCTTCCCTTCCAGTCGACCTTTCCTTCAACGATCAGCTCTGGTTTCTCCTACATATACGCCAAATTATGACATTACGAAAGAAAGTTATGAACCTAAAGCAAGAACATATCTATATATATATATATATATATATGCATAAATGTCATGAGCACATTGAAGAGATCAAAAGCAAAGTACCATAGATAGCTAGCTACTAGCAAGAGTCTATCTTGATCTGTTGCCTGGTGCAAAAGAGCACTTATAATGCTGAGATGGGTACGTAGAAGCTAAGAAAATAATGAGCTTCATTCGTGTATATATAAGGTGCAAACGCTGTGAAAAATGGCCAGATTGACCGAGTAGTAGTAGTACCACTTGTTATGACCACGACGCCCTTATTCTTGTTTGAATGTAAATGTATTTTATGCCGAGAATTGCCGTCTCCTTGAGGGAAAGATCCGAAGGATGCTATCAGCCTACCTTTTTATAATATACACTTCATATTAGATAATTGTAATATTTATGTACTTTTTGATTGAAAGTAACGCTCCCCGGTCCCCAAACGTTTTGGTCATATTACAAAAGATTAATGATCTGTATGCATGATGCATGCATGATGTACGTGTTATATATAGTTATTTCTGTATTTTCTTAAAATAAGAATTAAGATAAGTTTCGACATTAAATTTATTTAATTAATTTTTAATATTTTATAACTTTCATATTCTTTAAGTTTTTCTAAGACGTTCTATTTTTGTTTCCTCAATTTTACCCTTTTACCTTGACATAATATTATAGAAATATTTTTGGTCACTTTTTTCATTAAATCAAAATTTGCAAGATTTCTGACCACTAATCAAAATTTTTACTCTAATTGGTCTATTCAAAATAGAGGTCGTGCAGCAAATGGCGTAGCTCATGCTTTGGCTAAATATGCATGACATCTTGATGATGCATCTCTTTGGTGGAATTCAATTCCAGATTGTATATCCCAAGCTATTTGGGTTGATTCATCTCATTTGTAATGTAATTTGAATTGATGAATAAAAGTATTCTGTTCTTATAAAAAAAAACATAAAAATAAATGAGAGTAAGAGATATAACTAGAAGATCAAGTTACTCAATCAAGAATTTAGAAATCAAAATGCTAACGTTGACACTCTTTTAAGAAATATCATATTAATTATTATATAATGTCTGAGGTTGATGTCTAACATCCGCGCGCTCAACCATCTTGCTTGAGTTGAGTCAAGAGATTCAAGGTCGAGTTTAACTTGTGAAATTATCACTTATATGAAAAGTTTAAGTTGATGGAAAAATGTAAATTTTATTATTTCTATTTCTATTTTAACATCAAAATATTTAATTAATCAGGTGAAATGTAAAGTCAGAGTTCGAACTAAGAACCCAGCTTATTTTAATATCATGTGAAATTACAACTTATCTTAAGTTAATAGTATGTGATTAAATAGATTTTATTATTTATATTCATGTCTTAACATAAGTTACAAGCGTCGTTACTTGTAGTTAGATTTATCTTTTTTCACATTAATATGTAATTTTTGTTAGGGGGGACAATTTGTATTCACAAGTTGTGTTTGTATCATTTCAAGTCATGGATATTCGACTATATGGATCAATCCGAACATAATCCGTTAAACTAAACGGGCCAGACTTTCAAATCCTAATACGATCCATTTAAATAACGGGTCACACGACACGACACAACCTGTTTTGACCAATTTAATAATTAATTAGAAATAAGTCAACACGACACACGTACTCATTTCGACCCGCTTCAATCCGTTTTATGTAAATGAGTTGAACTGACCCGCATAACCTATTTGACCTGATTAACATAATCTCATATAAAAGTTAAAATATGTATTTCCAAATAAAAAACAATAAGACTACCTACTAATAAAAAATATTAATATTTCTCAAATTTTGACCTATAATAAAACCAATATTACAAACCCAACAATAACAAATATGAGCATAGGTCCAAATTACAATCTCATCAATAAAAATAGAAGCATATTGAGAAATACCAATATTACAACCCAATAATAATAAAATTGTAATTTTAAAATAAAATTTAAATGGATTATTGCAGGTTGATTTGAGGTTAAGTATGTTGACCCATTATTGACTCGTATATTAATCATACATTAATGGGTCAACCCGTTTTGACCTGAATCTATTTATATCAAACTCAAACTCGCTAATTTAGTGTCGTGTTTGTATTGCATGGGTTCACATGAGATCGTGTGATCGCATATTGCCACCTTTAATTTTTTAATCTCCAATTTCCCTATAATGAGAAAACTACAGTTTCAAGGGAAATGTTTACAAAATTTAGGTGTAGTTTGAAAATTTAACTACGTTTTAGACACGTATTTAACAAAAGGAAAATTACAGGCAGAAAGTAGAATTCATACTGAATCCGAAAGCGTCCCAATCTGTCATCGATCACTCTATATATTAATGGGAGAAAGCATATATATTTGGAGAAGCTATAATTAATTAATAAGCAAAGGAAACGTACAATGATAAAGATATAGCCATTTCATTTTCGTAAACATCAATGTTGGAGAAACAAAAGGACTTATATATATGCTGTTGTTGAGGAAAAGTGAAACAGGAATGCCGACAGACACTTCGATGCTTTGGGCTGAGACTTGACAAAGATGGACAGATGAGCAAATGCATTGCGTTATCGATGAATTGGTCATATGTCGGGCAATTGGATCCGGTTCGTCCACAATCAACTAGATAGATAGATCCCTTTGCCTAAAATTGCCGGCTAGAATATCCAACTTATTGTTACTTGTTTATTTAATAATTATTACATAGTTTCGAGTATAGACATATGATATTTTAATCCTACTATAGCATGTCATGTATTATTAAAAATAAGAAAAAAGCTATAGGCAATCGGCATGCTTAATCGCCGCGAAACCAGTGCCCACGTGAAAAATAAAACGCTGTCGTTTTGGTCTCAGAACTCTCTCCCTCCCTTCCTTCGAACTCTGCCCCTCCCTTCGTTGATCACGAAGCTTCGAAGACTCAGACAAGACTCTCCCCCTACCTGAATCCCTTCGAACTCTCCCTCCCTTCGAAGACCCAGACCAGACTCTCTCCCTCCCTTTGTCCCTTCGAAGACCACAAAGCACGAAGACCACCAAGCACGAAGTTCACAGATCTGCCTTTGCCTCGCCAAATCGAAATTTTGTTGAATATTATTGTAATTGTACTGAAATGCCTGTTATGACTATTGTTACGTTGGAAATTTGCCATAAGTGAATATGAAAAACCTACAAACTCAGATTCTTTCAAATGATCTTTTGGTTTTCCAAAATATAAGGCTTGGCAAAAAAACGAAATGAGAACCTGTACAATTTCTAAAAGGTAGTTTCTTTCTAGTTTGAAAACCTGTACAATGAATCTTACTATTACCGCTGTCGGCGATATGGTTGATCGAATCATTTCTGTTGGTTCTTAAACAGGTTCATGCAGCTTCAGTGTATTAAAAGGACCAAAAAATTGCAAAAAAATCAACAAGAATCACTACTCTACCGCTTGGTGAAAATGGCCATGGGCGTCATCTTCCCCCACCACGTTCAAGAAATAGTAAAGTATAAAACCACCCAATCAAAAAATCATGAAACAAAAGTAAGTAAAAAAAAGTGTTTCACCATGAATGTCGTAGAAATCACCCCGTAGAAATGACCCACACGAAGATGACCCGGTAGACCACGAAGAAGACCACTTGATGACCAAGACGACGACCCGTCCATGAAGAAGTAGACCACTTCAAGATCCAATTCAGTATGTTATTTCATAACTAAAAAACTTATTGCAACTCAATGTTTAACATCTTAATTATTATTATTATTTTTATATTAGGACATCCCTCCAACTGGTCTACTAAACTATCCAAATTATATGCACGGTTACTTTGGACCAGTGCCTGCATGATCACCAGCTTTCTTGCCATATCTAGATGGAACCAAAAATCTAAGCAACATTCAGGTAGTTTTTCAACTTTCTTCTTGTTTTTTAGTTATAAGTTAATTATTTTTGAAACAAATTAAATATTTTAATTTTTTTTGTTTTAAGCAAAACGTTGGTTACCCATTTCAATATGGGATGAGACCTCTGAGGCCATTTATTCCTACAAGCTCTGCAACGAGTGCAAGAGTTGGTCAAGAAGATAGACCCGATTGTCTGGAAACTGAAGTGCCATGTACTTCTGCTAAAGTAGATGAAGAAATTCTGTTGGATAGACTGATGAACGGGAAACTGACAATGGCACTACCAGTACACCACAAGTAGTGCCATCGTCGGATGGTGATGATATCATTGAGGAGCCAAAGTCGGGGATAGAGTTCAATTCGTTTGAAGATTTGTTGAGCTATTATAAGCATTATGCTAAAAATGCAGGTTTGGGGTGATGACACAAATGAGTGAGAGGTCAGAGGATCAAAGTATCAGATATGTTACCATTGGTTGTGCACAGGGAGGGAAGGCCCGGAATAAGAATTCCAATGTCGTCAACCCACGTCCGATGGGAAAAACGGACTGTAAGGCAAGGATTAATGCCTTAAGAGTCGAGTGAAAGATGCGGTTGACAACAGTGCATAATACACATAATCACAGCCTCAGCCCAATGAAATCTCACTTCTTTCGATGTAAAAAAGAAGTGAGTGAGTCTGTTAAAAGAGTCCTAGACACAAACGACTTAGCTGGCATCCGACTGAATAACAGTTACAGATTTCTTGTCGTTGGCACTGGTGGCTTTGAGAACCTCCCATTTTTGGAAAAGGATTATCGCAATTACATCGACAAAGCACGACATCTACGACTTGGCGCAGGTGGTGTTGGAGCACTTTGAGATTATTTTATGAGGATGCAGTACAAGAATAACAAGTTTTTTTGTATTGATGGATTTAGACAATGACGAGAGGTTAAAGAATGTTTTTTGGGTAGATCCACGTAGTCGGGCAGCCTACCAGTATTTTGGTGATGTAGTTACATTCAACACCACACTGGTAGGCATATGAGGGGGATACTGTGTAGGTATATTTTGGCTGTATTCAAATATAACGGTATAAAATCATTGCCACACCAGTACATTCTAGACCGATGGAGGAAGGACATCAAGAGGAGATACAAGTTAATCCGCAGTAGCTGTGACGCAGGGGATCAGAGGCCAAATGGTGTAATACATATTCAATTCTGTTGAATATATGTTATGGGATGATAACATATGCGGCAGATTCTAATGGGCAATTCGAAGATGCAAAGAAGAGGATACATGAGATGACTGAATGTTATTGCGAGCACACACGCAACAGATCTTTGACCCAAATAGGTTCAAAGACGATGAATTTTAAAGTCTATTAATCTCGTTTAGTTCTTTATAACTACTTAATTTCTATTATTTAATGATGTCTTATTTAACAGTTCTTTCGAATGCTGGTTTTATGACACTAGACACAACTGCAGTTGGTGGTTTACAACAAGTCAAGAGTCCACTTGTTGTCAGGGGGAAAGGAAGACTCTCCATCTCCGAGGAGAGCAACCAGGATGGAGACAAACATGCAAAAAGTTAAAGCCAAACAGAAGAAAGCACAAGTTAGAGAGAAACTCAAACATGTGAATGTTTTAACATTAGGAGAATTAAAAATAAACATGTGAAGTGTGTTAGATTTATAATGTAAACTTAGAAGAAAAAATTATTTTTACTTGTTACTTTATTATTAGCGGGATAAGAATTTCAATGTCGGAGATACACTAGCCATGGGCACGCGCAGGAATTTATTTGGGCCATCAGAAGTGGATATCACCAATCTTGGACAAGTGCAGGTATCAGAAATAGATCTTTTTTATCAATCAAACAATGTTTTCGCCCCCATTCATTATTGGTCAATATTTGTATTGTGATCAATGCTAATCATGTGGAAAGTTGAGATGGTAACTTGTCCTGCTTTTAATATTTACTAAGAATTTTGTTATTTATAAATAGCATATTCTAGACAGCTCAGTAATTGACAGTAGTGGAACCCAGCACAGAGAAACAGTGATTGGTAGATAAGAAAGTATAACATTTCTAAACTTTGCACAATTTAATTGTAATATTTAGATGAAATTAATATTTTCACATTAATCCTAGCAGATTTTCTTGGGTTGGATGGCGTACAACCGGACCTCCCTGGGTTGTGATGGATCACAACCGGTGCAAAAAAGTTGAATTTTAATTTTTGAAAGCTTGGCAAGTGATAGGTTTTGTAATTATTTTTTTAAGAAGAAAGCTTGGTTGTATTGAGGAGTTTTTGTAATTATTTTGTAAGAAGAAAGCTTGGTGGTTATAGTTTTTGAGATTATTTTGTAAGATGAAAGCTTGGTGGTATTGATGAGTTTTTGTAATTATTTTGTAAAAAGAAAGCTTGGTGATTAAAGTTTTTGTAATTATTTTATATTCACAAAGCTTAGAAAGTGATAGCATTTTTAATTATTTTCGGAAGAAGAAAGATTTTATAATTATTTATATTACTAGTGATGCAACAGGTTTGAGTAGGATTATTATGCATTGCCTGGAGTATAACAGGTAAATTCAAAGACAAATGGTCAATTGCAATAAATACGACCATCTCTGAGTTCTGATAAAAAAGTTTTTAACTTTTTCATGGTTCAATCGCTCCATTGGTTTTAGTAGGATGGCTTTTTGGCTTGAGTAGAACTGATTGTGTTGTTGGTATAGCTGGGTTCATAATCCATTTGGCCAACCATAGCGCTACTGCTTTTTTCCATTTGGCTAGATTCCTTTACGTTACATACACAAACCAATCTTTACACAAAGCAGTCCCGCTTTTTCCATTTAGCTAGATTCCCTTACATTACATACACAAAGCAATCTTTACATTACATACACAAGCAATCTTTACATAAAGCAATCATTACATACACGGTTTTAAAAAGAATTCTGGAACTACTCAATCTTTACATTACATACACAAAACAGTACCCTTTTTTCCATTTAGCTAGATTCCTTTATCACCTTGTATAGTTTTCCATTCTAATGATATGAATTCAAATTAGAATGGAATAAAAAGCTGGTAATTAGAATGTAAAACTACAATTCAAACTAAACTACAAATTCAGTTCTCTAAATAACTAATAACACTTAATTATACAAATCTAATAACTAAATAACTTATAACACTTAAACTACAAATTCAGAATAAGATGTAACATAAACTACTACCGAGTCAATAAATAACAACAAACAACTACAAAAAGACCAAAGTACACTTGGGATAGCATGCGTGAACGCCTTAGGACAGCTTCTCTCTCAAGAAGCATCAACTCATTTTTCTGAACCTCCTCAGATATACTGTATAGCACTATCTCTAACTTCTTGATGTCATCCACTATCTTAAGGAGCTCGGTTACTTTATTTTCGACATCGCTAAGTCTCTTCTCGAACTCTTCCTCATTCCTTGACAGTTCATTTTTTCTTTCTTGTAACTCTATGTATTGATAACTATCTGTCCACTTGAAATATTTACAGTATGGTAATCCCTAATATTTGCACACAAAAATAATTCAAATGTTAGACGTACGTAATATTAATCAATTCATTAAACACGTTACATTACAAGTCCTGTAATTACCTTCGTGTTGTACTTTGGACACCCCAAGAAGGGTCTTCCTGGATTTGCCTTAGTATTTGAGTATCTCAATATAGCTTCAACCTCATAGAAGCACAAGGGAGATGCCAAAGTACGTTTGCCAAAGGTTGAAGAAGACAGTGATGATGACGACATTCTAACATGAACCAGAATCACAATAGAAAGGCACACATATAAAAAGACACACATAAACCAATACTATATTTTTCCCAGTAAATCATCATGCTTAAAAAGTTAACCAGAAATAAATGGTCAATCAAGCAACACAACATAAAATCAAAAAATGTTAGCAAAGTAGCAGAGATGAAATTCCATGAAAGACTTTTTAAATCATCCACAGGGTTGAATAAACAGATGTCGGTCAAAGCTTTGTGTCCAAGTCCAAAAATGAGACCAATTAAGGTCCCAATGGGTCTCTAGGCTTGCTTGGTACTTGTTCTTTACTAAGACTGACGCTTGCTTGCTGAGACTCCAGTTTCACATGAGTCAGTAGTTTTGAAAAAAACATTAAAACAAACACAAAAAGAAAGGGAAATATATAAATAAAAGTTACTCTAGATTGAACATTATAGCACTGGTTGTCATATTATAGCTAGTTTTCAGTTCAACATTCCAATCATCCATTGAGAATGGAACTTAAGAAAAATAAGCATAACTACTATTGAATTAAATCAAACAATAGAGCCAAAGAACAAATATTTTACCTGTGTACAAGGCACAATCCATTCACTAGTCTAAGCATGATCACCAGAAAAAATTCCAAACTCCAAGAGTTGAAAAATAAAACAAAAGCTAATAATAGACTAAGAAAATAATATATATGAGCATATATAGGAATTAGGATTAACAATAATTAATATTTGTGCGTTGACTTTTATTAATTGGTTTTAGATTCCCTGCTATATATGAACAGATGTTGGTGAAAGCTAGCTGTACTAGTGGTTCGAAACCTTTTTTATGGGAAGAATCTCACAGTATATGTATATCAAAAAAGAATGTGTGGACATGTGCGAAATTGCTTAACCAATTAATTTATTCATGAGACATAAAATGTGATTCATGCATCGTTTTTTTTTTAATTATCATCTCTCAGTTTATATCATCCTTTACAGTAATGTGATATGACAATTATTATTTTATATCATATTTTGAGATGAGAAATGATTGATAATTAAGAATATGACGATTAATATTAAATATTGTTTTCAACTCCATGCAGTTTAATATTGATCATGTTTACTTACAAATTAGAACGATATTTTTAATTTAGTAAGCAAGAATTAATATTAATGTATTAATAGGCAAAATTGACATTGGATAAGACATGCATGCATACAATTTGATCAGGAAATTCCGGGTCCTTCCAAAAGTCTTCCTGTTCTTTAATTACGTACATTGATCTCTAAGAAAGACTAAGACAATAAAAGTTTTTGTAATGCATAATACAAAAGGAATACAAAAGGATGTGTACTTGCCTTCAACCTGGACCGGACAGGGGTGAGTCTTTTCCTTATTCCTTGATCACCTTCTTCTAGGATTAGGGCTTCGGGATGAAGGGAAATGGGCTGGATTAGGGTTAGGGTTATGGTTAGGGTTTCTGGATGAGGGAAAGGGAAAGGGGCTGGTTAGGGTTAGGGTTAGGGTTAGGTTTCGGAATGAAGGGAAATGGACTGGGTTAGGTTTCGGAATGAAGTGAAATGGACTGGGTTAGAGCTAGAGTTTCGGGATGAGGGAAAGGGGCTGGTTAGGGTTAGGGTTTCGGGATGAAGGGAAACGGGCTGAGTTAGGGTTAGGAGGGAGGGAGGTCTACTGGGTCATCTTCGAGGGAGGTGAGAACTCGGGATGAAGGGAAATGGAAGGGCTTCGAGTGAGAGAAATTGCATTTTGTAAATTTCTTGAGGGTCTTCGAGACAAAGAGGAAGGAAGGAAGGGGCTTCGCCGCTGGAGAGAAATTTATTGAGGGTCTTCGAGACACAGAGACGAAGGAAGGAAGTGGCTTCGCCGCGACACAGAGATGAAGGATGGAAGGGGCAGCTGGGGTGAGAAACAGAGAGGTCTCAGAGAGGAAGGAAGGGGCTTCATCGCGACACTGAGACGAAGGACTCAAAGAGGAAGGAAGGAAGGGGCAGCTGGGATGAGAAACAGAGAGGTCTCGGGATTGAAGAAACACAGAGAGAAGGAAGGGGTTGAAACTCAGAGAGGAGAGAGAGCTAGGGAAATGGGGGCAAACTGCGAAAAATGAAAACGACGTCGTTTTCATTTTTCCACGTCAGCACCATTTGCATGGCAGTTGCACAAACCGACTGCCTCTAGCTTTTTGGTTCACTTCCTACACTCGCGGGATATCTTGTAGAACTTTGCAAATTACATGAACTCCAGCTGATGTGGCTTAACAATGAAAGATTGAGGTCCAATTCGCCAAATATTAGTCCCAAGCACCACATTTTCAGCATTGAATAAAATGGAAGACATGAATTTGGAAATAGATATCATTATCAAAAAATATAAAATGCAGAGAAAGCAAAACTTCATCAATCAAGAAGAATGGATCATCACCTCAATGAAGAAAAATCGAATTTTATTAAAAATAATCAAGCCTGTCATTAAGAAAACCTGCCTTTTCAATAAACAAAAATGCAAACCAAGTTCTAGAATAAATGGTACTCTGCTAATCAGTGATGTGACTATCAACAAAGTGGCTGTAGAGTAAAAAACACAATGTACACAACAGAACTGGTATTGGCTATTCAAAGAATGCTTGACTATAGTTTCTACTGGGGTGGGTAAAACTACAAAAAATAAAAAAAGACGAATACATCAGTAATTCAGCAAGGAGTATTTTATGCGCAATACAATCTTTCCCTTATCAACCCCAAGTTTTGCCCCTGTGACTAGCCAATGACCAGGGATATCTTGTGGCCCCTTTGACATTTCTGTGAAGTCTACAATTTTTGCCAGTTTTCCAATTTGGCTTGAATTATCTTCCTTTTTGTCACTTGAAAATGATGAAGAACTGCCATCAGGCCTCTGTGAATTATGAAGTGTGGAAGGGTTGTGATCCCAAACAGACCGCCTTATTGTACATCCCGGTACATTAGAGAAGAGAAGTTTGAGGTGTAACACGTTCTTGGGGCCAAATTCCCATACACCAAGCTGAGCCCCTGTGACAATATGAACACCAGAAAGGTCTCCGATGCAAGTATCAGTATGCTGAATGGGTGCAGTGCTGACATGGGAGAAGTTCTTCCACTTGATTGGCTCAAACCAACGACTATCTTGTTCCTCAGGACCCTGCCACTTGGGTGCACCAATGGCCACGTGTGCATCCCAATGGGGTTGAAGAATTTTTGGAAGAGACACTAAATGTTGCAAATGGATAGCAAGTCGATTCTGTTTGCTCCCTTCTAGGTTAAGTCTAAGCCCAGTCACTGGCTTCCGACCGACTGTTACCTGTAATGGAAACATGTTTAATCATAGGTAGAAAACCTTGAATTGGCAGTGGTAGTCAATCTGGAGAGAGATAAACACTAGGTATTCAAAGGTGATACAATTAACAAAAGATAATGAAGAGTAACATGTTAAGGAGAGATATTCTAATTGTGCATTAGCTTTACTTTTTCTCTCAATGGAACTGCAGTAAGCCAAGAACAAGGAGAGAAACCTGAAGTGAGAAGTTGTACATCGACCCAATTCAAAGATTCCCTCTCTCCCTCTCCCCCCAACCCTAGCCACCCCCCTCTTCTCACACACACATTCGCACATTTTTGCATGGGGAGGGGAGAAAAGATCAAGTCATTAAAAAATTATAGCCTATCCTGAGTACCAAGTTGCAGAAATAGAACTTTCCTGGCTCCAGTGGCTAGCTAGTATGAAACAATTGCAATGGATGCTTACAACTCCTAGTGTCTTATCTTTCAAGCCCGCATCAACATATCCGAGAATGATCATAGAGATGTCAAACCAGGAATCACATATATGAAGATGGATAAAAACAATAACAAAACAAAAACAAAAAACAAAAACAAAAGAGAGAAAAAAAGAGATAAAAACACGTGTTTGTTTAGACATTCCTGCATTGAATTTACTCCCTCAAACTCCTTTTTTCTTGCTTTACTTTTTTCAGTCTCTTTTATTATTTAGAAGCACAGAAAATTAAATAAAAAATGCAGGACATGTCTGAACCACTTGGAAGACAGTTTCAAATTCATAATGATTACACATAAGAGTCACTGTAACTGCAAAGAATACCTGATCCTGGCTCACATATAGCTTAGGGCCCATCAAGCTGAACTGAAGGAAGGGACACACAGGCTCCTTTCTTTGTAGATTCTGTTCTGGTGCCCAAGCTCGAGCAATTTGAAAATCCAAGAAATACTGCAAGTCTTCAATGGGTGGCTTGTCTGGTAAAAGCAATAAAAGATAGCAAGACAATAATAAGTAAAGCATTTTTGTTAAATAACTATTCCATAGTAGGAAGAGTATGAATAAGACTGCTCCTAAACATGTCTAAATGAAATTCCAGTTAGTATATTGCTAAGGGTATTTAGAGCTTTATTTAGCTCATAAGAATCACAAAACCAATACATCAGGATGACAATCAAAATGATGAGTTTTTACAATGGGTAGCAAGATTGACAACAATGTTTACAATGCTATAGCAGCGGGTCCAGTAAGAATCAATCATGTAAAGAGAAAAGGAGAGGATATGATCTGGTGGTGCAACCATATTTTGTTGAAAGGCCTTATCAAGCAAGAGTGCATGAAATTCTAAGACATTGGTCCGAAAAGCATATTCCCCTTATCTTGATCACTGGTCATTATAATTAAAGCACATTTAACTATGTATAAACATTGAATAGATTTTTAAAATGGCTTCAAACCCTTCACAGTTAAAATAATAGGGTAACTAGATTGTTATGAGTCCTCTTCTTTTTCTTTTAATATGTTGTGATAATAATTTTAGTAACTACTTTCTAGAATTGCCCCCCGGGATTAGTCGGAGTTTGTTCTCAGACACCCGGTGACAATCAAAAAAAGAATTGCAAATAAACTCACTTTTCAAGCAAACAAAGTGGATGAGATCTTACACTCTAGATATAACTCAATTGCACGGGCCAAATGCTTTATTCCAGGCACACCTTCCAACAGAGAAACAATGGGTGTAAATGTCATGTTAATCACATCGGGTGCCAATTGCACAGTCTCTGCCCACTTGGCATGACTCTGCTCAAGATCATCGCCTCCTCTCCTCCTAAAAATTACAGTGACATCCTGCAGCAAAAGACTCAGAACTTTTATTTTTTATTTTCTTTGCGTGTGCAAAGGCGTGCGTATATGCCAAGAGGAGAATTTATGGAATTAAACAGAAAATGGACAGAAATATATTTCACCAGAGACACAATCAAGAACAAAAAAGCATGATGCAATGAGCTAAAAGTTCCCTCAGGCTTCTGGGAGTAAATACCACTTTTTCGAAGAACTAGTTTTGAAGCAATAGCTCCATATACTGACCTTGTCCTTGTATTTTAAGGGACCAGCACTTGATTGGCCTTTTGAGTCCAGAAACCTCTGATCCCCAATGTCTTTCAAATAGCTCTCAACATCCAATGTGGACAAAGGAGAGGACTGGTGTTGCCTGATATAAACTACATCTCTTCCACCAATTGTTGCTGAGGTAACAATATGGGTACCAAAATTTTCAATAAAACTGAAAAGTGGGAGAAAAAATGGAAATTCCATTCAGAAACATGCTGCCAGACCATCAAATTCATCTAAGTATTAACAGAAAAAAATCATGCTCATAATATGGCACTGTATCTTTCCAGTTTGAATGTTGACTGGAACATCGAGTTGATCTATTTTAGTCATCCAGACGCAGTCACTCCATATTGTGAAATCATTACAGTTTGGAACTATTAAATTCCTTCTATATGTATTAACGGGACAATTATAATCAGAAGATCACATTGTAACTGGTAGTTGCAAGATTTTTCAATACAAAGATGATACCAGTGGATCCGTGCTGTTATCCTTTTCTCCCAGGGTAGACCAAGTGAAACACCATTCCTAGTGTGTCAAATACATACTTGGAAAGAGGCATTATCCACTGTGACTAAAAACCCCCATTTTGCCTGGGTGATAAACTGGTCATCATGGTGTGTACATATCACAGGAAGTAAAAGAGTGGCCCCTCCAGGTCAAAGAGTCCTTTCGGAAGATGTTTCCACTTATTGATCTTAATAGGTACTATTGTATCATGCTAGAATATCTATTTAAAGAAAAAATTTCAAATCTAAAGCAATGAAAAGTAGGTAGAATATTTCCAGAACTAAAGTTAAGGGAATTACAACAATACAAATCAGTGATGAATTGCTGACCTTGCCAAAGATGCAAAATCCCAAGAGTATGGAACAACACGTTTGATTTCTTCACGTAAACATAAATTTGATTTTGCTAATTTTACTTCAAATAGGGGAATGATGTATCCGACCATAGCAAGAGATTTCGTAGCTGCTGCATCAATTTGCCAAGAACCAGTGAAATTGAACATCGCATTAAAACTCCCCAGTGGGATGCGTCCTGATACACCTGCTTTCTTATTAAAATATTCTGCCATCTGGAATTTCAGTAACAAAGGCATCAATTAAACACTGATAGGCTAAAAAAAAAAAGAGGTAAATTGTTTGATTGTATCAGGAGAAAAAAATCCAAAACATCTTTGCACAAATGATTTACAACATACAAAACATAGGCATGATACCAAATACAGAAACAACAAACAGTGGTTTATGAATGTACGAAAACCAAGGATCGTTCTTCATGACGAACAATTAAGTGAGAATATAATGACTTGAATTAATCTAGAAATAAGATTATGACCGCAAGATATCATCAATTCTTTTGCAAATATAGATCAATAAACAGAACTACAGTGCTCCTAATAAGTTTGAAATTATAAGTTATACATCTAAGCAAATTGAAGTATACTGGAAAAACAAAAGTGAAAAAAATACAAATAAAGACCCATCCACAGCTTTGGGAGCTCACATTCAACAAGAATATCATTGGAGTGTCCTTGTTAGAGTACATATAGTGATATTGGCTATGAATATACTTAAAGAATGCTTGAAGGACCATCGTGGTTTGGCTCCCATAACTTGTCATGTTCTTATATAAGAATAAATATTTATAAGGGGAGAATGCACAAGTACACAGGTGGAGCACTAGAGCAGCTCCTAAAAGTTACAATCTGAAGTTCATAAGATCACAAAATCTAAAGATGAAATGAAATGGGTGGTGCCTAAAGCAGTCATCCAATCAGATAATGAACTCAAGAAAAAATATAAGGCTTCATCATTACCAAAGACAGCTCTATCCCTGCAAACATCCAACTTGCTCAAACAGAGGGGAAGCTGTTTACCAATGACCTTCTCCATTATATGCTCCACAGAAGCTGAAGCTTAAAAAAAATTCAGTTTGCAGATTCAGACTAGAATTCAAAATAATGGCAAACCAGCAACATAACGCAACTGTAATCCAATTACCAGTTGTAAAGGGGTTGAGTGATGTCTGGTTAGGTCTTAGGTGCCCTTTTTCCAAGAAGAAAAAAATCAATACATTTTAATAGGGTTTCCAAATGCTTAACTAAATGTCTATTGATCTTCAAAAGATACTTTGATCAGTTGCTTGCTGCCAGCCTGGTCTATATAAAGACTAATTGGTTGCTATACTAGAACTGCAGCAGAAGAAAATCAGCATCTGCCATTGAAACAAAAATGCATTTTCCCTGACCAACAGGCCTCTTTTTTCCATATCATATATGACAAACTAGGCAATCCAGGATTTCCTCATATGATTATTTTCAAGGACATTGATTACTATCCCAATTCAAAAAAGATTTTTACCGTCCATTATCAGATGATTCTTTTTATTCAGATCTCTGAGCAACAGCATGCCTTTATCTGAGTTCTCATGTCAGCCAATCCTAATCCATAAGTAAAAGTAAAAATCAAAATTGTGCCACAAAAGCAACAGCACACATTTATCTGAGGTCTCATGTGAGCCAAACCTAATCCAGAAATCCAACTTAAAAAGGAAAATTGTGCCACAACTTTTTAGATATAACTTCTACCCAACAGCTCAGATACTACCCACATCATGAATCTCTCTCTCCCAACAACAGAATCTACCCTTGAAAGATATCTGAGTGTTCTCCAACCCAGCTAGACATTGGAACTCTTGGACAACAAGTGGATTCTAAAGGTCAAAAGCTAAAGTTGTCATAGTAACGAACAAAGCTGAAGTTTCTCTACCCATCCAAATTGATTGCCAAATTGACAAGAAAGGCCATTGAACCTTCTAAATATCTGAATTATGAAGCAAGGTTTATGATGCTAGTGCATTTAATGATGTTGGTAAGATAGGGTGACCAGTAAACCCTAAATGAGACACCCTAATTATTTTCCTTCAAATTTGAAATATATGAATAAAATTGATGGTTTCCCTATAGATATTGTTGCATGCAGGATATTGTAGATAGGGTCAAAGATAAAAAGAAAGGAAGGGGGGGGGGGGGGGATCCTACTTATGTTCACCAATATTGAATGGAATATCTAGAAGCCAATAACCATCATTTTCAAGAAATGCTACTCAATGTCCTCATAATGACATAATCCAATGTTTTGGCCCACATAAATCTATGCACTTTGTAAATCAACTTCAGACACCACTGGTCCCCCACATTGCCACAATTTTCCTTGGCTCCATAAGCCAGCAATACATAACAAAAATTTTGCACATCGGTTCTTTTTCACCAGCAATACCAGAAGTTCTTGAAGCTTGATGGGTTAGCATTTAGCACCATAGACCAACAAGGACCGGAGTGGCTTGAGAGGCCTTATGAAGAGACAAAGATCACAAAAGTGGTGAAAGGAGTGGCTAGTGGCAAAGCTTTAGGCCTTTACGGCTTCACCATGGTCTTCCTTCAGACGTTGGGACGTACTTAAAGATGATGTTATGGGTGCTTTTCAAGAGTTCCAATCAACTAGGAGATTTGAAAAGGCCTCAAAGCAGCCTTTGTAGCACTCATTCCTAAAACACTGGGTGCAGTGGATGTAAGTGGTTACCGTTCTATCAATCTTGTGAATGAGATGTTATAAAACCACATCCAAAGTCTTTGGGAACAGAATGGGCACAATAATGGAGATGATTATCTCAAAGTCCCAAATTGGATTTGTAAGGGGTAGGCAAATCCTAGATTTGGTACATATAGCTAATGAGTGCTTCGATAGTAAGCTCAAGTCAGGAGAACTGTGGATACTATGCAAACTGGACATGGAGAAGGCCTATGATCATGTTAATGGGAAAGTCCTATTACCTATGAGATGTGGCTTTAGGATGAAATGGTGTTCCTCGATCAAGCATTTTGTCTCTTTATGGTCATGGATGGTAAAATGATTTCAGGTTTGGAGGGAGGCTTCTTTTTGAGATTTTCTACGGGGAGAAGAAACATTGACACACCCATAATATCCCACCTTTTAATTGTAGATGATCCCCTTACTTTTTATACATCCAATCTGGCATGAACTTTAGTGTGGTGGTAAGGTCCTTAAAGCCCAAGTACATAGGAATTATACAAGAGAAAACACCTAAAAGCTAGGAACTAGAATAGGCTAAAAGCAAATCATGAAGATTGTCTCCATTCAAAACAAGAGCCTTTGCCCAAAAACACAAAGTCCTAAAGAAAAACTCTCTCAGTTCTCCCATCGAACGTTTTCTATCTTCAAAGCACGGCCCATTTCTTTCCAACCATAAACGCCACATCAAAAATAAAGGGATCATCCTCCAAATAGCAACAATACGATGAATCCCCTTAAAACCTTGCCAACAAGCTAAGAGATCCACCACATGTTTGTTGTACTCTGCTACAATGACAGTGGGAGAAGCAGGCAAGCTTTTTAGGACCCTGTCAAGAAAAAGGGAAGTTCACTGTCCGTTCATCCTATCAGGCTCTTGCTACTCAAGATACAAGTTATTTTCAGGGATGAGTATCCAGAAAATTAACACCTCTAAATGCAGCTTTTCTTGTAAGGACAGTTTCCTTAGGGAAGATTCTCTTCATTGACAACCTGAGAAAGTGTCTTTGGATTATCGTAATGGGCAGGTGTTATATGTGCAAAAGAAACAGTGAAATTGTTGATCACTTACTTTTACACTACGAGATAGCGAGGACACTATGGAATATTTTTTTAATAGGGCAGAATGGGCATGGATGGATGCCTAGAAGAGTGGTTGAGTTCTTAGCAAGTTGGAGAGGCTTACAGGGCAATCCAAAAATTGCAACAAGTTGGATAATGGCTCCCATTTGTTTATCATGATGCCTTTGGTGGGAAAAGTGATGGGAGGTTTGAAGATCACAAGTGGACAACGGATGAATTTAGAGCTTTCTTTTTCAACACTCAATTTCAATGGTCACAAGTGATAGATTTATACAGATTAAGAGTCCATGAGTTTTTTGTAACAGTTGTTTATCAAGCATTGATGTATCTCTTGTATACATCCTATGTACTTGGACTATGCCTATTATTCTTCGTCACTAAAATGCTTCATTACTTATCAATTTTTTTTGCCCCAAAACCTTCAGCTTGTTGGAAAGAACTTTAAAAGTGTAGAGTTGTTAGGTTAATAGCATAAAACTTAGTTACTTTCAGTTACTGGACCATTATCTCCATACATTACTTTTCAAGGAGATCAAATCTATCTAATGTTCAAATACACGTATTTTTTTAAAGGAAGTGATGGAGCTTAAATACTTAGAACTACAAACTGCAATGCAGGTTTAGAGTATATCTCTAACACTATCGACAACACAATCACAATTTGGACCTGATTGCTTTCCGAAGACCCATAAGATTACAAAAGTATGATATACTCCAAGTCATGTAGTTTCTAATCACATCTCCCAATGATTTGATGACCTTAAAATAAAACAGATATAAGAGTTACCCAACAACGCCAAAAGATTAGAGCTGTATTATCATAATTCAACTAGTGCCAAGTTTATAAGGGGCTAAAATGTGGTCCAATTTAACTACCCAAATTTCAAATAAGAGTCAAGTTAGGGGATCAAAATGGTGGTCAGAGATTATAATTCTACAAAGGAATCATGGCAAATTGTTATTGCATTTTTACAGAACTTTTCATGAGTGACTTAGTATATAGTGTTTTTTGTTCTATTCATTTTTGGTTTATGATTTTCAATGCGCTTCCTTTTTAATTTGCAGTCCCAATATACTAGACCATTCTGTTATTGACAACCGGAATCCACAAATGATCTTAGAAGGCAAAATAAAAAGAAAAAAAGACACAATGATTGAATGCTAAAAATCAGTGTTAATGGTTCTGAAGCACCCTCATATCAACAAATACAAAAAACCCAGCAAGCCCAGTTCAGAACGAGAGTAAACGAGTTGAAAGTTAACCAATCATAATTCGTGACCTAACCAAATCTAGGAGAAGAAAACCAATATCCCGGATATTTATGTCAGTACCAACTCAAAATAAAGAAAAACAAGTTTCCAGAGAAATCTAAACCAGATTGAACGATATAAATAAAACTAAATCTCAAACCCACCAACGACTGAAAAAGCGGACAAAAGAAAAAGATTATCAATATTCAAGAATTTTAGAATTATACCCTGAAAATATTCAAGACTTACATCTCACGAGGACTGAAATAAAAACAACTGAACAAAATAGATCAAGAAACCACCTCATGGAAGCTGCACACAGATCTTCTCTCTATGCCACTATTCCCCATGGAGCACTCAATGTCAACAGGCACATTTGGCACCACAACGCCATCGTTAAGAACAAGATCCCTGGTGTGGTCCTCATCAAGATGAACCAGCCTCGACCCAGAAGCTCCCTTGCAGTATAGGAGCCTAATATCTGAGGTGACATCGAAGCCTCGACCCAGAGCTTGGATTGAGTTGCAGAGAGTGGTGGACAAAGCATCAGAGCTAAAGCTTCTCGTTGTTGTCGTTGCTGATCTTGTTGTTGTTTCTGAGTTGTCCATAGTGGAAGGATCATTCATCGGTGGAAAACAAGAGGAAGCAGGGAACAAGACGTGGTCTTACGGCGGCTGTTGTTGATTGTGAAATTCATGTTCCTAGGAAGCAGATGAAAGTGTATTCGTTTTGGGTCTCTTTTGTTTTGTTGCGGAAATGGCGAGGTATGGGTAAAGCTTTGAACTTTGCTAGTTGGTGAGCTTTGTCTTTGTTCTAAAGGCAGGCCTTTGACTGTAATAATGGCTCACAACGCGTTTTTCGGTTCTAGGGGAGAAGGCTTCCTAGTTGACTGGTCATTCTTTTTCAGATCCATCTCCAAATCAAGAAGTCCTAATAATAATACCTTTTGAAAAAAAATCAATATTAGGAATTTCGCAATGATGCCGTGACCAAAAAATCTACCCAATTTTATACTATTCACACAACTTTTATATACCATATTTTTTTTTCTTTTATAAAAATTTAATATATAAAAATTAAATAAAAGAATTGAATTAGTTTTAAAAAAATAAATTCAAAAAAAATTTTAAAAAAATATTAAAAATTTTAAAAAATATAGTGTATAAAGATTAAGAGGTTGTGTAGCATTGCTCTTCCGTCACCATCCTAAATAATGATTCTATTTTGCTGTAATATCTCGTTATAAGATAAAAATATGACTTGTTTTTTTAATAGGTTTACATATTGCTATAATTTTGATCAAGCTTGATTGGTCAGCTTTGATCCACACATTCAATCATGCCTCACCAAATAATTAGTCAATGGTTTTAGCTATTGGTCAGCTAACGCATACATCATGTTCATGTGCTCCTGATTCCATTTCTTTTATGGTCAACATAAGATAAATTCATTATTAAAGAGAAAAATATATAAGAAGGGAGTGATACATAAATATAATGTTGATGCATTTTTCAATTAAGCTCAAATGTCAACAATACGGTCGAGTGATCCATGACTATATTTGGACGAAGACACAATATGGGTGCTCCTTATATGTTTTAAATAGTATATAACACACGTAAATTGTAAATAGAGATAACGAGATTTACGTAGTTTGACATTAAAATTTATGTCTTCAAATTTTTTAAAGGTGAAACTTATTATATTTAGTGATTTTAATCCGACCCGGCTAGCTAGTTAGGGTTTATTATATATTGTATTATACCTTTGTACAACTGCCGCACTGTATCTTTGATTATTATCATAATAAAATCATTTACAATTCCATAGATGTAGACACGTTATCAAACTACGTAAACCTTGTGTCTTGTGTGATTGATTTCATTTTTTATTGTACTTTTATCTTTTATTGTTCCTAATAGTATGAACAAGCTTTAGTCGACACTACAAGAAAAATTATTTTTACTAACAAAAGTTTTAGTAGCGACATAAAAAACGTAGCTAAAGGTTTATCTTTAGTTAAGAAAATTTTAATTTCGTCGCTAATATTATTTTTAACAATCAAAATTGTATCGTCAGTTATATTGGTTGCAAATACATAAGCGAGAAAATTTCTTACCAAATGAGAAAGTAATTATGGCGATAATTATAGAACTAGCAACGACTATAATTGTCACTTATAATCTTAATATATATATCTATATATACACACACACACAAGGGAACATAATGATTTAAAAAAAAATTAAATGAAAAAGTCAGTAACTTATTTATTTGGAAAAGAAAATACAAGGTTAGAAAAGACAAAAAATCAAGATTAAAAAAAAAATCTAAACTTTAGCAAAGTATGAGCATTAGTCTACATCTATATTGGATTATCTATCTACTCTCTATATAATAATAAAATATTAATTAAAATATTAATAATAATTATATTCTAATCAAATTAATAATAATTAATATTAATATTAATATTAATTATATTCTAAATAACTTAATAATTAATATTATATATTGAGTGTTTTAAGTATTTTATTAGTTAAATTTACTTAAAGTTGAATTTTACAATGAGAATGCTCTAAAGCATTTATGTTCTAAAGATTAAAGTCATTTTAATTCTTTTATTTTAAAAAAATTGAAACAAAAAGAAAGAAAAATCAGTACACTGTCAGAATAAAAATGACATGAAAAAGAGATACCAATTCATGTACACCGTGGGGCTATTAGGGTCTCTTGGTAAAACATGATCATTCATTAAATTCTATAAGGGAGCTACACGTCAAATGATCAAGATTTTTAAAGACCTTTTAGTAAAAAAAATCATTCATAGTTTTAAGGACGTATTAGTAAAACATGAATTAACGGATTTAATGGAAAAACAAAAAAAATTAATGAAAAAAACAAAAAATACTATTCATAATTAGATAATTACTTATTATAATAGGGAAAATGCTACTCTCACCGCTCCCGGTCTCGCTCCCGATCCCGCTATATATTTTTTTAATATTTTTTTTACTTAATGATTAAGTAAGTGTTTTTTAATAATATTATAGTTTTTTTAATTTTTTAAAAAATATTTTACAATATTAAAAAAATACATATATAAAAAAATAAAATAAAAAAATATACCATTTTACACTATCGGCGGCTACCAACGTGACTGGAAGCGGTGGCTGTTGAGCCACTGCAATAATAGAGTAGATATACTACAAGAATGTGCCTATTGCGGTGATTTTATGACTGTTGGAAGGCATTGCGATGAACGCTGACTCGCTGCGGACTTCAAACATTAACTTTTTCCAAATGTCTTTTTGCAGCGAGTTTTGGCCATATTGCGACGGAAAAATTCACTGCAAATGGAGTAGACTTGTTGCGACCATTAATAAATCGCTGGAAATGGGTTTTTAAACGCAGCTACCAAACGCACGAAAAACTCTATTTCCCCCTCTTCCCTTGATTTTACCCCATACAGTGCTCACAAATCCCGCGAGTCCCTTTCTTCCCCAAATTCGTCTTTTCCATTTTCTCTCTTCCTGCAAATTAATCAAAACCCACCCATTTTTGTTGCTACACGACTCTCCTCTTCCCCCAAAAACCACCATTGACAGCGAATCTGCCTCCACCGATTTGGCGACCGCGGCTGTCCTGTTCTACATTTCCTCTTAGCACGGTAAACACCAATTTTCTGTGTATTTCTCGGTTTTCTACGATTCCCAGTTCAAAAATCGACCCCTTTTGACATTTCCTAAGCCGATTAATAGGGTTTCGTTGATCGCGTCCTCCTCCGTCCTCTCCTCTACTCGATTGCCGCCGATTAACATTGGTAAGATACTCTTATAACAATTATAGTTTACTTAATTTTTTAATATATACTGAACGTGTAGATTTAGTAGTAGATGGTATCTCGTAGAAGGGAAATCCGCTTGATAAGTGTATGGAAGTAGTTGATCCAAAATGTAGATGGCAAAGTATTAAATTAATGAAACTTTTCTGATTAGTATTAGCTATACTGTAACGTAACAATTATGATAATGAGGAAAATGCAGTAGAAAGAATGAAAGACTCAAGAACACCTTGAGATCTTATTGCACAGAGAACTTCGAGGGTTCTCAAACCTCCTTACAACAGATTTCAGACGCAACTAATTGCCTCCACTCCAACTGATTTCCTTCCCTTTTATAGACAGTTTACACCGCCTTTACAAAACGCCCCGTTTAACTACTGCTATTTATAACCGTAACACACTTCCTTCAACACATCGTTTTATTAACACTCACTACTTAATATCAAAACGCCCCGTATTACAAATTACAGTTAATTCCGTTAGACTTTATTTTGCACTTAACAATCTTCCCTCCTTAGAAAGCCTTGACCACAAGGCTACAATCCTTTTCACCATTCTGGAATGCCCTTCCCCATAAGAGCCTTGACCACAAGGGCAGCAGCACAGCGTTTGATTCTAAAGTAAGGTGCCTACCAAATGAGGATAGGTTTGTCTGAGTTTCCATAAGGATTCCCAAGAACTGTCTTCTGCACTTGCTCCAGTCCATTTGACTAATACTTCAGTAACAGCATGATGGCCTTGTTGGATCATTCTCCTTTGCAAAATAGTTTCAGGCTCTGGCTAAATCTGTCCTTGCGAATCCACAGGAGGAAGTGTTGGCAAAGCTTTAATCTGCTGTCCCAGTTTCTTCTTTAGGCAAGAAACATGAAACACTGGGTGAATTTTTGAAGTTGAAGGTAATTCCAATTTATAAGCTACGGTACCAATCTTTTGTAGAACTTTGAATGGTCCATAAAACTTTGGAGCTAACTTCAAATTGTGCCTGAGAGCAACTGACTTCTGCCTATAAGGTTGAAGTTTCAAATACACCCAATCATCCACTTGAAACTGCCTGTCAGATCTCTTCTTGTCTGCATAAAACTTCATTCTCTGTTGAGCCTTTTGTAAATTGGAGTGCAACAATGCTAAGACCTGTTCTCTTGACTTGAGCTGTTGATCAACTGCTGCATTGGAAGTAATTCCAGAAACATATGTAACCAACTTGGGTGGAGGATACCTATATAAAGCTTCAAAGGGTGTCATGCCAATAGATGAATGACATGTAGTGTTATAACACCACTCAGCTAAAGGAAGCCACAAACTCCATTCCTTAGGCTTGTCACTGGTATAACATCTAAGATAAGATTCCAAACACTTGTTTAAAACCTCAGTTTGCCCATCGGATTGTGGATGATAAGCTGAACTAAAGTTCAAACTAGTATTTTGCAGTTTAAACAACTCTTTCCAAAAAGAGCTTGTAAAAATTGGGTCTCTGTCCGAGACTATAGACCTTGGCATACCATGCAACTTGAAGACACCAGAGAAAAAAACTTCAGCCACTTTGCTTGCTGTATAAGGATGAGAAAGTGAAAAGAAATGACCAAATTTAGTCAATCTATCCACCACATTGAAAATCACAGTTACCCCTTTTGACATAGGGAGGCCCTCAATAAAATCCATGGAAATGTCAAGCCATGGAGAATTTGGTATAGGTAAGGGTTGCAACAACCCAGGAGAAGGTATGGTCTCGTGCTTACTAACCTGGCAGACTTGGCATTCCTTCACCAATTTTTTTACATCATTCCTCATGCCTTCCCAAAAAAAATCTTGTTTAGCTCTGTGCAAAGTCTTGTGATACCCCACGTGGCCTGCTTGGGGATTATCATGTATGAAATGCAAAATTTTCACCTTAAAAGGTGACTCAGGTGCAACCACTAATCTGCCTTTCCTGAGTAACAAACCATTCTGCAAAGAATAATGCTTATTCTCCCCAATCCCTTGCTGGAGTTGGCTACAAATCTCACCAATTTTCTGTGAACAAGTATAGCTTTGCCTTAACTCATCAAGCCAAAGTGGTGTTGGAAATGAAATTATAGCCAAAGTAGCAACATCTTGCTCACTTTTTCTGGAAAGGGCATCAGCAACTTTATTATCTTTCCCTTTTTTGTAATCCACTGTAAAATTGTAACCCAACAATTTAGAAAGCCACTTGTGTTGAGATTCAGTGCCAATCTTTTGTTCCAAGAGAAATTTTAAGGCTTGCTGGTCAGTCTTAATTTTGAAAGACTGCCCCAACAGATAAGATCTCCATTTCGCAACAACAGATACCAATGCTAAGAATTCTTTCTCATATGTTGATAACATCAAGGCCCTGCCTTTAAGAGCTTTGCTATAAAAAGCAATGGGATGCCCTTCTTGCATCAATACTGCTCCTATTCCCAACCCCGAAGCATCACATTCAATGGTGAATACCTTTGAAAAATCAGGTAAGGCAAGGACAGGTGGTTCAGTCACAGCAGCCTTCAATTCCAAAAAACTTCTTGTTGCTTCCTCAGTCCATTGGAATGATCCCTTCTTCAACAACTGAGTTAAAGGAGCTGCTATGCTCCCATAATGCCTAATGAATTTTCTGTAATAGCCAGTTAGGCCTAAAAATCCCCTTAAAGACTTTAACCCTTTAGGAACTGGCCAATCACTCATAGCAGAAATTTTAGCTGGATCAGCCTTGACACCAGCTTCAGAAATGATATGTCCCAAGTAATCAATTTGCTTCACACCAAACCTGCATTTAGACATTTTAGCAAACAATTCATTACTCCTTAGTACCTCTAAGACAGAGCTAAGGTGCTTCACATGATCTTCAATACTGCTGCTGTAAACCAATATGTCATCGAAGAAGACTAACACAAATCTTCTAAGAAATGGCTTGAATATTTGATTCATCAACCCTTGAAATGTTGCTGGAGCATTTGTAAGGCCAAAAGGCATTACCAAAAATTCATAATGACCCTCATGGGTCCTAAATGCAGTTTTTTCAATGTCTTGTTCCCTCATTCGAATCTGGTGGTAACCAGACCTTAAATCAAGCTTTGAGAACATTTTAGCTCCAAATAATTCATCCAAAAGCTCATCAATGACTGGGATAGGAAATTTGTCCTTGATGGTGGCTTTGTTTAAGGCTCTATAATCTACACACATTCTCCAAGAGCCATCTGATTTCTTGACCAATAAAACAGGGGAAGAAAATGGACTTTGGCTGGGTCTTGCAACCCCAGACTCTAACAGATTCTGCACTATCTTTTCGATTTCAGTTTTTTGATAGTGAGGATATCTATAAGGCCTAACTGACACGGGAGGGGTACCATCTTCTAACACAATCTTGTGATCAAAAGATCTTCTCGGGGGTAACCCCACTGGCTCATCAAACACAGTTTTAAAATGCCCCAGTACCTGTGCTATCTGCTGATCAAGAATCAATTCTTCTTGTTCTTGATTCACTGCTATAATCTGTAAAAACCAGCCTTGCTTTCTAACCATGGCAGACTTTAGACACTTCACAGCTGGCTGTACAATGACCTTCTCAGATCTCAATCCATGCAGAAGCACTTTCTTGGAAGCCCACTCAAAAGACATTGTCATCTCAGTGAAGTCCCAATTAATAGGGCCCAATGTCTTTAACCATTGGACACCTAAAACAATATCACAACCTCCCAATGCCAAAACATGAAAAGGAATTGTAAACCTTGACCCTTGTATGGTCAATACTTTTTCACAGCTGCCCATACTCAGAAGTTTATCACCATTAGCCACCTTAACTTGTAGACTAATACCACTTTTAATTGTCATCTTAGTAGCTTGCACCACTGAGGGATCCAGGAAGTTGTGAGTACTTCCTGAATCCACTAAGATCTCTACAGGACAAGAAGCCACTCTACCAAGCAATCTCATGGAATTATTATTCAAATCCCCTGAAATTGCATGAATAGAGATTTCTAAATTTTCCTGCTGAGGAACCTCTTCCTCGATATGTAACACTTCTTCTACAACATCCTCTTCCTGCATTTCATGTTCCTCTGATTGAAGTAAATAGACCTTAGGATTTTTACACATGTGTGCAGGATTCCATTTCTCCTCACAATGGTAACAAAGGCCTTTCTTTCTCTTCTCATCCATCGTTGCAGATGAAATTCTTCTCACTGGACCTGCAGTTTTCTGTATTCTACTAGACTCCACAGAAACTTCAGGGCTATCTTTACTCAGATTATAACTCCTCCAAGGCTTCTTAGAAGACAAAAGATACTCTTCTTGAATCTTGGCCAAACCAAAAGCTGCATTGAGATTCACAGGATTGAACATTCTAATAGGTAATCGAATGTCATCCCTCAATCCGCTTAAAAAGCAACTCAATTTATGTTTCTCAGGTAAGCCTTTTAACCTATTTGAGAGAGATTCAAAATGTGCTTTATACACAGCAATAGTTGAAGTCTGTTTAAGTCTTGTTAAGGCTTCCATTGGATCATCATATGCAGTTGGACCAAACCGTACTTGTAAGGCTTTAAGGAAAGAGTCCCAATTGCAAAACAATCCACTCTCCATTGCATCTTGATACCAAACTAAAGCTTCAGCCTCCATATAATAAGATGCCAATAGCAACTTTTGATTAAAAGGAGTCTGATGGTAATCAAAATACTGAGTGGCCTTAAAGATCCACCCCGCAGGGTTGGTGCCATCAAAGTGAGGAAAGTCAAGCCTTATTCCCCTAGAATTAAAAGGTCTCTCTTCTCCTTGGCCATTTCTAGGCCCTTGAGAATTCTCTCCAGACTGAACAACATTTTGTCCCTCCACAAAACCTTTTAACATGTCAGTAATTAAATCTAACCTTTGAGTCAAGCCATGTATCGCTTGATGATGATCATCCAATTGCTTCTGAACCACTTCGCGATCACGTTGACTCTCTTCTTGTAGCTGCAGCTTCAACGACGCAGCTCGAGTGCCTTCAGCCATTGTAAATGTGAGGATCGCCAATCTGATACCAACTTGTAACGTAACAGTTATGATAATGAGGAAAATGCAGTAGAAAGAATGAAAGACTCAAGAACACCTTGAGATCTTATTGCACAGAGAACTTCGAGGGTTCTCAAACCTCCTTACAACAGATTTCAGACGCAACTAATTGCCTCCACTCCAACTGATTTCCTTCCCTTTTATAGACAGTTT
The DNA here is from genome assembly GCA_961763995.1 of Juglans cinerea. Taxonomy (NCBI): domain Eukaryota; kingdom Viridiplantae; phylum Streptophyta; class Magnoliopsida; order Fagales; family Juglandaceae; genus Juglans; species Juglans cinerea. Next base: position 11,326,396 of record CAUIVZ010000009.1, read on the forward strand.
ACACCGCCTTTACAAAACGCCCCGTTTAACTACTGCTATTTATAACCGTAACACACTTCCTTCAACACATCGTTTTATTAACACTCACTACTTAATATCAAAACGCCCTGTATTACAAATTACAATTAATTCCGTTAGACTTTATTTCGCACTTAACATATACTTGCTTTACTTATAAAAAAAAAGTATTAGCTATACCAGTGTGTAACTAGAACCCAAAAATTATCCGTGTATGTGAGTAAGAGTGTAAGTCCATCTGATGAGTGATATATACTCTTGGGTGCTGGCTTTTTCTAAACATCGGCTTGTTTATATGGTTAATTTTTTTGGTATCTTTTTATGACTAAAGCACTGTTTAGGGACCATTTACATTTTGTTTAGGGACTAGTTTATGTTATGGTAAGACACTTTTCAGATTACAACTGGCATGTTCCTTTAGAATTGATTATAAATTTGTGTGATTAAGCAAGCTCCAACCTTTTGCTGGTATCAATCTTCCAGAAATTCCTGTGAAAGGTCTGAGTGTATATGTGAATTACATAGGTTATTTTGCATGGGATATCTAAAAAGGTGTTGGGGATAAGTTGAACAAGTAGTTGGATAAATATGTCTTTCTTAGCAAAAACTTAGTGTTATATTATTGAGTCAGAAATCGTTGCAATTAAAGGCTTTTTGCAGCGATTTTATTTCCAACCAAAATCGCCAGGATATGCCTTATTTCTTGTAGTGAGTGTTAGGGAATTCAATCCTTATCTTTTGTGTTTATTTATTTATGGAATTTCTAATTTTCAACATTTTCTAGTCACGAATACTATAATATTGGAGTGTAATTGCATTAATTTATATGTATAAATTGGAAGCTCATGAGTAACAAGATCTGCATGGCAAGATTTTCTTCTTTTTTAAAATTGCGTTTAAGGCTAGCTTATATTATAAGTAGTTTAATTATTAAATCAGTGAATATTAGATACAATATGCACACGGGTTACAAGCGAATTTGCCTACAAGATACAATGAAGCCCAGAACAAGTCAGTTTGTCTAACTGCGTTATGCATACACGAAATTAGACCCCGAATACCTTCAGATTTTGCTATTCAACCAAAATATTAGAAATTTGTTCTCTGCAGAATGAATAGATCCTAATGACAAGTTTTGAAGAAATGAAAACTTTTGAGAGAGAGAGAATTTTGAAAATTACCTTCTTTCTATTATGTAATATTTTTTTCATACTAAAATTCATAGGTCAATGGGTCTATTTGTAGAGGGTCAAAGGATGTGAATGAAAAGTTGTAACTTTTCATTTTTCTGAAATCTGATCCGAACACGTATATATTTATTGTGCCTGTTATAAAGTAACAAACGTTGGACCTAGTCCAACGGTCACATTGCTTCCTTGTCATCCATCTCACGCAAATTCGAAACCTGACTTTTGCGACTTTTGGCATTTTATTTGCCAAGAGATAAGCCTTTGTGTGCGCGCAGGCTCTTCGTAAATCAACAAAAATCCATCATTTGAAGGAGGCAAGCTCGAACCCAGTCCCTTGGGTGAACCTTGGAACCTCAATACCACTAAGCCAGTTATCGGCTAATGGTATTTCTTTAGACCCAATATCTTATAAGCCTAATTTATAGCTTGTAAACTTTCTACAAATTCTCCATTTTCAAAATTATTCATAACTTCCAAATAAATCCCCAAAAATTATAAATAATAAATATAATATATACTATTTTGAAAATATTTCCAACATAATTTAGGAAAATGGTGAAAAACTAGAGTTTCTCTTTCGATCTTTGATAATAACTTAATTGTGCATAATTTTATTATTTTAAATAAAGCATTATTATAATTTTGTAGTATTAATTCTTATTATGTTTTTATTAGTCTTGATATATATATATATATATTTATTTATTTTTTACATGATTTAATAAAAAGATAAACTTATTTTGGACATTAACAAAAAAGGAAGATATGAAAAAAAAGGGAGAAAAAGAAGGTTGGGATGAGTTGATCTAATGAGTAGAGTAGGGCATAAATGAGCGAGTCTCAAAGAGTTTTACTCGAGTTGAGCCAACCTTAATCGAATAGTTGAGTCAAGTCGATCTCCTTTTTTTTCATAAGTCAAAGTTGGTTTGGGTTTAATCGAGCGAATAATCGTACAAACTAGTTCATTTACAACCTTACCAACACCAACACCAACACCAACACGAGGGGGGAGAAAGGGAGGAGCTCCTTCCTCTACCTGATGGTGGACACTTTGTTGGAGCTGTAATACTAGAGATAACTTCAGTTACAGAGCTTCCAATTAAGTTCGAGGGTGTTGTGTTATGTGCTTGTAATTCTTTGCTTGAAGGAGAGCTTGTACTTGAGCTGTGGATGCGCTCATAATATCCATTTCTTCACTAAGTTTTTTTTAATCTCTCTCTTGTTGTTCTATATGAATAAGTGGACTTTAGTGAAACGATTCTAACCAGATTAGGAAAAAAGGAAGAAAGATTAATGTAAGTAGCATCTTAAGGATTCTCTTCTGATCTTCAAAGAGATGCAGATGCTTTCTAGCCCACATATGTGAAGCTTAATTACATCATCAAGCATGATTTTGATGCCATTTTTGCAACTTGCCAAAGCTATAGATGTTAGCTTGACTGAGTATACAAAGGAATCACAACATCCCGAGTCTACAGCACTGAGAAAACAAAATTGTAAATAACAGAGTTTTGAATTTTGAACTAGTTTGTTAAGATAAGTTTATGGCTTATCCTTGTACATTTGAATTTATTCTGTAACTGCAGCACGATAGTGCCATATAAATATACATATCTTCAAGTGAGTAAGGTATTGAAAACCTACTCCATCATAACACTTGTTTATCTTACATGGTATCAGCCAGTAGCACGGCTCACGCCTGATTCTTTCTTTTCTCAACACTTCCGCAACCTTATTTTTTTTTTCATAATGTCTTCCAGTTCAAGCAATACCTCAAATATGCCTCACTCAAATATAAACATTCATGCCACTTCTCAACCTGTTACAGAAAAGTTAACTGGTACCAATTTTATGGCATGGAATATGCAGTTCATGGCCTTCCTTAATAGCCATGATCTTATTGGCCATGTTGATGGCACTATCACAGCTCCTGCAGAAATCACACAGGATGCCCCCAATCCAGCTTATACAATATGGTTCCGGAAGGACAGTTGTGTCAAAAGTTGGATTCTTGCTTCTATTTCAGAGAAATTAGTTGCTTCTCTGTATGGAACTAAGACTGCTAAGCAAGCTTGGGATTCTCTCCAAACCCGCTTTGCTTCAGCTTCCAGGTCACGGGTTGCTTTGATCAAAAGACAGCTTCAAACACTCTCTCAAGCTAAAAACACCTGCACAGCTTATATTGATGAAGCTAAAGCTCTTGCTGATCAATTGGCAGCAGCTGGCAAACCCGTGGATGACCAAGACCTTATTGCTCAATTACTGGGAGGACTCAAGGTAAGTTACACTCCATTCATTACCTCATACACTCTTGCTACTCGAGATAATGATCTTACCTTGGAAGACTTTCAAGCTGAACTACTCAGCTTTAAGGCTCTCTTAGACAGTCACCAGCATACTTCACCAGATACTCACTATGCTTTTGCTGCAAACAAGTCAAAAGCACCAATCTTTCATAAAAAATTTCAAAAGCCAGGTCTGTCCAATAATTCCAGACAGCCTCGACCTCCAGCTACATTCAACAGTCGTGGTTCCAGTTCTGTTCCTCAGCAATACTCTCGGTCACAAAATACTTCATTCCAAAGACCTACTTGCCAAATTTGTGGTAAAATAAATCATATAGCACTTGATTGCTATGAAAGGTTCAACTATGCATTTCAAGGTCGAATACCTCCTGCTGAACTTGCTGCCATGGACAATGAAACCAACTCCACACTTGACAATCAAATATGGTATGCTGACAGTGGGGCTAATGCACACATAACCAGTACTGCAGCAAATCTTACTACTCAACATCCCTTCGAAGGCACATACATGATAACAGTTAGCAATGGCACAGGTTTATCAATTCAAAATACTGGACATACTTCTCTTCTGCTTGACAAACATTCCTTTCAATTAAATAACATTTTGCATTGTCCCGATGCATCTGTTAATCTCTTATCAATCAACAAGTTTTGTGTGGACAATGATTGTTATTTTGTTCTTACTGGTTGTCATTTCTTTGTCAAACAGAATCAAACCAACAAGATCCTATTCCACGATCAAGCT